>OY776111.1:297770669-298370669 GCA_963675035.1 Allygus modestus | reverse complement strand
TAAACCTAACTGTACGTACCGTAACGAAAACACACTATGATGAACACGTAGGCGCGGGGGATGACGTCACTGCGGTCCGCGACGTTCTAGAATATTCCGGAAGCTTCACAGTGTAATGGAAGCGGTAAACAGTTCCCGGAACCACTGATGAGTAAACAGCTCCGGGCGGTCACGTAGGCATGGGATGACGTCACCGCAGTTCACGACGTTCTAGAACATTCTAGAAGCTTCTAGAAAGTCGCATGCTCATTACATTGTGTTTCAAGGTGCGGGATCAAACCTAACTTAAACCTGCGTCTGTAAACCTAAACCTGCATGCATGCACGCACGCATTGGCCTACCTTAAATAGTGTAGTCGTGAACCGCGGTGACGTCATCTCCCCGTGCCTACGTGACCGCCTCAGGCTGTTTACTCATTAGCGATAATTGCCGCGATTTCGAGAATTGTACACCGCCTTCTACTGTACGGTACGTAACTTTGTTACTTCAGTGATTGTCATCGCTTCACGCGACGTTCATGCATCCTCAAACCTAACTTAAACCTGCGTGCACTTGTCTGCTGACTCTTGACCTACCCTAGATAGTGTAAGCAAATGCGGGTACTGTGATTGGTGAAAATATCCTGCCCTCTTAGTGGCTAAAATTAGACGTTCTGCCCTATGATTGGTCGAATTAAAGAAACACTTCTTGAGATGGATTTTGTGAATATAAATGCAGACGCGCACCTTCAGTTTGTCTAGTGATGTTGCAGAGTAAACACCACTCAGCGACTACGTGCAGCTCTTCGACCCGGTCGCTCCCACCATCAACGACGCACTGGTCTGCAGGCTCTTCGACTCCATCTTCGCTTAAGACTACTTTTGTGTTTCAATAATTTTTTGTTTCTCGTTAACTGTTGTTTTCACTTGTCCTTCTCTTTAGTGTTTAAGAACGAATATCGAATTTTTAACAATTTTGAAAGTTTTGTTTTGAAAACATGATAGTTTTACAATTTCATAAAAGGTTCATTTTGAATGTAGTTTCGACAAATTCGGTTTGCATTAGAGGAGTCTTTTGAAAGTAAATGTCAGGGAAATGCAAGGGGTAGTAACAACACAGATGTATGCTGTAAACTAAACTGTTTGACTATATTTGCTTACGAATACTATTTACAAAATATTTACAAAGTTAACCTAGTTCTATTTACACTTAAATCTACACCGGGAACTCTTCGTCCATGTCCTCCTCCTCGTCCATGTCCTCCTCGTCCACCTCCATAGGCCCGCCTTGCTGCTCCTCCTCGGGATTGCCTCGCCTTCTTGCTGCGGACAGTGGTGGGATGTCCTTATGCCCCCAAGGTAAGGTGTTGATACCATCGGCCAGGATGTAGCGTTTATCATCGGCTGGGCTCAAGGATAGCTTTTCTACTTGTACGGTGAAGACACGGTGCAGGTACGACTGGAAACGGGTGTTGACGGTGGTTTTCAACACCCCGTCGAACAGACATTCCCTGTAGTCGTCGGGGGTTAGGACGTTTTTAACAACCCCCTTAGCGACTCCCTTGGCTCGCTTGATCGCCTTGGATCCGTTGTCTTCGTCCTCAACGTCCATGAAGTAGAGCTTTGAGCGCAGGCCGAGGTACTCGAACAAGGATCGGCCGTTACACTCGTCCTTGAACTTGCCAATCACCTTGGCGTTGGCGGGGCTGTAGCAGGGGTGGGACCTCGGGTAGGCGCTGGTATCGAAGTCGTCCAAGTGCTCCATCATCTCCCTGTAGATGTTCCGGGATAGGATGTCGAACACGAAGCTGTCAGTGTCCATGTAGTCTACGTTCAAGCGGTCACCGTAGCGGTCCTTCATCTTCCGCAGAAACTCGTACATGAGCCACTTGCTCAGCTCCAGGACAGACATGCCGACGTAGATGGGCTTTTCCAGGACGATGTTTACCCTGGCGAGGTGCACGAGAGCTACGTCCTCCGTGTAATACGTGCGGTCCAGGAAATTGGACTTGGCCACGTACTTGGAGAACTTCTCCGGAGTGCAGACCAGCTTGACGTTCAGGCGCTTGCGGACGTTCTCGATGGTTTTGCCAAAGACCGCGTTATTCATTAACTTGAAAAAGTCTTGCTCGAACTTGGTCCTGGCCTTCTTCCGCAGCTCGGTATTCATGAGGATGTAGGGCTCTAGCCACCGAGACTGGCGAAACGAGATCGCCCTGTGCACAGCCGCAAGCTCCAGTCCGTTGTTCAGCGCCTGCTGCAAGACCCTGTAATGGCAGACGTAATGCATCTTGTCGTCCAGGGTGGTCATCAGTTTGGGGTATTTCCCTGTTGGCGGACGCTTGGTCTCGCAGCAGTAAGGGAGGTCCTTGTGCAGGTCGTGGAGGTGGGTGGGGTAGCGGAGGTCCACTTCGAGGATGTAACCCCGTTCCGCTTCGGCATCCAGCGCACCAATGTCCAAGGAGTCGATCTCCTCACGGCTGAGCCACTGGAAGTCTCCGGTGGGCAGGTACTGGGACATGGCCCAGCCGTAGAGGTTGTTGGCGTCCAGGTACAGGAGGTGGCGTGTCGGCTCGTCGGGGCGGTAGTCCGGGCACCGATCGTGGTTGGCCTTGGCGTAGCGGGTGACGGCCTGGGAGATGCCTCCTCGGATGCCTTGCTCCACGAAGAGGTACATGTCGAAATCCTGCAGCGTGTCCAGCTCCACGTCGCAGGTCTTCAACATGACGTCCCAAGCGTATGATGGCAGGGTGTAGTAGTGGGCGGGGTCCAGTCCGTACTCGGCCAAAGAGGTGTCACGGAACTGCTCGAAGACGTCGGTGAGGAGGGCGATGTCACAGCGCAGGTACGTGTCGGCGTAGTCCTTGAGGTGGCGACACTCGAAGGCTCGCCACACGTTGAGGGCGTGTTGATAGTCCTCGTCCTTGACGTCCTCCAGGGTCATGGTGTTCCTAAACGCCTCCTTGGGCGGCAGCTCCCTGGTCCTGTACAGCGTTTCGTACGATGTGACAAATTCGTAGGGGAACACGCCCTTCCTGCGCACCAGGTCGAACAGCCGGTCGTCGGGGAAGCGCTTCCTGGTCTCACGCATCTTGTCGGTGGGCAGTCCCGCTGCCAGGCTGGCCAGGCTCATGGACAAGAACCTGTAGGTGTCGAGGAACCGCACCGCGAAACTGCTCTGTCGTTGGTTATCCCCGGGCTGGCCAAAATGAAACCGCTTGGTGAAGGCGATGTAGCGCTCTTCGGTGTGCGCCAGCACGTCCACATCACCGGGGTCGATAGCCAGCTCCCGCACTACGAAGTGAGCGTCGTAGTTGGACAGGTTGTGGAAATAGCAGTTGATGACCCGCTGCTCCCTGTACCGCAGATTGCACGAGCGGTGCGCCGCTCCTCGGAACTCGTAAGGCGGGGCGTGGTTGTGGTCCCGCACCTTGACGTCCAGCTCGGTGAACTCCTTGCCGCAGAGGTAGCAGCGGGTCGCTGCGAGATACTCGTCCATTTCCTGCCGGGTCAGAGAAGGGTGCAGAGCTCTCGTGCTGAACAGGAACTCCCACAGGCTCAGCACGTCCATCTTGAGCCGTTCCATAAAGACCTTGGACGCGTCAGCTCCGAAGTATACCCGCGGCTCAAACTCCTCCAGGCCGAGCGAATCCACGATCTGGTAGGCGAAGGCGTACGGGACGTGCATTTGCAGGGGCGTCGTGCCGGGCGGTGCTTCCACCGAGTCAACAGCGACAGGCTGCAGAGCACACTCAAAGTCCGCGTAGATGCAGAACCTCTCCCGCCTAGTGTACTCTGGATGGGTGAAGCGGATCTGCTGCTTCTTCGGCAAGTCCAGGCGAAGGGGAGCCTTGGCGTAGCAGTAACGCCTGTGCTCCTCCAGACGCTGAGCGCCCGTCAACCCTAGCTTGTTGTGTTGATTGTCGAAGTAAGCGAAGCACCGCTTACAGATGTAAATCCTATTTTCACGTTTGGTGAGCTGGGGCCGGACCAGTCGACCCAGGTCCTTGATGTATGCGTAGTGGCTGTCCCCATCGATGGTCATGTACAGCAGGTCCCTGTGGTCTTCGAGCTCTCGCTTGCATATCTTCAGCGGGAACACGCGGTCCTTGAACTCTGGCGTCCCATCGGGGCGTCTTCCCACCATCGCGCGCTCGATCCCGTAGACGTTTACACTGATGTTGTTCTTGCCCTCAAAGGTCTTGATGTCCTTGAGCGTCATGGGGAAACGCAAACCGGTCCAGTCGGAGCGGGCGATGATGTCCGGCGTATACGCTGCAGGTCTCTCCGCGTGTTGCGCAACGAACTTGGCCAGGATAGCGTACATGAAGCACATGTCGTCGGCGTTTAGCACATTGACAACAGCGCGCGTGTCTGCAATAGCCCTTGGCAGCTGGAGATACGCTCTGCCCCCGAGCGGCGTGTACTCGTTCACGCGGATCTCCAGGTCCCGTATACGCAGGTATGCCCAGCCGCTGCCTACCAGTTCGCACTGCTCCTTCTTCTTCACGATCGTCTCGAACGTCGCGGAGAGGAAAGCCTCCAAGTCGGAGGCCTCGGTCAGTGGGACGTTCTTTGTGTTGAAGGAGCGCAGGCAGGTGGCCCCGTGAATGTTGGTAAACTCGCATTCCAGGACCATGTTCGCCTTGATGCTCGGATGTTGGGTCATGACGTTCTCCATCAAGTCCAGAACCTCGTCAAACAACAGGGTCAGCGCATCCTCGACTGTCAGCAAGGCGTCTAACGGCCGGGCCAGGCGGTAGGTGAGGAGGCGACTCCGGAAGGCCCGATGTACGAGCTGGAACACGGGGCGGCCGCCACCCTCCATCTCGTCGTCGATGGTCTGAGGCTCGGCGCTAGGTCCTGGGCGGGGCTGGGGCTCGGTGCTGGGCCCTGGCTGTGGCTCGGTGCTCGGTCCTGAGCGGGGCTGGGGCTCGGTGCTGGGCCCTGGCTGTGGCTCGGTGCTCGGTCCTGGTCGCGGTTCGGCGCTAGGCACTTGGCGCGGTTGGGGCTCGACATCGGCTCCTTGGTGCGACAACTGGTTGCTATGAGGAAGAGGAGGAGGTGAGGACACCGTAGGCAGTTGGTCTAGGGCCAGGTCCCTCACAACAGGACAGTTGTGAGACTGGTGATGGTCGCGGTTGAAGCGGCGAGAAAACCCCTTGTCACAGTACGCGCAGCGGAACTCGGATGGTTCTTGAGCCAGGTTCCTCACAACAGGGCAGTTGTGAGACTCGTGCTGGTCACGGTTGAAGCGACGGGTAAACCCGCGGTCGCAGTAGGCGCAACGGAACGTGGGAGGATGGACGGTCCGGACGTGTCGTCTCAGTTCCAGGTCTCGGTCGAAGCGTCCACCGCATCGCTCGCACTCCACGTGGCGATCGGGGCTCGAGGAGGAGGAAGGAGCTGCTGCTGGCATCGCGGAGTGACCCGCTTGCATGTGGCGGCGCACGTCCTCCAGGCTGGCGAAGATGGCCGGGCACAGTCGGCAGGCATGGTCCGCTCGTTGCGGTTGGGGCTCTGCCGCGGCGTGTGGTCCGTGAACCGTGGCGACGTGACGGTGGAGGTTGTCGCCTCTTGTGAAGCGCCTACCGCAGACGTGGCAGTCGTGACGTCTGGCGTTGTGGGCGGACTCCACGTGTCGCCTCAGGTTTCCGAGCAGGCTGAAGGCTCGGCCACAGACCTCGCACATGTGTTGGTTGTTCATCTGCAACAACGAATATGATAAGTCTCTTGCATTTACAAATTAGTCGCAACGAGAACACTTCATTGGTAACATAACACATACTTTATGCGTGGTAGACAAGAGTCAAGGCCATGGCAAATTTAATGTTAGTACATGGGTTTCCTCGTTTATTAAATTGGTTTTAGCAAAGAACAGATTATTCAACTTCTATTAACAAGCCAGACCTCTCTTTGCACATTCTGACTTCAAAGTTGCTGAACGATCATACCTTAAATGAGAATCTTACTATAAAGGGGAATGTAATAGTCTTCCACACTACAACTTCTAAGAGCTACATATACTTACGTTTAACAATCTCGGAATATGGTGCAGTAAAGGCTAGCACAGCACTGAAGTAGAACGTCTACACACACTGAGCTCCAAACGCAAACTGAATGAAGGAAGCAATGACAATCACTTAAGTAACTTAGCTACGTACCGTACAGTAGAAGGCGGTGGAACATTTCTCGAAATCGCGGCAATTATCGCTAATGAGTAAACGGCCTGAGGCGGTCCACACTACAACTTATAAGACTACATATACTTACGTTTAACAGATCTCGGAATATGGTACGGTAAGGACTAGCACAGCACTGAAGTAGAACGTCTACACACACTGGGCTCCAAACACAAACTGAATGAAGGAAGCGATGACAATCACTGAAGTAACATAGCTAC
Source organism: Allygus modestus (assembly GCA_963675035.1). NCBI lineage: Eukaryota > Metazoa > Arthropoda > Insecta > Hemiptera > Cicadellidae > Allygus > Allygus modestus. The sequence continues at coordinate 298,364,288 of OY776111.1, read as the reverse complement.
GTACCGTACAGTAGAAGGCGGTGGAACATTTCTCGAAATCGCGGCAATTATCGCTAATGAGTAAACGGCCTGAGGCGGTCCACACTACAACTTATAAGACTACATATACTTACGTTTAACAGATCTCGGAATATGGTGCGGTAAGGACTAGCACAGCACTGAAGTAGAACGTCTACACACACTGGGCTCCAAACACAAACTGAATGAAGGAAGCGATGACAATCACTGAAGTAACATAGCTACGTACCGTACAGTAGGCGGTGAAAGCGGTAAACAGTTCTCGGAACCGCTAATGAGTAAACAGGCCCGGACGGTCACGTAGGCATGGAGATGATGTCACCGCGGTCCACGACAGGGGTAGCGGAGTGGAGGAGGAGTGGAGGGATAGCGGAGTGGAGGAGGAGTGGACAGGCTGGGACAGTCACGTAGGCCCTACCACGCGCCTTGACACGTGACGCCGCGGAGCCGCTCGCAGTTTGGTTTGACCAAGCCGGCATACGACGTGTAGTGAAGTCACATCGAGTTCGGTCAGCAAACAGCCGAGATCCCATGAGGAAAACGCGTTTAAAAATTAATAACGGGCCCGTTTAACGGTGGATTCTCAATTTTCTTTAAGCGATGGTTTCTTTAGGCCGCCGCCTGACATGTGGTGAAGTTTCATCAAAATCGGTCTTTAAACAGCTGAGATCCCATAAGGAAAAAGCGGTTAAAAATTAATAGCGGGTCCGTTTAACGGTGGATTTTCAATTTTCTTTAAGCGATGGTTTACTTAGACCGCCGCCTGACATGTGGTGAGGTTTCGTCAAAATCGGTTGGTAAACAGCTGAGATCCCATAAGGAAAACGCGGTTAAAAATTAATAGCGGGTCCGTTTAACGGTGGATTTTCAATTTTCTTTAAGCGATGGTTTACTTAGGCCGCCGCCTGACATGTGGTGAGGTTTCGTCAAAATCGGTTGGTAAACAGCTGAGATCCCATAAGGAAAACGCGGTTATAAATTAATAGCGGCCTTGTTTAATGGCGGATCTATGGGGTTCTTACGTCATTCGCTTCCTCTGGGATAGGCCTACACTCTGGAAAAAGTCCCGTGGGAATCGATGGATAAATAGGCTAGTTATTAATTTTCGAAAGTTTTTTCCTCATGTTCAAGGTCATCACGAAAAGTGCCGCTGGCGACCGGGGGGGGGCGTCGGGGGGGGGGTCGGGGGGGGGCTCCTCAGGCTCCTCACGCCAGGCGCCAGGTTTAAGTTAGGTTAATGGGTCACGTGACGGGGGGTGGGGGGGGGGAGGATTGATCCTCTGAGGATTACTGAGGATTTTGCTGGTTTGCGCCCATCTAATGCCCCCTACTCGCGGTACATTCACGACCAATACACGGCCATTATCAACAGTACCGGTAATAGTTGAAGTACCTATTTTTGAAATTTTGCTTGATTATAGTATAGAGTCTGAGGATAACGATGCTATTAATTTAAAATTAATGATAATTTTATTGATTGGTGTATAGATATTTTATTACACACTTGTAGATTTGTTTTCCAAAACCAGACATGAAAAAGTTGTTCTGTGGGGAAGTTTTTTTATTTTTTGGTCAGAGACATTTTGTCAGCGGGAAAGTTGTAGATGAATACACACATTTCATTTTTTATTTCAACTTTTATTTTCTAAAGTGGTCGTTTTCCTCAGAAATCCAGGTATAAGAACGCGGCAAAACTGTCTTTTGCCGCCGCCCACTGCCGCGCCACGTCCGACCATTTACATAGCAGTGCAGTGTGTTAGTTTTCCGGCTTAGTTGTTGTTTGTTAATTGGTTTTAGCTAGGATTAGTAATGCTATTGTATTCAATTAAGGAATATTAAATGTAAAAAATCTAAGAATAATAAATAGTTTCAGTTACGATACTTATATTCATATGTTTGTAATATCCTCGAAGTTTCACTATATAGATGATGATTATGGGTATTAAATAACTTATTCCAAATATTCATAAACCATTAATCAATATTCATTGATCTACAGATTGCTCAAGTTCATGGATTTACATTTTACTAATAATATTTTGATCACTTATAGATATAAACCCAGTGCTTTTAGACTTGTTAGGTATTTCTAAAACAACTCTCGTATAGTCGGCAGATTTTTACCACACTTTTAGAAGGTTTTACAAGCCCTTAATTTATGAATGAAAATAATTTTTAAATGTAAACAATAGTACAAATTTATATTTTATTATTTATTCCAAATTAAATGTATTTTTATCCATAGATAAAAACATATTGTTTATTTATATTTAAATAACAACTGGTCATTTCATTTTCGTTGTTTGTGGCCTAAACAAAAATAATCATTATTATATCTAGAGGTACTATAATTTACAGATAATTATATGAATATTTAATACAATTTATGCTAAACAATAGTATATTTCGCACCAAGGGCCGAAAGCGGGGTTTTACTGGCCTGAGATCGCGAGGGGCAATGCAAAACCCTTTCGGCAGAAGTGTGAACACTATTTTTCACCATACTACAATTAATTATTAACGGGTTAAATGTGATCGGTCATAAAACACGAGCGGCCTCATGCAATCTCGGACTAAAATCAGTTAACCAATTAACAAATCATCGATAGTACAATGTTTTGAAATATATTATTTGTTCGAAGTGACTACGTACACGTCCAATGTAAGGGCAAATTCACTGCGTTACCGCTTAGGTTAGGATAGGTTAGGTTACGTTAGGTTAGGTTAGGAGGTTTTCTGGCTCTCAATTTGTTTTAAAAATCACAGGATAAGTAACGTACGGTGCATAATTTGGAACAAGTAATGGCTCACGTCGGACGTGAACGTAGCCTCTGCCATATTTGTTAGTGTTTCAACCAAAGAACACAAAATAGTATGCACGCATTAACCAGGTAACGTCGTGTACGCTTAAAAACAAGTTGGCAACACTGGCTAAATAGATCAGCTGACTTACGGCTAGACATGTGCCATATCACAACCGTCTACGCGCAGTCCATGCCGAAGCTGTTGCGCATGCGCACCAGCGTTGGATAGGTATCACTGTTACATCTAGTATTTACCTGTTCCTTTGTGCGTTCCACAGTTGAATAAAGTAACAGTGTGTAATGTAGCAGTTCTCGATTCTTGGTTTGTTGCTAAAAGTGCCAGATGCTTTTTACTTTCTCCCCCTATACATAGTATATGGAGAAAGTATTGTTTTCGTAAAAATTTTCGAATTTGAGTTGTCAGTGGAAATATTCGTTTTGGTGCTCCCTGAACCCAAAAAAGTGGTTTTTACGTGATGTCTGTCTGTGTGTGTGTGTGTGTGTCCGTGTGTGTGTGTGTGTGTGTCTGTGTGGATGTGTACAGAGCTAGAGCCCTAACCTATGGGCCGATTTTTATGAAATTTGGTGTGTAGGTACTAATTCACGATATCTCCAGGCGTTTTTTTCATTTTTTTGAATTTTTGATTTTTAAGGGTAATTATCCCCCAAAAACCGCCAAAAAACATGAAAAATCCAAATTTCTCAAAAACGGCTCTAACGATTTTGATTAAACTTTCGTGGTTTGTAGAACTTTAGGTTTCCAAAAAAACGAAACCACCCGCATTTCTGGAAAAATGCGGGTTCAGAAATTACAGGACTTAAAACATCAAAAATTCAGTTTTTTGGATTTTTCATAAAAAATCATAAATGTTAAAAAAGATTACTATTCACCATTAAAAAGAGCTCAAAACACTAAATAAATTAGTATTTTAAATTACTATTCTACGATTGCTAGTTGCGGAGAAAATTGAAATTTTCATTTAGCGGTAAACACAGTACGTTGTCCAATGTTATTCTTATGGGGAATACAAAAATAACTATTTCTCTCTTATTTACTGATCAATTTCATTTGATATGCAGGTCAAGTTAGCATTGACCAACAGATGATGTTCGAAATGTGTTGCTATTTAACCCTGGGGGGGGGGCAAGGGGGCATTTCCCCTCTCAAAACTACTGTGTGTAGCAACGGACTCTATAGTGCCTCCAAAAAAGCAATTTGGGTGGATATTTCTGAAAACAACTATTTTAGACAATTTTCTGTACATTTATCTATACTTCATATTCTATATTTAGTAAATAACAAATATTTTTGTCATTAAAGTTTGGCTAAAAGGGAGAAAGTATGTGTCAGTTTCCTGATACCGTTTATTTACTTTCTCCCCCTATACATAGTATATGGAGAAAGTATTGTTTTCGTAAAAATTTTCGAATTTGAGTTGTTAGTGGAAATATTCGTTTTGGTGCTCCCTGAACCCAAAAAAGTGGTTTTTACGTGATGTCTGTCTGTGTGTGTGTGTGTGTGTCCGTGTGTGTGTGTGTGTGTGTGTGTCTGTGTGGATGTGTACAGAGCTAGAGCCCTAACCTATGGGCCGATTTTTATGAAATTTGGTATATAGGTACTAATCCACGATATCTCCAGGTGTTTTTTTCATTTTTTTGAATTTTTGATTTTTAAGGGTAATTATCCCCCAAAAACCGCCAAAAAACAGGAAAAATCCAAATTTCTCAAAAACGGCTCTAACGATTTTGATTAAACTTTAGTGGTTTGTAGAACTTTAGGTTTCCAACAAAATGACACCACCCGCATTTCTGGAAAAATTCGGGTTCAGAAATTACAGGACTTAAAACATCCAAAATTCAGTTTTTTGGATTTTTCATAAAAAATAAAAAATGTTAAAAAATATTACTATTCACCATTAAAAAGAGCTCAAAAAACTAAATAAATTAGTATTTTGAATTACTATTCTACGATTGCTAGTTGCGGAGAAAATTGAAATTTTCATTTAGCGGTAAACGCAGTACGTTGTCCAATGTTATTCTTATGGGGAATACAAAAATAACTATTTCTCTCTTATTTACTGATCAATTTCATTACAATTTGATATGCAGGTCAAGTTAGCATTGACCAACAGAGGATGTTCGAAATGTGTTGCTATTTAACCCTGGGGGGGCAAGGGGGCATTTCCCCTCTCAAAACCACTGTTTGTAGCAACGGACTCTATAGTGCCCCCCAAAAAGGGATTTGGGTGGATATTACTGAAAACAACTATTTTAGACAATTTTCTGTACATTTATCTATACTTCATATTCTATATTTAGTAAATAACAAATATTTTTGTCATTAAAGTTTGGCTAAAAGGGAGAAAGTATGTGTCAGTTTCCTGATACCGTTTATTAAATTTTTTAGTTGTTATTGCTATGAGGTGCTGGCGCTCGAGTTTTATATATAAAGTTATTGTGTTTTATTTGAAGTTAAAATATAAAGCTTGTTTGTTCTATAATACGCATGGTATCTATTCATTTTGAAACTGTGAAGTCCTAATCAAATTAAATATGAAGACAATTCAAACAAATAAGTGTTGCAGGCATAAGTTTTTTACTCATAGTAGACATTTTCTATTGACAATAGGCTGTTGTAAATATCTATTATGGTTTGCTGTTGCAAGAGAATCCTGCACAATACACCTGGTAATACACTAAATAAAACCTGGAGCCTATTTTATAAACATATTTATAAAATAGTTTTTATTGTATAACATTCGATACCAATAATCAAATATAAAAAACGAGTTCGCACGCAGCACGCTGACGTGAGGGAAGTGAATTTCCACAAAAAAACTTTTAAAACTCAAAATCAGTGTAAAAACATACATTTGTCCCATTTATATTGAAATCCGAAAACATTGAATTTTTTGGCTGTTCTGATACTCCTGGTTTCATTTACTTGCAAAGCTGGGAATACAATTTGCGCATTATATAAGGTTAGGAGAAGGTCCAGCCAGGCTTAAAAGTAGGCGTGAGGTTGCTGGGGATAATACAAGTACTTTAACAAAGGAATAAACAGGCTTTTCTAGTGTAAAAGCCCCATAAGACAACGTACGGTACTGTGTTATCCGATACACATTTTCTTTAATAACTCGGTAAATATTTACGCTAGAATGACGAGATAAGGCTTAAGACTTTCGCCTCTCTAATCCCCATCTTTTTACATGCATTAAGTTTACATATGGGGCTTTTCTGACCCTTTTTGGGCCCAAAAACTTGAAATTTGAAAGATTAATCCCCAAAAAATGGGTTTAGAGTTTTCCGATTGTTTTGCCCAACGAACTTGTCCAACAGATTATAGAAAGGAATGTCCCTACCAAATTTGAAGTAAATCGGACAAAAAATGCGTCCGCTAGAGTGCATACACACACACACATATATATATATATATATATATATATATATATATACAATTTTGAACGACCCCCCAAAACGTGTTCAGGGGGTCACGTTAGGAACTTCTATGGTGGTCCCGGGCTTAAGTTTCACCGTGCGGGTCATGCTAATAGTTCACTTTCCAAAGGAAATTCACTAATAACCAAGGGCTAGACGACTAGTGGCTCAGTGGCTGTCAAGTTCACAGGCACGTAAAATCGGTTACTTTCAACTATAGCAGTAACTGTTACTCGGCATTGGCGGCATCCACGGAAGGAACGGTTACTTTCAAATATAGCAGTAACTGTTCCACGGCATGGACTGCGCGTAGACGGTCGTGCCATACCAGCTCCGATTAGAGAGCAGCTCCGGTTGGAGCAGCTCAGTGAAAAGATCAGGTTAAAGTAGCAGCTCCAGCCGGAGCAGTTGCTCCGACTGAGCAAGTGAGCAGAGATAGAGATATCTGTTGAACAGTCCAATGTCTGAATTGCGGAACGCCAATCGTTCACACTGCTCCTAGTCTTAATGAAAATCATATTAAGACAGTTAGTTGAAGTTTTCTTTTAATACATGAAATATTATAGCTTTTAATTATTAACGTAAAGAAAACATATTATTAGACGTTTAAAGGCAAAAATAAAGCTACAAATATTTACACAAACAAAATCAATTTAATACTTATGTACCGTTAGCATTTAAATAAACTAGTTTTTCAACTTTTTGAGAATTTAAACGGGTTCGGCGTTCACTAGTCCAGTTTAAAAAATACTTGTTCGCAAGGAACTTAAGTTGCTACCTACAGAGATAATTAAGCAGGTTGGGGGTGGAGCTGGTTTCGGGTGTGACTGGGATTCCAGCTCCGAGAGAGCACTTTCTCTCACGACAGTTCAAAGTTCAACCTCAAAGAAGGCGGCTCCTGCCGCTCCTGGCACTGCTCCCGGAGCATGTTTGTTTGGTGAGCTGTTCCAGGCCGGAGCAGCTCAGTTGTCTGAGCAGTTCCAAAGTAGCAGCTTCGGCAATTTCGACACACCTCTACTTTCGGCCCTTGGGCGGAAAAACTCTACTTTCGGTAATCAAATGACGTTCCGAAAACAGGTGATTACAGCGTAGTGTGGTGAAATAGTATATTTCATCACTATGGCCGAAAGTGACGCTTTTTGATACGAGCTCAAGTTTAACGAGGATCGAAAAGCCACATTTGGCCCATGTGATGAACTATATTTTTCGTCTTACTGCACAATATATTAAGCTAACTGCTTTCTCAAAACTAATGTTTTACAACTTGTTTACCTTTAAAAGCTTGCTCCCAAAATGGCTTCCATGTTGTTCTTGCTACTTAAAACAACCTGAATAACCTGGCGCTAGCGGCGGGCGATGAGAGAACTTCACCGATGACACGTTTTAGTGACGTCACACGGCTCCTGAAATGTCTCCCGTTTGCCGCACCGGTAATTTTATCCCCCATTTAAATCAATGTAAATTTAGTGATTTTTCAAAACCGTTATCATTGTTTTAAAGTACGCTTTTCTATGTTTATATGTTTATGTGTTGTTGAAGGGACGGATTCAGAGATCCAAAGATTCAAAGATCCTCACACGTCAACCGAAGCTTGTTGTGTGTCCCTAGTACGTTAGTTTGGCAAACCAATGCCCGTACCCTTTACGAGATCCAGGAGTTTTTTACCAATACTAGCGTCCCTTTCATCACCTGGTTGCTTACAACCAAACAGAGCCCTTCTCCTTGCCCCGAGTCTCTCGCAGTCCAGTATGATGTTCTTGGCAGTCTCTTCAGACTGATTGCAAAGCCTACACACCTGACTTTCATTTCTGAGTCCGAGAGTGTGGAGATGTTTCCTGAAATGGCCGTGTCCAGTTATCAAAGCAATCAACTGCTTAACCCGAACTCTGCCCAACCTCACCAACCAGTTAGTGAAGTAAGAGCTAGTATCTGCTAGCAGCCTTTTGCCAAGTGCTTGACCAGTGTAACCTTGCCATTGCTGGCGATGTTAAGTCCCTGGACCATTTGTTTATTGTGTGAAAAACGCTTTTCTAACATCGAGTGGTGACTCCAGATATAACAGAGCTCAGAGGCTTTCCCCTGAACTGAGGAAATTAATTATAACATTACAAGTGGAAACCTGTTGTTAAACTTAACTTTGGAATCTTGCGAAATGTTTTAAATAAAAAGTAACTAATCACCTTGAAGCTAAGTAATGATTTAGGTAACATGAAAATAGTTTTGATTCTAAGATTAGGGTTGTTGGTGAATGACATGAAAAACGGGCACTTGGGTGGTTAATTTAATTATTTATTTTAATTACATATCAACATAATAACATTAATAAATAATGGATGATTCCAATATCAAATTCAAATCCAACGCCAATGTAAACTGTTGACAGTAGTAGACAACCGGTCGGCGAATTTTAATTTTGAAAGTGATCTTGATAAATGTGACATTCTTGCTGACTTCTTTGAGGAGGCGTTCTCACCGAACAATGTGACTGATGAACATACTGCTGGTCTTGTCAACAGTACCATGACAAATGCATCATCAACAGTAGAGCTTCCCATAAAATTTGTTTGACCAGTAGAAATAAAGCAAGAAACTTCCTTTACGTAAAACACCTGGACCCGACCTTATTCCAAATATTGTTCTTAAAAATCTCACCAAAAAAGCAGTGTCAGTTTTAACTTCGATTTTTAATGCACGTATTTATCAAGGCTTCTTCCCTGACACGTGGAAAAAGGCCGAAATTATAGTTTTCCACAAACCCAATAAGCCCAAATTCTCTACTTCCAGCTACAGACCAATAAGTCTTTTGTCATGTCTATCGAAATTGCTGGAGAAGATTATCCAGAGAAGGATAAACTCTTTTCTTGAAGAATCGAGTGCAATTCCACCACACCAGTTCGGATTTCGACCCAAACATTCCACCACTCAGTCTCACCAAGTTCAGCGGATAGTTGAAACGATTGTAAAAGGATTTGAACGGAAGGAACACTCAGCTGCGATATTTCTTGACGTTTCACAGGCTTTTGATAAGGTGTGGCATGAGGGCCTTCTTCACAAAATTGAACTTCTTGGATTTCCACTTTACCTGAAAAAAATAGTAAAATCCTTTCTATGTAACAGACACCTCTGTGTAAAAATGAATTATTCTACTTCTAACTATCGCCCAATTTCTGCTGGGGTACCACAAGGGTCAATTTTGGGACCTTTACTTTTAAATATTTTCATGTCTGACATTCCAATTCCGCAAGATTCCACTTTAGCGCTATATGCAGACGACACCACAATCATCACTCAAAGCACCGAAATTCTGCAAGCTTACCAACAACTTCAAAATGCGGCTGATGAAGTGGTGCAATGGTTCAACAAATGGAATTTATGCTTAAATCCAAATAAATCGGAAGCTAAGATATTCACCTTAAGAAGACCGCAAATTCCCCCTGAAATCGTCGTTAACAATTCAAATATCAATTGGAATCCACCAGATCAAGCAGTTAAGTATTTAGGTGTGTTATTAGACAAAAAGTTAAATTTCAATCTACATGTAAATTCAAAATTAAATCAAGCGTACTCTCGACTGTCCATCCTATTTCCTCTTGTCAATAGAAAGTCGACTCTAAAGTCTTCATACACTATTCTCATTTATAAAACTATTCTCCGACCTCTTGTTCTGTATGCCTGTCAAGTGTGGGGGCTTTCAATTTCATGTAAAAAGCTTTCAAAAATTCAAATCTTCCAAAACAAGGTCTTAAGAATTGCTGTAAACTCACCATGGTACGTACGAAATTCGCAAATACATAGGGAACTTGGGATAGAAACAATCAGTGAATACATCAGAAAAACGACACTGAAGTTTTCTCATAGGTTAATCCTTGTACCTGGAGCAGAACATTTTGGAATTGGACTGCCGCTACAAGATAGACGATTAAAAGCAAGACTTTTTCAAGACATTTTGCCAAACATTGAAAATTGAATTTTTCTAGCCAGATTCTAAATTTTATTTACATGGTTTTTATTCGTTTTTTTTTTCGCTGTGAACTGTAACGCAATTCAGCTAATGGGTGACTCTGATTAGAGCGAGCCCGATATGTTTTTTTTTTAATGTTACTTCTAACTTATTTATTGTTAATAATTCTGTGTATAACATAAGTTGTTGAGCCGGAAATAAATGTTGTAAAAAAAAAAAAAGACAGCGTTCACCCAAAGAATTCTGATTGGTCCAGCTAACTCCAAGGTGACAACATAACAAAGTAAAAATCTGAACTAGACGGCACGCTTTTGGGAAATATTTAATCAAGTCTCCGACTCCAGTCCAGAGATAACATAGAGCTCAGTGGGGAAAACCAATGAGGGAATGATGAAGTACCCATTTTCCTTTGTGGACAGTGGCACAAATTATGCTTCCGTTTAGCACAGGAAATATATGGAAAAATATCACACATCAGCAAATTCAGTGCATCGTACATCGTACATTCAGTAAATACCTCCTAGATTCAGCTGAATTAAAACTGTTACCAAAACAACCAAGATAAAGTATATTTTGAATTGGTTTTTAGGGTTTATGGGAGAAAATGAACCTTTGGGGGTGGGTAATAAAATAAAAGATTGGGGTGATTTTACCACTTGAATAGGGTAAAATTACCCCGATCCGGTGGCAACGGCAACACTGCTATACTCTGAGAAATAGAAATTATTGGATAACGGCAATTCTAAACAAAATAAAATAGGCTAATTTGTGATTGTGACTGGCTGTGGTGTGGTGGTGGTGGTGAGTGGTTGGTGAGGTGGTGATGATGGTGAATGGTGAACATGAAGATGGTGTGCTATGTGCTGGGGTGGCATAGAATGGACTAAATTTCTATTTACTACATATGCTCCACTTATTTTTGCTTTCTCAAAATTAATTGGAGTGTTCTATAGTCTTCATCAATACAAAAGAAGGTGAACGTATCCAACATATATCTGTCAAAAGGTGCCAAATATCTGTCAGCCACCTGCAGGTGATATTGTCTGAAAGTCTAAACACCGAAGTTATTGTCATCAAAGATCTGAAATGGCTGGTCGTGAAAAAATACACAAAACTGATGATGACCACAGTGTTGAGGTATTTATAAAGCATTTTATCAAGGTCTATGGAATAGACTATTTAACAATAGGAGGTAACTTAGGCCTAATAGGCCTAGTTGAGAATTTTACAGTGTGTATGCAATTAGCTTGGAAGATCCTAGGCCTAGAAACAAAGTGCTTGGATAGGCTCATGTAGATAATTCAAAATTAATAAATTTTACTTAATCTGACAATTATAGCCAGGTATACTCACATCTAGGCTCCTATGATGTGGCCATCATGAGCACTACAACCAACAGCACCATGAATTTTTCTAACAACTGTATATGACCACAGCAGGGTGTGGTTCCTCTTACCTAGGCTGTACTTTTAGACTCTCTAAACAATATGGATGCAGTATGATAAACGTCCACCAGAAAAATTGAATACAAAATATCGAAGCACAATGATACGTCTCGATATTACAGATGAGAATATCGATAACCAAATGAAAAAACAAACCATTTTAAGCTACAAACACTGTGCTCTGCTGGGTAGGTTTGGTTAGTTTATCACAGTTAGGTTAGGTTAATTTAACCCTTTGAGTGCCAGAGTTTTTCGGTCGTCATATCCCTAGAGTGCCAGAGTTTTTAACACAGTATATCCAAAAAGTGCCAGGCACAAAATCAACATTTTGCAAGGGTTTGCAAAAAAATTAATAACTTTTTTATTTGGTAAGATATTATTATGAAACTTTTTTTGTTTTGTAAGTTTAAAGTTTAGCTATAATATTATGCACATATATAATATTTAAAAAATAAAAAATAAAAAATTTGAATACATATGTGTATGTGGGAAATTTCTTTTAATTTTTTGTTATTTGTTTCAGGTAAATAAACATTGTTCAAATATAAGATTTTCACCAAATAACTACTAGCTTTATAGAGGACATGTTTCCCAAAATATTTCCTTAAAGTTTCATCAAATTTGGGCTGTAGGCGGACAAGTTATTTCCATAAATGTAAAAAAATATAAAAACGGCAAATTAGTACACAAGACAGTAGCCTAACTTTATTCAAGGGTTTAAGTTTTATTACAATTTTATTTCATAAAGCAGACTAACTAGGCCTCGTATATTTATGGAGTATATGTTTACCTGAACATATCCTGGAAATGTCCTGGAAGAAATAATAAAAAGTAATGACGTAAGAAAAATTTTCCATAACAACGATTCACAAAATCAACATTTTGCAAAGGTTTTGTACATAAAATCAATAACTTTTTATTTGGTAAGATATTATTATAAAACTTTTTTTGTTTTGTCAGTTTAAAGTTTAGCTATAATATTATGCACATATATAATATCTAAAAAATAAAAAATTTGAATAGGTACATATTATACATGCGGGAAATTTGTTATATTTTTTTCAGATAAATAAACATTGTTCAAATATAAGATTGTCACCAAATAACTACTAGATTTATAGAGCTAGAAACTATCCTGGAAATCACCTGTAAGAAATAATAAAAAGTAATGACGTAGGAAAAATTTTCCATAACAACGATATATCGTTGCAATGTATTTTTCGGTAAGACCACCGACGACGATATATCGTTGTGAAGTATTTTTCGGATGTTCCGTGCACAACGATATATCGTTGCGTGGCACTCAAAGGGTTAAGCTATAACCTATCATAGGGTGACCAAATCATAAACTTGAAAAACGGGACACACCCAAGGAGGGCTTGGGGGCGATATCCTCTAGCTAAAGCAGGGGGTCCGAGGGGTCTCCCTCTGGACGTAATCATTGAAACATGCTCTTTTTAGCTATTTTGAGACCTTAAATCTTTTTCAATTTACCTGTGCTTATTTAATTTTACATAGGCCTAACTATTTTATATATATTTACTAACTGGATTTTGTGGTTCCAGGGGTACAGTTTCATAAGCGGCCACCAACTAATTGGATGCGATATATCGATCTTATTTAAACATTCGATACATCAAATCGCATTTAAATCGATCTTTAACCTAAATAACCCAAATACTCAGACATTCAAATCCTCATGGCGTGGGTTGAAACAGTCTCTGAAAGCTGGGATTAAGAGCAATAATGTCAGTTACAAATATATTTGAATGAAACAATAAGCAACAACACAAACAAAATTTAAAATTGAAAAATACAACAAATAAAGAAACGTACAACCAAGCTAAAACTTTAGTTATCTTTGTTGGGGTTCCGTTCATTCAATTCATGAAAGCAACCCATAAAGTTTATCTTTAGTTTAGTTAGGCCTATACGTTTCTTTATTATTTGTTGTTTTTGTTATTGTAGTTTTCGTTTGTTTGTTATTTGTCTAATGTTTCATTACAATAACTTATATATTGTAACTGCATCACATATTATTATTGACGATTTACAATTTGTTGCTTATAGATTATAACATTAATATAAATATCGAGTGAATAATTTTCGATGTTCACTATTCAAAATATCAAGTATTCCGATTCGACATATCGAATGTTTAAGATCGATGTATCGCATCTGATTAGTTGGTGGCCGCTTATGAAACTGTACCCAAGTTTGGTTTACACCACAATTAGAAAAAATGTGGAACTTCTTATTTTAACTACCTACATTAACTTCTTTTTTTTTACTACATAACAGTACCGGTCACGTGAGAGATCTTTTCGTGACCGATATGTATATTCGAGACATTATGTTTAATAGTCGTTCAGTTAAGCTTTGTAGGCTAACCACGCCTTGAGGTTGTATTTAGTTCTTGTTAACTTGTTATGATATATTTAGCTTTTTCATAAAAGAATAACATGTTATGATTTATAAGTGTGACCGTACTGTTTGTGAATTGAGGTACGATATAATTCTTTCCTGGTTTTATAGATATTTCAGAAAATCTATAACTTTTTCTGAAAAACCTACACTCATGAAACAAACTATCAACTGTTAGAAGAATAGATTAGATGTTTCCTGCTCTTTTTACCGCCACACCTTTTTCTGGACACTCCGTTAGTTTTACACGTCCTTGAACCACGGACATTCGGAGACATTACTTGTCAATAGGAAAAAACCATTTTCCCACTCAACTTTCTCCAGACCGATGTTAACGTGTAGAAGTACAGGTTACATTGTCATTGGTTATACACCACAGTCGTTGGCAATCGTCTGCTTGACATATTTGTTTTGATCAGCATAACCTCCAAGCCAGTTGGAGACGAGTGACCGATGGGTAAATAAAGACATATTTAATCTTTTACACTTTCTTTATTTATTATTTGGAATGTAGGATAGGTTTGAAAGGTAGGAAAAAAGGTTGTTTAATCAAAACAATAAAGGTTTTTAAAATATATAATTTAATTTTTCATTTTTCTCATTGAGACCTAAGTTATCCCATTTGGTGGTATTGACCCTTAAGTGACAATAGCCACTCCGACTTTCTAGTCAACTTTGACAAGACTGTACCTGCATCTGGCTTTAGCTGGAAACCAGTTAACCTGAATGTGGTATTTCAAGTATTTTCAAATCTCAGTAACTCTAGAAGTGAGGATGTTTTTGGCCTCTCAAATTTTATTATCATATCAATTGGTGGCATTCTCACAACTCTGATGTTTTTAATTATAATTTAGTTCTTGCTCAAGGGGTTTTCCCCGATTGTTTAAAACTCACCAATGTTACCCTTTTCTACATATATATACATACATATCCCACGTCGTCCCGATTGACCATATGTGGCATAGGACCATTCAGCTTCTGCAGGTTTCATTAGGTACATCTTCATGATGCTGTCATACTCATGATAGGCAGAGATGCAAATGGAGGGGGGGAGTTGTAAAAAACATATTGACAGGTTAGAAAGTCAGGTCAGGTATGATGGGAGTTGGTAAAGACATTGATCTAAGAGGTACTTTTTGAGCTCGTATTTAAATTTTTTTAAGTTACTAATCTGGGATATGTGAGAAGGAAGTTCATTAAATAGCTTAAGACCAATGTAATCCGGCTTTTTCTCAAAAAGATTAAAGTTATGAGACACAGAAGACAAAGCTTTATTTGAAGACTACTGTGGATGTAAAATGGCCTCAGGCACAAAATCATCCTTAAGTGGTTTCTGACTAGGTTTTTTTTAAGTCTCTTAAACTTTTAGAGACATTTCATATTCAGGCCTAATAATCTTTCACCAATTTCAGTTTTATATAGCCTAGGATAAGTTAAGAATAAGTTAAGAATATTTTATTGTCGATCAACACAAATAGGTACAGGTTATGGACAGTGTCAATAATACATCAAGTTTGTACAGTAGCAACAAAATCAGAAACAATAAGTTAATGTAGCATGTATGATTGAATTTACACAAAATCGGTATCTTTAAATATGAGGTAGGCATATCGGTATCTTTGTAGATTGTGTAATCGGTATCTCTAGTTGTGTTAAAAGTAAATAAAATATGAATTCTGATCACAATTCATCACAGCCCCTGGATTGCTTAAATTAATATGTTTTACTGTCTTACCTTAGCAGTCCGTTTTCTTTTCTATTCTAAAATCAGTTTCGGATCCCCTGGATGAATACTTCAGATAAACTTGGTCTCCTGGATTTCTAACTGAGGATGGATCTTCGCATCCGAAATATATTTTAGAATAGAAAATAAAACGGATTGCTAAGGTAAGACAGTAAAATATATAATTTCTGATCAATTTATAGCAGTTAGCCTTTGATGTAGGCTATAAAAACCACGTGAAGCCATGAGGCTACTAAGAAGTTTTACTTAGGCTACTGTACTTTCCGTAAAATAAGTTAAACATTATTTACCATTACCACCATCACACCATCAAAACTTATACCGGTAGTACTAAATACTAAATCTTGGCTCTGGATAGGCCTTAGGCAGTGGAGAGTCCTGACAGGATCTTCCATGAATTCACCCAGAGAGTAGGCTAGTAAGGTATGATTTTAAGAGGATCTTAAACCCCCGCAAAATATTACGCTAAAACCGTTCCGCGCGGGAGCATATACTGAGGTTAGTTCTCAACGGATAACAAACAACTATACACCAAATTAAAGATAAATATATTTCCCACTAACATTGCTTTTAAATTGTTCGATATTATAAAAAATAAAAGTGTACTTAGCCTTTGAATTTGCCCAATTTTGATACTCAATAACTCATTAAATACTAAGCTAAATAAACATTTTAAAAATCAATCTTAGTGTTGAATTTTATGGGTTTTAATATGCTATTTAATATATTTCACCAAAGTCAAAAACTTAGCCGTGATATGCTCCCGCGTGAAAGTATGCACACGCTGATAACAGCGATCCAAGCGGCGCAGATTGGAAACTTCCCGTGGCGGAGGAATACAACTGCATTTATCAATGGAAGCGGCGCTGGCTCATATTAGCATATATTAGTGACAGTACACGTGAACTTGGTTTTTGAAACATTCATCATAATTATATAAAAATTCATCACTGGATTTACTATTCTAATACTACCAATAACATATCAGTGAAATTTGAATGTCATGATTAAGTCAAAAAGGTGCAATGAAACAATTCACATATATCATGATACACAACGGCCAATATTATTTGATATCGATATGTAGGCCTGTCATATCACCGCGCCGTATCACGATAACGCGGCCGTATCGCTCATCACTACCCTGGTGCCAGCGCCCCGTCTTCAGCGCCAGATGTTTTGCTCTGGTCCTCGCAAACATACAACAGTCAATGATAATCGCCGTGGTGAGATCATTTTAGTGCTAACGTTCAGGGTTTTTGTTAGGTCTCTCTTGCATTCAACAACGTCGTGCATCGCGTATTAATATCATTGAATAATCAGAGTAATTTAGTGTATACTCAATCATCGACAATATTTTTTGTCAGCCGGCTATATATGAATTGTTCCATTTATGGCGACATTAGTTGATCTTATTTTCCTACATCTTAATTAAATGACCGTCCATCTTTTATATATCATTATTTTGAGTAGTAGCCACTGACATTTTATTTTTTAATAAAAACCTACTCAAAAGTTTGAAATTAGTTAGCTTGTCAGAAATTAATTTTCAGTTTTAAATTCAAGTAAACACATGGCAAACAATGCAATCAAATGCAGTTTATGTTTAAAACAATTCCCGGAAACAGTGACGTAACCAGGGGGGGAATTGCGATACACCCCTGGTCATTTCTAGAATATTTGTGAATAAATGCGCTACTGATAAGTGGCTTTAAGTTCGAAAACCATAACGATCGGACCATTAGAAAAGGGGTTTTATGGAGGTTTAATTTGTTCAAAAATTAGGTTTTTACGAGTGTTAAATATTCTGTGGATTGAATATAGGTATTTGTTTTTATCTCAGGCAGCAATTGTAGGTTTTTTCACCGAAATGTAATATGAATTGGTGTGAAAAATATGAGGCGATCTGACTGCTTTTCGAGTTTTTACCCATCAAAATCGGACCATTTTTATCCAAGTTATTAAACCCATGCAAACACACAACAAAATTGTTCAGTTTCCCATATGAACATGTGTAAAAAGATTGGAACGACAAATGTTTAGTTAAGTTACAGATGTGTTCCCGTCAAAAAATTGTTTTATATCTTATATCTCTATAATATATCAGTTTATAATACACAAACTTATATGTTTGCAACGGTGCGCTATACTGAACTTTTATCCTACCACGATGCAACTCCAAGTAATAACTTTTTCCCCATAGAGAAAATTCGCTAATAAATCCCAGGACTCAACTGTAATACAGGTGGAATTTTACAGGAGATTTTAGGATTGCAGTGGTTTGAAACGGATTTGATAGGAATTGTACTTTTTATTTTGCAAGCCCTGTACAGGACCTGTATCACAGTACTTTTATAAAACGGGTCCCTGATCTAAAAAAATAACCCGTGATAAAACCACCCTTTTTTTACAAAAAATTGGAGCCAATCTCTACTACGCTTATAGTATGGAAGTTATAGTATGGTAACTGAAGGTTTCATGTCAAGTAAATAAATGTATGGAGTAAAGTACGCACGCGTTATTGCTGATGGTGACAGTAGTGTTTATAACATTTATTGTAACATCGCTCTTATACTTACCTAACAGTAGAAAAGTAGAATGTAAAATCACTAGTTAAAGATATTAAATTTGTAATCATATAATTAATATTAGCGGACTTTAAGCTGCCAATTCCATAAAAAGAAAATGTTTAGGCATTGCAGCTAATTAACATAATTTTGCAAATAATTAAACTATAGGGAAAATAAGTAATTGGCTTCTTGTGTCTCCTCATGCCAGTTTTTATTATATCGATCGTTTAGGTCGTGTTGAAATATAGTGGATTTCCATTTTAGATTGTTATCAAATTGTTTATGTTTGTAATACACTAAAATGTACAATTCATTTTCTTAATTAATTTAATTTCCTTTTTTATTTTAATCATTTTATTTACAAATGTTAAATGCAGGTTAAACATGAGGTTAGCGTTCGGTGCTGGCATTGCGTCGTTTGCATTTGATAAACATCGCACTGATTGTAATCAAGGGAGCCAACTACTTTAAAAACCAACTGTGAAAAAAGTTCCGATATTTTAGGCCTACTAATTATGGGTTTTACAACGACAGTTTAAATTTAATAGAAAATGCATTTTATTTTAGTTTTAGTTCAAGCAATTAATTTCCTACACATGTAAACAGTGTACTGTTGTAAACTGGTTGGATACGGTATCAAGGCTATTACCAAAATTATAGACATTATTAAAAAAAATTATAAATACCCCTGTCGCAGCAATCCTGCGTACTCAGCGAATTTCCAATGCTTGCATATGTTTCTCACAACTACATTAAGCCACTTACGAAGTTTTAAAAAAATACAAAAATTGATCTATAGCATTTTATTTGTTCTCCATAAGAAAACCATTAGGGCTGAGTACGCAGGTTTGCTGCAAAAAGAAAAGAAGAAATATGTTTTTGTGCAATTATCAACATAACTCAACCAGGTGAAGCTACATACTAAGTTTTATTAATTTATGTTCATAATTAAGGGAGATATAAAACTTAACTTATTCTCCATAAGAATAACATTAGGACTGAGTATGCAGGTTTGCTGCTACTGGGATAAACAACAAAAAATAAATTTTTTTGCAAATATCAATTTACCAGTACTACGTGAAGCCACATACCAAGTTTCATCAATATACATTCATAAATAATCGAGATATCAAATTTTATTTATTCTCTATAAGGATAACATTGGCGTACTGTGTTTAGCACTTTGAATGTCTCTGCAGTGGTTGAACGTAGAATCACAATTTAAACACCAAAATGATTGTGTTTGTAGAGCTGAATTGATTGGTAAAAGCAAATGTGAAGTTTACATTAAAATGAACTGAGGAAAAGCCAATACCCCCGTCGCAGCAAACCTGCATACTCAGCGAATTTCCAATGTCGTAATACCACATAAAGCCACATTCCAAGTTTCATAATAATATATTAACAAATAAGTGATGAATACAATTTGAATTATTCTCTATAAGAATAACATTGGGGATGAGTACGCAGGTTTGCTGCAACAAGGAGCACAAAATAATGGGTTTTTATGCAAATATCAATAGAACTAATTTAAGTAAAGTCACATACCAAGTTTCATTCATATACATTTATAAATAAGCGATATTTAACATTTTAATTATTCTCCGTAAGAATAACATGGGAACCGAGTACCTAGGTTTGCTGCTACGGGAACCATAAGTGAAAAATCTTTTTGTGCAAGCAACAACAACCATAACCAGATGAAGCCATATACCAAGTTTAGTCTGTTTATATTCTTAAATAAGCGAGATATAACATTTTTATTTTTTCCATAAGAATAAAATTAGACAATGTACAATGTTTAGCTTTTGCAATATTTCAGTAACCAATTGACGTAGAGCAATGATCAAAATACCAAATTGTTTGTTTTTTAAGCTGGATTTAATGGTATGAATTAAAATTTTATTGAAATAAATTACATGTGAAAACCCCCAAAAAAAAACATTTTTGGGGTACTAAACGCCCCCCCCCCTTCGAATGGTGCGATTCATCTAGTTTTTTAACTCGATCAGGTAAATGGTACCGGTACTTTACACATTTGTACCAAATTTCATTAAGATCGGACCTTTTTTACAAGAGTTATCGTGCTTACGGACACACACACATACATACACACACACACACACACACACACACACACACACACACACACACACACACACACACACATATATATATATATATATAAACAAATTTCAACGAATGGTGTTTTTGGCATCTGGGGACCACAAAACAAAGAGTTATCATGGTCTCGTGCTTAAGTTTTACCATGACACCTACGGTAATAGCTTCTTTCCTATAGGGGAAATTCGCTAAAGGTAAAGTCCTGTTTAAATGATTTTCGGTGAGAAAATTTATATTTTGTTATCATATCCATTCACACATACCGTAAATAAATAATTTCAAGACCATTCTTCGTAGCCTATTTAGGGATTATTTGTAGCAGTAGCGCAGTGGAACACCCTACTAAAAACTGCATAAAATCTTCTACAGTTCAGGGAAATGCACAGAATTATTTATAAATAAAATATATCGGGAATTATGCAACCGAACGATCGTCTCTCACAGCAGGTAGAGCCGGGGCCGTGCGGCAAGACGGGGGCGTGGTGGTGGGACGTGGGATGGCGCCGGTGTTATCGGGGGAGAGGAGATAGTAGTACTACGTCGCACTACTTTCGACGTACAGCGGCGCGGATGTCTGATCCCGTAGTTTTTCTCCCGGCCACCAGCCTCGCAGGACTATAAGAAAAATTTGGCTTTAACATCCTCTTAAAGTACTTCGTTAGGTAGGCCTAGCTTGTTAGCGAATTTCCCCTATAGGGAAGAAGCTATTACCGTAGGTCTCATGGTAAGACTTAAGCCCGAGACTATGATAACTTTTCGTTTTGAGGTCCCCAAATGCCAAAAACACCATCCGTTCAAATTTTTATATATGTATATAAACACATATATAAACACATATATATATATGTGTCCGTAAGCACGATAACTCTCGTAAAAAAGGTCCAATCTTAATAAAATTTGGTACAAATATGTAAAGTACCATTTATTTGAACGAGTTCGAAAACCAGACAAATTACACCATCCGAAGGGGGTTTTGGGGGGTTTTGCACCCCTAAAATGTTTTTTTTGAGTTTTCACATGTAATTGTTATTTAAATCAAATTTAATTCATACCATTGAATTCAGATTTAAAAAAAACAAACAATTTAGTATTTAGATCATTGCTCTAAGTCAATTGGTTACTGAGATATTGAAAGTGCTAAACACAGTACGTTGTCTAATGTTATTCTTATGGAGAAAAAGACAAATTTTATATCTGGGTTATTTATGAATATAAACTGACGAAACTTGGTATATCGCTTCATCTGATTGTGGTTTGTTGTTGTTTGAACAAAAAAACAATTTTTCGCCTATGGTTCCCGTAGCAGCAAACCTAGGTACTCGGTCCCCATGTTATTCTTATGGAGAATAATAAAAATGTTATATATCGCTTATTTATGAATGAATATGGATGAAACTTAGTATTTGACTTCACTTAGATGAGTTCTGTTGATATTTGCATGAAAACCCATTATTTTGTGTTCCTTGTTGCAGCAAACCTGCATACTCATCCCTAATGTTATTCTTATTGATAATAATGAATATTTCAAATATCGCTTATTTATGAATATATTTCTTATGAACTGGTAAGAGGCTTAATGTGTTATTAAGACATATATATTCATTGGAAATTCGCTGAGTACGCAGGTTTGCTGCGACGGGGGTATTTTTTAATGTGTTTTTGCTGAGGTCTTTAAAGACATCTGGTGGGAAAATATAAAATCAAATCAAAATATATCTTTATTTCATAAAATGTACAACCTGGTACATGAAATAGTGTCATAATTCTACTTTTAGCGAATTTTCCCTATAGGAAAAAAGCTATCTTCTACATAAAAACTAGATTATGCGGAGGCCCGGCGGCTACATGTCACTCCAGTTTCTCGGGAAATGTGTCCATCTTTGTTTTTAAAAAGCAATATAGTTCGAAGCACTATTTTACAAAGCTAAAATACCTTCAAACATCATCTCAGAATTCTCAGAATTTATCTTTTCCAACTGGGTTTTTTCCAAAGATGAGAGCAGTGGGAAGCAAAAAAGTATTCTATTTATGTTCCAAATTCAAACCATTATAACATTTATTTTTCCATTAAATCTCCGCCAAACAATGAATAAAAGGAGGGCGAAGGGGTATATTGAATATTGTACTTGTACCCGCCACTCGATTTACAAGAAATCTGCCGATCGTCACGGAAAAAAGACAGATGTCAGTTCAATGTTTTGGACGTCGATTTTAACTGAATTTACATTTGTAATAAATAATTAACTGTGTAACAATTACACTCTCAGCATTATTTACTGTCAAAGCGAAAACTTAGCCCACATATTGTTTCATACTTACATGAAACTTAATTTTGTATATAATAACATATAAACATTTATTTAATCATCTCTTTTGGCACCCCCACCCCAAGTCCTCTTTTGGAGCTACCGTGGATGCTGTGGCACCCACCGTGCGCTCGCCTATGTCTGCAGCCTAAATTGGTTTGCAAATATGAATGAATCACAGCATATATATCAACCTTATTGGTATCAATTTACACCACAAATATGATATCTAGAAAGTTAAATGATGATTGATCCATTTGGTTTATATGATGATCGTTCAAATTGAATGGTTCGTTCACGAATTGCCCATCATTACTAGGAAGGCCTAGGGGTCTTCTCACTGCAAAGATCATGGGGTCATATATTGTTTCGGCAATAGCTGAGACCTGTGCTTGTTCGTTGGATGAGTTGTAGAGGGTAGCGTTAGAATTCTAGCGCAATGTAATTAACTTGTAACGTCTGTTGGGCATCCAATCGTGGTAGTAGGATGATCGTGCAATCGCTAGATCCTTGGCTTTATCTTACCAAAGTGTAAGCATGATGTAATACAAATTATTTAATAACTGTTATGTTTTCTTCTTTTACATTTTTTATACATAACTTAAAAGCAACCATGAGGCGCAACATTTTTTTTTCTGTACCTACCAAATGGTTTAAAAGGCAAATGTTTGAAAATAGGTTGTTTAACCCTCCGAGCGGCATTCGTTCTTATAGAATGAATGTCAGGTGTTCTGTGAACAGCCTTAGTTCTATTAGAATGAATGCCGTCATTTTTTTTTTCATTTGCATAAATAGCATTGAAAATGTGCTTGAAATCGAATAATCTTTATACCATTCTAAAGATAACATTCCAAACATTCATTTTATTACATGAATGAACCTTATAGCAGCAGTAGAACAATGTAATCCAAAGTTACATTTGAATGAAAGTTTGGCGCGAGTTCGACTACGCCATGTTTGTGTTGGGAAATGGCTAAACCCTTTCAAAAAAAATCATGGCAAGGTAAATTTTGTTCCCAACCAGAAACGAGTCGTACCACTGCAATTAGGGAAAAATTCCCATTTTGCTGGTATCCGGAATAACGCAGATATAATCAGGAGACAGACTTCTGGCAAAATAAGAAAATCGTCATATTTGATGTCTTCAACAAACGGCAATTCGTTCTATTAGAACGAATAGCAAAATACTTGTTATAAGTAGTTTTTATTCATATTACATGTATGTTCTTGTATCATTTTGTAGAGGAAAGAACGCAGAATATTTATCTATGAGATGGGCAGCTCACTGCCAAGGTTGTCAGTCAGGAAATTGCGTCATTTAGACCATTCGGTGTTTTGTTTTGGCCCGGTATTGCGTTTGATCTTTCGTCTGAAAATCAGTATGTTCCATTATCATAAAGTACATGATAATCCATTATCATAAAGTACATGATAACAATGTTATTTTTATATATTAGTATAGGTAACTATATATTTTATAGTAGGGAAATAACTACTAAATCATATTTCATAGCTCATTTAGGAGCATTAGGTGTTAAAAACAAATTATCTTATATTGAATAACAAAAATTTTGTTTAAACAAAATTTTATAATTTCATCTATAATAATATTTTGAAAAACATACTATTCATTCTTATATCATTGTTTTTAGAATTTTATAATCTTAAAATAAAATAAGGTTTTATTATATTTGTGTATTGTTAGTGGTTTTTTTGGCATACCAAATTGGTAGTGCACAAATATCCGTTTTGCACTTGTCTCAAATTATTCTATATAATTCATATATATATTTGTTTCCCTATGAATTATCTACATTTATACGTAGGGATTTAGATAAGTAACATTTAGTACATTTTTATTTTTACATAAAAATATTAGTTTACTTACTGTAACGTTTTACTTTTGAAATTTATAACCAAAACTTGCAATTTTTTTCAATCTTTTAATTTTTTTCTAAACAATCTCTCTAAATTTTACTTATTCCACCATTTTCTAATTCCCCTGTTATTTGTGAACAAAACGAATATGCATGATCATATGTTTACTTCAAAATTGAATTTTATACAATTTTCTAAAAACTAGTCTGCAAAATCGCCAAAATGACCCTGCCACTACAGAAACACTGACAGCAAATTTGCTGCCGCTCGGAGGGTTAATCTTTATTATTGACTCCTCAGTGGGCTTATACATCAGTCCTAATGCATACTAGTGTACACAATATAAGCCAACAATGTTGAATTAATTGATAGTTCCTTTTTGTGCTGTTATTTTCGTCTAGGCGTGACCTACACACAAATCATGTTGATTGCAATTTTTTCCTCTTTTTGTAAAATTTACAAAAGTTGTCAATACCCATAGTGTAGCATATTTTGCAATACTAATACTTATCTATGGTTCATTGAAAATAGCCATTATTTTTTATTTAGGGACTTCATTTTTTGAAACCAAATCAATCAAATGTTGCCAAGTAACAGAACTGCTTATTTGATGCTATTTTATAGAATTTTTTTTTAGATTAGCTTGGATTTACTAAATTACTTGTTTTAGATATCGGTTTTTGAAATAGACAAAACCTATTTCTGGTTATCTTGTGTTTAAATAAAGACCCAACGTTTAAAGTCAGTGTAAATAATGAGGCCGAGGCTTACCAAAAGTAATATTCAATGTATGTCAGCAATGGTATGTTTAGAGCTTTTATCTATGGCTGCTTGATTGGTTGAGCATTTTGACTGTCAATTTATTTCTGTTTTATTGTACTGAGCCTTGAGGGTACAAATATGAACAATTTATTTTAGACTAAATTCTAAAAACTGACAATATAAAAACATCTAATTTTAATGCAAAATTCATTTTAGGGAACATTATTCAATTGTCTTGTCTTTTCAAAACTTGCAATGACATGAAGTTGTGACTAATCCTTTATTCATAGAATATTGGACACTACAGGGCCAAAACATGGTGCACTAAGAGCAGATAGACTTATTATTTTAAGTAATGTCTTAAAGGTAGGCATTCTTGAATAAAATTCTAAAGAGCAAAACTCATAAAAGGTTTATCACCACGTTTGTGAATTTGAATAAACCATACATTTCATAGTTACTTTTGTCCATGCGATTCATTTTTCATCAAAAATATAATTTAGTGTTTGAATTATTTGATGTAGGAAGGAAATTATAATTTTATAAGTGCTGTGTTTCACCCTTAACCTTGAAAAGTTGAAATGTTCATTTTACGTACATTAACATTTTATAAAACGCTGCAAAGAAAATTCTAATAGCCCATTAAGAATAAGGGTGGGTAAGAAGTAGTAAAGCTGCTGATCACTCAAATGCATTTTGCTAAGAAATGCACACCAAAAATACTGGCTGGGCAGTATACAAACAATTGACCTAAAACTAACCTTCGGTTTGAGAGATAGTGATTTATTTATTTAACGGAATCCACTAGTTCACCAAAATAGCAAATATTTGACTTTTCAGTAAACTTGCCAATCAAATCATAAATTTGTCAGTTATAATTTAGGGACAGATAGGCAGGATAAACATTCACACAGAGCTTGACTACAGATCTACCTACTTTTAATATTTGTGAAATGCCAACATAACCTAACTTGATGATTGACAGGAATTTATGAGTTTGTACACATGTTTTATGAAACAATAAGCTTGTCTTATCTTTTGGGGTAGGATATCTTACATAAACTTGCTAATGCTTAATTCCAGTCAGCAGTTTTCCAGCTAGTTCAAAAGGGAGAGGTCAAGGAATAATTTTTTTAACTACAATTAAGTACAGTTTTAGGTTAAGGAAACATTTCTAAGAACAGTCAAAAGTAATTCTTTTTGTAAATAAAGCAAAAACAGAAACAGGTCCAACTATATTTGTAGGTACCACAGATTAAGTAAATTTTAGCATTTCACATTATACCGACCAGGCTATCTAATTGCATCAATAACCACTTCAAAGGTCTGAAAGCCTGATTGTCAAATAAAGTCTTAAAAGGTTATAACTATGTGCACTGTCGTGGTACTGAGTAATTAAATAATAATCTCGCCGTCTATAAAAACTTAGGCGCATTCAACTTAACCGCACAAATTTAACTTCAATGATTTTGGGAATTTTTTGCAGGGTCTTATTGATCACAGAGCCTGCCAATATGAGAGAATTTCCAGCTTTTGTTTTTTAGCTATCCTGTCAGATGTTTAGGATGAATAGTTTGGCCTATCCTCTTGCCCAAAGTTTGAATATAAAAACTAAAAACAGTATTTTAATTGGTTTCATTGAAGACCTAACGATGCAGTGCAAGTGTTGATATTCACTTTTAGACCTAGGTTTGGGGCAATATGGTATTTTACAATTTGTTTACTTTGTATGCATATTTTATGTGTTTGAATAATGTAGGTGTATTATATTTTATTTAGTTAATACACCCTCTCCATACTGTAATTTTTCTTCTCAGTTAACCGTTTTAAAAATACTTGGAAAATAGGTTTCAAAAACACATTATAAACTATTGATTGAGTGACTTATTACACTGTTTGTTACAGACGCTGGCAGAGGTATTCCGATGTTTTATTTGCATGGAGAAGCTGAGGGATGCCCACCTGTGCCCCCACTGCAGCAAACTGTGTTGTTACGTCTGTATCAGACGTTGGCTTACGGAACAAAGGTTAGAGTCTTGGATCTGCCATTCAGGTCTTCATGTCATTACCTATTTAATTTTATAGGCCCGACTCGTAGGTTCTGTTACTCTTCATGACTCATGGACTGAAAAGCTTCTGCAGTATGTTGCAGTGCACCTAAAAAAAAATTGAATAAGAAGAACAAGAATGTCTTTAAACAATTACAATAATTGAAATTGACATTGTCAAACTAAATCTAAAATTGGCTGCAATGCTACAAACAATAACAACAATCAAGAAAGTCGTGAATGGTCATATAACACGTAAAAAAAATGCTAACATATTTTTAGGAGAACAGATAAAAAACTTAAGTTTGTATAGTAAAAGAACTCATACAAGACTTATACTCATTTACTTGGTAGAAAGCTTGTGCCACCAGCTATTCATATAGAATATTTTTAAAACTTTCTCTTGGTCTGCTTTTGATACTTTCGGGTAGCATATTAAAATGCCTTAAACAGATTTGTGAAAAGTGGTATTGGGATTTAGTTAACATGTTCAGTGTGGCGCGCCGGATTTCCTGCAGTAGCCTAACAAGGAAACAAATGCAATTATCCTGAATATACACGATTAACGCAGTGGGGAATATTGAGATTTCTCTTATTTCTTGTGTTGTAGCTTTGAACACTATCCCTGATGTTATAATTACCCAAATAATTGTCCTTGGCATGAAGTAAACAATGTAAAATAAATAAACCAGGAATAGTTAACATGGATAACTCAACAAAATATTTTTTACAAGAGGTAAATTTGTTTAATCCAAGAGTGGTTCTGAGCTCTTATTTTGCAAGATGAAAACTTCTTTTGCGCCAGAGGAACTGGCCCAAAGAATGATGCCGTAATTTAGATATGAATACAGAATTGCATAATAAGTCATGAGTAAATATTGATGGCTAAGACATGTCCTAAGATTCTAGATCAAGAAAATGACTCTATAGATAATTTTTTGCAGAATAAAGATGTGTGTTGATTCTAATTGAGCTTATTGTCAAGAGTTATACCAATAAGTTTTACAGAATTAATTCTTTATTATTTATGGAAGACAATGAAAAGAGTAGCTGTTCAGTTTTATTGGCAATAATTTTGAGATGATTGGCTGCAAACCAACAGCTAGAGGCTTCCATCATTGATTCAGTCGTAACTTATAACTCCTGGAAATCTTATTTGCTATAAAAAATGTGGTGTCATCAGCAAAAATATTGATTTATAGAGCAAAACACTAGGAAAGTCATTAATGTAGCCCATGAAAAGGAAAGGTGTGAAGACCGAACCTTGTGGAATACCACGGTCTACCCTCAGTAGATTTTATTTGTTATTTTTAGAAATCACAGCTTGGTATCTATCACTAAGGTAAGACTGAATTAGTGATAGTTCTACACCATTTATTTTGTAATACCACAAAACTTATTTAAAAGTTGCTTGTGGTAAACAGAATCAAAGGCTTTACTTAGATCAACCAGTGTGGCATTAGCATATCATTCGTTTCCAAATGATTCAAGTACAAAAGATACAACCTCTTTGACAGCTTTGATATTATTCAGACCAAACCTGAAACCGCTTTGTGATGGATTAAGAAGATTATTTGCTTCGAAGTGGCTATAGAGCTGGCTGTGTAAAATTCCTTTGATTTTTTAGAGAAACAAGATATTATTGAAACGGGTCGGTAATTTTCTACTTTTGTGCGATCCCCTTTATTGTAAATGGGAACAATAATGGAGGTCTTTAGACAGGATGGAAATGAACCCTGTTTCAAAATGATATTTACTAGACAGCAAAGGGGTTCTACAACTATATGTACGGTATTATTTTTTTCACTACAAAATTTGGCAGACCGTGATAATCTTCTGCTCTAGAATCGCTCAATTTACTGACACAATTCTGGAAGGCTCAGTAGTTTTACCTAATTGAATTGATATTCCTAGTTTTTCCATGACCAAATAAATTTAAATCAGGCCTCTTTTACAATTTAAAATTGTAATAATGAAGTCTGATTGCCCAATGTTCATTATCAATAATGCCTTGGTTCTTCCAAAAATAACTTTGATTTACTTATAGTAGGCCCTACATAGATTTTAGTTATTTTTTCCCAAATGCCACTGACTAAAATAATTGGAATTTTTACTTTTGCCACCTGTCACCAAGTCCAAAAAAGTATACATTTATGAAAAAAGATAGAAAGTT
This sequence comes from Allygus modestus, assembly GCA_963675035.1. Lineage (NCBI taxonomy): Eukaryota > Metazoa > Arthropoda > Insecta > Hemiptera > Cicadellidae > Allygus > Allygus modestus. The sequence continues at coordinate 298,334,593 of OY776111.1, read as the reverse complement.
TATGTGCTCCTTTTTCTGCATGGCCATACTATGGGTTACTAAATTTTCTGAGTTACAATACAATTTTGCTGGTGTGGCAGCTTACTGTTTTATTTCGAAGGAGTTTATTTTAATGGTTGTCATTGTTTTTAAAGGAGTGTCTTAAGTAAAGAGTGTTATCGGCTAGGTCCCAGTGCCCACATTGTCGAGCCTCTCTGCATCTCCATGAGCTGGTCAACTGTCGCTGGGTGGAGGAAGTGACCCAGCAGCTCGACACTCTGCAGGCGGCAGGGGTCAGCCAGCCTCGGGGCGATGACGGGGACAGAGACAGGTTAGTGAATTGTGTCACAGACAAACAACTACTGCTGGATCTAAATACTTATCTCTTTGACCAACTCTGAGTGTTTCTATAGCATGTCTGAACTTTAAAAATATCTGTTATGTTGTTGATGGAAAATGATTGTTAATTAATGTTATGGACCTACTTTATTAAATATTTAAAATCAGTTCCTCTTTCTCCATTTTTGGTATTGAAGGCAACATTGGGTTACATCGTAAATCAAGCCAACTTGCATTGTCAAATGTGTTTTAATTGGTTACAAGTTATACTGGTAAGTTGTAACATGTGAGCAAGGTTTAAAAATTAGTCTTTAAATTACTGATATGTTGTTTGGATCCACTTTAGACATATTACCATCGACAGTTGCATAATTGGAGACATAATGCTTCAATAACCAGGTTCTAAAGGAGATAATTTTGAAATTTGCAGGTGTCGGTCGCACCAGGAGAAGCTGTCGGTTTACTGCTGGACATGCAGGTGCTGCATCTGCCACCAGTGCGCTCTGTGGGGCGGGACGCACACCAACCACACGTTCAAGCCTCTAGAGGAGGTGTACGAGACCCACGCCAACCAGATAAAGGACGAGGTCGCACAGCTGCGTAGACGACTGCTGGAGCTCATCAGCCTTGTACAGGAAGTGGTGAGTTGAAGGGAGATTACATTATACAAACCTGTATTATGCGGAACGATGTCCTGTGTGTGAACAATTGTAGGGAAAGAAAATACAGACCCCTACCATGTCGACCTCTAGCCATGCAAAATGAAGAGGTACGTGAGGGAAGTGTTACCTATTCCAATGTCCATGCAACTGTTGGTGAGAAAATTTTATAATGTGCTCGTATATTATTTTTTGACAACCTGTTACTGCAGCTTAAATGATTCCGTCTCCCTTGTCCCAATCCTCTTTTAAATTGTTGAGGCTTGATAATTTGTTTCAATATCTGTAATAAACTAACAGATATGGAAATAATGCTCATACAGGCACAAATGTAAATACCCCCATCGCAGCAAACCTGCGTACTCAGCGAATTTCCAATGAATATATATGTCTTAATAACACATTAAGCCTCTTACCAGAATTCATAAGAAATATATTCATAAATATGCGATATTATCCATAAGAATAACATTAGGTATGATTTCGCAGGTTTGCTGCAACAAGGAACACAAATTAATGGGGTTTTATGTAAATATCAACAGAACTCATCTAAGTGAAGTCACATACCAAGTTTTATCCATATTCATTCATAAATAAGCGAAGCGATATATAACATTTTTATTATTCTCCATAAGAGTAACATGGGGACCGAGTACCTAGGTTTGCTGCTACGGGAACCATAGGCGAAAAATTGTTTTTTTTGTTCAAACAACAACAAACCACAATCAGATGAAGCGATATACCAAGTTTCGTCAGTTTATGTTCATAAATAACCGAGATATACAATTTTTCTTTTTCTCCATAAGAATAACATTGGACAACGTACTGTCTTTAGCACTTTCAATATCTCAGTAACCACTTGACGTAGAGCAATGATCTAAATACCAAATTGTTTGTTTTTTTAAGCTGAATTCAATGGTATAAATTAAAATTTGATTTAAATAACAATTACATGTGAAAACTCCAAAAAACCCATTTTTGGGGTACAAAACCACCCCAAAACCCCCCTTCGGATGGTACGATTTGTCTGGTTTTCGAACTCGTTTAAATAGATGGTACTTTACATATTTAAACCAAATTTCATTAATATCGGACCTTTTTATGAGAGTTATCGTGCTTACGGACACATATATATATAAATATAAATAAATATATATATAAATAAAACATTGTGGCCGCTCAAAAACGTGATTTCGTGCGATTTGGTCATGTTGTTCACTTTTCATGGGAAACCGATGAAACTTTTTTTCTATGTTCTATATGTTCGTTAGAAGGTTTTAGGTTAATTTGATTTTTGGAAATCACCTTAGGAATCTGCCCCACGGGGTTTTTAAGATCCTCTGTTATTCTTATGGACAAAGTACTACTTTATATTGAACCAGATGATGACTTAAGAATAGTTATTCTTTAGACAGATGTTGTAGTTCTTATTTAAAATGTTGAGTGAAGATTGGTAATAAATGACATAAGTATACAGAGAGGATATCTATATAACAAATTAAAGGTTTGTCTGAACATTGCTTGTAATTATGAAATTTCTGCATATTTTCGCGTTTTACACCCTAGGAGAGTCAAAACAAGTCTTATCTAAATTTCTGTCCGTCTGTCTGTCCTTCGGCAACGCTCAAGAAAGTGTTTTTGTTCGCTATCCTCGGGAAAACGGGTGCACTGATCTTGATGGATTTTTGTTTCTTTGTTTTATACATTCGTGAGAAGGTTTTAGGGTACTTTAAACTGCCATACGCCTTTTGGAAAAATAATGGCTTCCGCTCAAAAACGTATTTTCGCGTGGTTTTGATCGTGTTTGTCCGCTTTTCCCAGGGAACGGGTGAACTGATTTAGATGAAACTTTGTTTCTATGTTCTATACGTACTTTAGAAGTATTGTGTTTGTAACTACACCAAATAACAAGACATTTTTATCCTTTATAAATTACAATTTATATCTAAACATATTACAAACATAAGCAACAAAACATAACAAACTTACATCAGCTGATTCAATATACTTCACCTCCTCGCTGGGCTAAGACCCTCATGAGGCTGTGAATTTTGGATCTTAACTGATCGGAGTGTTTTTTAAAAACACGTCCTCCAGCTTATATTAACCAAACATTTTTTCCCAATCTCTTCACTACTTTCCCTGCTTTCCACAGAGATTTCCCGTTCTTTATTTGGGACCAAAATATTGCTTGGTTGATCTGAAATCCTTTCGTAACTTTCCCAGTATTCCTTGTGACTCCGTCTTCTCCCCCATTGTTACTTTCTCCGGACGAAGTAAATCAAATTGACACCTCATTTTGCGACCGAGAAAGAGGTCAGCTGGTGATAATCCTGTGGATATATGTGGCGTAAGTCTGTATTTGTAGAGAAAGTTATTTAGATTTGCTTCTAATCCTTTTGGTGACTTTTCTTGGCACAGCTTCCGCAATGTATTTTTCATTGTGTGAACATACTTTTCCACCTGTCCATTGGAAGCTGGATGGGTTACTGGTGTTGTCACATGTTCTATTCCAAGTTGTTTACAAAATGTAGCAAAATCTTTTGATGTAAAGGAACTTCCGTTATTAGAAACTATAGTTTTTGGAATCCCATAACAGCAAATCAGGTTTTTTAGTTCTTTAACTGTCGTTGCAGTGGACGTAGAGTTAACTTTGTTAATTTCTATCCACCCTGAGAAAGCGTCAACCACTAAAAGAAATGTGCTGTCCAGGAATGGCCCCGCAAAGTCAACATGAATTCTGTTTCATGGTTGATTACAAACTGGCCAACTTGATACAAATTTTCTTTGAGGTTGTTCAGGGGCATACATGTTGCAGATGCCACAAGTTTGAGATACACATTCTATTGATTGATCTATTCTGGGCCACCAAATGTATTCTCGGGCCAGTGCCTTCATTTTAACTATACCTTGGTGGGTTTCATGAAGATCTGTAAGAATCTTTTCTCTTAGATTGGTTGGAATCACAGTTCTAACCCCCCACATAATACAACCCTCATGTACAGTCAATTCATGCTTTTTCTTTTTGTAAGGCTCCAGATCTGGACGAACGACACTTAACGGCCAACCATTTACAGTCATATTTTTTACTTCACAAAGAACAGGATCTTTTTCAGTTGCCTCTCTAACTTCTTTGGAAGTTACTGGAAGAGAGTTCAAACTTCCTGAAAAAATCAAACTTACAACCTTACTAAATGCTTCATCAAAAACTTCATCCAACTGGAATTCTACTTAAACAGTCTACTTTCCCAAATTCTTTTGTAGGAACGTACTCAATTTTAAATGAGAAATTCGTAAGATATAGTGCCCATCTTTGAAGTCTACAAGATGTTGCTGTGGGGACTCCTTTCATCGAACCAAATATGGTTAAAAGAGGTCGATGATCTGCCTGAATTAAGAAATTGCTGCCCCAAAGGTAAATGCGAAACTTTTTTAGAGCATACACTATAGCCAAAGCTTCCTTTTCAGTCTGAGAGTAGTTCTTTTCAGCTGCTGTTAGGGTCTTTGAAGCATAGACAATTGGTTTGTCCTTTCTATCTGGATATCTATGAAATGTAGCACATCCGATTCCTTTTGAAGATGCATCAGCTGCCACTACAAGTTGCAAATCCCTATCGTATGGAACCAAAATTGGAGTTGATGTCAGTACTGCCTTAATCCTAGCAATGGCTTCAGAACAATCCATGTTATTCCTTTCTTTCGTAATTCATTGAGAGGTGCACAGATGTCTGCGAAATTGGGGATAAACCTTGAGTAAAAGTTGGACATTCCAATAAATGTCTCCAGTTGTTTCACATCTTTGGGTTCATCCATTTCTAAGATTGGCTTTACTTTGTCCATGTTGGTGGCAATACCTTCTTTAGAAATGGTCAAACCTAGATAATTAACCTTATCTTGTAAAAACTTGCACTTGGCTCGGTTTAAACAAAATCTTTCTTCCTTGATTCTTTTCAAAACTTAATGTAATCTGCTTAAGTGTTCTTCATCATTTTCTCCGGTGATTATTACATCATCAAGGAGAAATGCAACTCCTTCCAAATCAGACAGCATACCATACATCCTTCTCTGAAAAATCTCTGTTGCTGGGGTTACACCAAAGCACAATCTGTTGTAACGCATCAAACCAAATATTGTATTGATTACAAGGAGATTTTTTTAGTTTTCTTCTATAGGAATTGAAAGATACGCATCAGACAAATCAAGTGTTGTAAACTTTTGTCCTCCTACTAATTTTGAAAATAACTCATCGTGAGTAGGGAGTGGGAAGGTTTATACTTCCAATGCCTGATTCAATCCTGTGGAGAAATCGGCACAGATGCGTAATGCTCCATTCGGTTTTCTAAGTATTACGCATGGTGCGGCCCATTCTGAGTGATCAATTTCTTCTAGCACGCCATTACTTATGAGACGATCTAATTCCTCACGTACTTTGTCTCTAAGTGCTAAAGAAACCGGTCTAGCTTTTCTAAAAACCGGAACAGCATCTTTCTTCAAATAAAGTATTGCGGGAACTTTTGAACATTTATCTTCCCCTGGAGTGAATACTTCATCAGACTCATTGCATAGATCGGATATACTTATGTTTGAGTTCTGAATTTGCAGAGTATTAGAATTTGTACTAGTAGAGAATTTCTGTAAATCTACAAGTGATTCCCCATGTAATCTAAGCTGATAAATCCAGTCTCTACCTAGAATGTTTTGGTTTACTCCAAAAGCAACAAAAAGTTTAAATTTTCTATTTAATTTCCCAAGAGCTACCTGAACATTAACTTCCCCAAGCAAACCAACACTTTGACCGGTAAAAGAAGTGAAAGATTGTTGGCTTGGGCAAATAGGAGGTTTATTAAGATCAATCCAAGTTTGTTCAGATACTATGGATACACAACTACCTGTGTCAAACTGCATAGGAACCGATCTATCATTTATAAGAACTTTGACTATTAACGCGGGAAAGCTCTCTATTTTACGATTAATGCAATGTACGTCTTGGATTCCCCCAAGCTGACTATCCATTTTTTCCTTTGGTTTCTGCTTGATACTATCTTTCACTAACTCAACACTGTTTAACTTTACAATTTATGGTTATATGCGTTTTACTTTTGCATTTGAAACATATTGGATTCTTAATTTGACAATTCCTTTTCAAATGATTTCCTCCACAAACAAAGTAGGGGCCTAAATGCACTTAATTACACTCTGGCTCCTTATTAATGCCAGATTATATTTGAATAGAAGATAAGAGTATTTGCTCACTCTAAAACATCGGTAAGGGAGTCGTGATCTTTTCTCAATAGTGATTCTTTAATGTTAGAGGTACTTACTCCCATAATAAAAGCAGTTACCAAAGCATGTTGATAAAATTCACTTGGAAAGTTGGAGTAGTTTATCATGTTCCTTAATTTATTGGCGTATTCAGTTAAAGACTCCCCGTTTTGTTTGAACGAAAAGAATTTTACCCGTTCGGCAACTATTATTCTTTTAGTTTTATAATTCGCTGATAGTATTTTAAACAGTTCTTCATACAAGTACTTGCTGATTGACTTTGGCCTGCAAAGATTCATAAGTGTTTGTAAAACATTGGTGTTGAAACAGTTTATGAAAAGTAAGCGCCGAGTAGTCACATCTTGTACTTGGAAGAGCTGGAGATTCGTTTCAAACTTGATTTGCCAAACATCAGCTTCCATGGTCTCTGGGTCGAACTGCTCACATTTGAACTTCAAGTGTCCTTCAATTTCTTGTGGTTGCACTTGCATTTCGACCAAATCCTCTTGATGCCTTTTGGCTTGGGTTTTTCGTTGTCTCGTCACCACTGTTGTGTTTGTAACTGCACCAAATAATAAGACATTTTTATCCTTTATCAATTCAATTTATATCTAATTATATTACAAACATAAACAACAAAACATAACAAACTTACATCAGCTGATTCAATATACTTCAAGAAGATCATAAGCTATTTCAACATTTTGAATTCACCTCTGGGTTACACCTCACGGGATTTTCAAGATACCATCTTATGGTTATGGATAGAGGTGTGCGAATAGTGAATTTTTAGTTCGGATCGGTTTCGGTTCGGATAGCTTAGGTTTGGATCGGATACGGATCGGATAGTAAGGGTTTCGGATCAGATAATTTTCAGATTCGGATATTTAGCCTACTTAACCCTGATCTCTAAAACTACCATATTTTCAGTTGGAACTTAACATTTTCATTTTTCTTGCAAGATAGATATAAATAGACGATATTTAAGCAAAGTAATTTTATTCAAAACACAACAAGTGGTTATTATTTTTACAAATGTATCTTTCTGAGTAATTTAAGACTGTGCTACACATAACCTAACCAGAAAACAGCATGTCTAATTGGAGGAGCAATATACCAACCTCCGTACATACTCGAAAAATTATCTTCTCTGCAGTGAAATATACAATAAATATGTTTACTGGTTGTATAGGTATAATATAAAAGTATAGGTAATTTAATAACAGTAGGCCTAGATTAGGCTACTCAAATCATGTAATGTCACCTTGACTATCATTAATCCTTGTCATTATGCTATAACACCTTAGCCTATCTGGGTGTAGGCCTGGTAAAAAAACAAACATAAACATATGGTCAAGCAAGAGAATCAACAAGGAAACATTTTAATATGATTACAGCCTATTTCAAAGACCGGAATCACTGATGTTGATAGCAAAGCAGACATCACAACACAAATCACTAAAGGCCTAACACGACAAAGGCAATCATACCCTACTGAAACAATGAATCAGTATAAATTAGGGCTTCAACTCTGTAAGAGCTAACCAAAAACTTCCATAACCAAAGAATTTTCTTTGTTTTATAAATTTACTAATTAGGCCTAGTTCGAATTTATTTTGTTTAATACAAATTAGAAACTTTGTTTAACCTAGTTTGTCACCGGACTACAAAGTGTCAGCGTCAGCTTGCATTTCAAACTATCGGTTTCGTTCTTTTTTTATAATTTACATATCATGCTTTTCTTCCTTTTCGGTTCCATTTTAATTACATTAATTTAACGAAATAAAATAATATTCGAACGATAAAATCTGTATAAATGAATAGAGATAACTAAGCAATGTCTTCTTGAATCCGTCATTGAGGTCGTTGCTGCTTTAATTTAAACGTCGCGTCGTCGTAAAGATACTCGACGAGCTTAATATATCTAAAGGTCTCGTCCGGGGGTAAACAAGTGAAGTCTTTTCTTGGAGTATAAGAGCTCCAGCTAGATTAAGCTCGTTGATCGTAGCGGGAAACTTCACCGTAGAGAAAGCTATGCAACTCTTTTTGCGCAAGTTAGCAATACTTTACTCAGAGTTTTTTAATTGCATTGAATGAAAGGAAAATATCGGTAGCAGCAATTTTAAATTTCATACACTAACATTTCCGTTTGCATTATGCAACTTTTGAATACTCTATGAGAGCTTGCTCGTTGCACTTGTATGAAAGTGAAACTATCGGAAATCGACTATCGACGAAAAATGATCGACTTATTCGCCAGTAATCCACTACTGTGTTCTCGTTGTCAGCGTTTATCCCGTGAATCGTGAATCGATATCGAGTTACAATATTGTATAAATTTTTGGTTGTTTACATTTCTCTTTATAAACCGTATTGATTCTGTTTGCTAAAATGATGTACGATCTGGACGTGTATCGCGATACGATACATAATTACACAAATATTGTATTGATGAATTGATACGAGTTACGTACCGAAAACATTCAAAACGACAGGAATTGCGTCATGTTACCTTGAATGACGTCAAGAGGCAAAACGTTTATTAATGGTCCAAACATATTGTTTCGTTTCTACCTTTTTATCCCCAGATATACAGTCTATCCGAATAAGTCGGATATGTACTAGACCTTATCGGATATTGATAAAGCCTTCGGATCGGATTCGGATATCCGATCCGATCCGAAACCGAACTGGCTTTTCGGATATCCGCTCACCTCTAGTTATGGACAAATCATTTATTTATACTGAACCAGTTGATGACTTATGAATATTCCCTTAAGTGATCAGCTGTTGTAGTTCTCATTTAAAACGTTGAGTGAAGATTGGTAATAAATAACAGAAGTATACAGAGTGGACATATTATCTAATTTTATATTTTTCAGACACATTCACTTGCTCACTGTCATCACTGTAACTAAAAAACGACAATGTCTAAGAAGGTGAAATTTTGCATAGTGGTTCCCCTTATCCTGCAGATGTACAATAAAGCTAGGTTTGTTAGAAAATCATACCTGACTCTGCCCTAATTTACTTTGATTGCTGGCAATCTTATGAGCATTAGTTCAGACCTTTTAAGTTGAATTCGGTAGGAACATACCTAATATATCAGAATAAACACAAGCCTATCCTCGTTAAGAACGTGTTTTAGGGGCCCACCCCCTGACCTTCAGAATACTTATTTTAACAATCTTGCACCTTGATACTGGACTGATGGAGATGAAATTCTGTAGCAAATAAAAACAGACAAAAAATACTTGAGGGATCTGCTCCATTGACCTTTAATATAATCATCACAAACTACTCAACCAATAGAGCCGAAATTTGGTACTTTAAAAGGACACCAGTAATAACAACATGGCCCAAAATGGGGAGTCATGGTGTTGTTCTCTCTAGAGATTTTATACAGACACTTTGTGTGCTTAAGTCATGGGGGACGAGATCAATGCCCCTCTAAATAGATCTTTTATGTAACTACTGAATGTCTCAACTTAACAGTAAATTTGAAAATTATTTTTTGATAAGATGAAAGGGTTGAGTAGTTGTATTAGGTCCTTTTAAAAGTTGGGAACAGGACATTGGAAAACAGTTGGTTTCATAAACATCCCTCCTTCACTCTGTTCAATCGATGAATAACAGGAACTACTGATCGACAGTTTTTTCCCTGAGGTTCATAAACAGATTAATTTTTAAAGTGCCTTGTGCCATCCTCACGTCCACCAATGAACAAGCAACAGAGATCAACATAAAGGTGATGTATATCTCTTCCAAAGCGAGGAACGGGTGTGAGGAACGGGTTCAATTTTTTAACACCGTCCTTTTAACCAGGACCACGCCATTCACTACCCGACAGTGTTCCTCAACTCAGTAACAGTACCTGAATTATCTGCCAGTATACTTAGTTAATTTGTATTTAATTGTACATAACAAATGTAAAATGTAATTTAAATATTGTAAAATTAATTTGGTTGTTATTATTTTAAAATTCATCTATTATTTAGATATACAATCCGTACGAAGAACGGGTAGACAGCTAGTAAGTAAATAAAAAGGTTTATAGGTAAACAACAAAGAAAAACAATGTAAATTAAACTGATTTATTGATAGTAAAAAGTGGAAAACGTATATGGCAATAAAAATTACGTTACCCTACTTAGTCATCTAGATTAATTTGTTTTTAAGTATAGTTTTTAAATGAGAAAAACCATTAATTCCGGTGAAAAAATTCCCTTCTAAAACATTCAAGTGAAACTATTAATTTGTAGTAGCCTAAGTCAATTATTCTTTTTCTGTGAGACGCGTCACATCAATGACGATGTACGATCAGTCGCGTGGTCAGACATGTTAAAACAGTTGCTTGCCATTCGTGGTAGTTTAAGTTTTTTTTAAACATCACGTACACATACACAAAATTTGAGATTTAAATAAAAAATGCAGTTTACAATTACACTTGTTTTATGCCCGCCAATACCCCAATATACTTGTTTTGTGTGTGACTGTGATCTATATAAATAAAATTAGAGTTTTGTCTGTACATTGTTTGGAATTATGCAATTTTTGTTTATTTTCACATCTTACACCCTAGGGAAGCAAAACCAAGGCTTATCTCAATTTCTGTCTGTCTGTCGGTAACGCTCAAGGACGGGTTTTTGTTCGCTTTTCACGGGAAAATGGGTGCACTAACTTTGGTGAAACTTTGTTTATTTGTTCTATACATACGTAAGAAGGTTTTAGGCCACTTTAAACTGGCATAGGACTTCCGGAAAAATAATAGCGACCACTAAAAAATGTGATTTTGAGCGGTTTTGGTCATGTTTTGTTCGCTTTTCCTAGGGAACTGGGTGCACCGATTTCGATAAAACTTTTTGTCTATGTTCTATATGTGCGTTTGAAGGTTTTAGGCTAATTGGATTTTTTGAAATCACCTTACGGTACTGCCCCACGGAGCTTTAAAGATCCTATGCTATTCTTATAGACAAAGCATTTATTTATTTATATTGAACCAGATGATGACTTAAGAATAGTTATTCTATAAACAGATGTTGTAGTTCCTATTTAAAACGTTGAGTGAAGATTCGTAATAAATAACATAAGTTTACAGAGTGGATATGAATTAGGAATATTTCTTCCATAAAGCTGTCGCAGTTCTTATTTAAAACGTTGAGTGAGGATTGGTAATAAATAACATAAGTATACTTAAGTCTGACATATGATCTAAATCTATATTTGTCAGACTCATGCACTCACTGACATAGTGATCACTTTATCTAAAAAAACTACAATGTCTATGAAGGTGACATTTTGCATGGTGGATCCCCTTTTGCTGCAGATGTACAACAAGAATACGTTTAAAAAGTCATAAAATTAGGGTTCTTCCCTAATTTACTTTTATGGCAATCTTAAGAGTATTAGTATTTACTGGACCTTTGTAAGTTGAAATTCGTTAGAAACATAACTAATACATCAGAACAAAACGCAAACCTATTCCCGTTACGAAAATGTTTAAGGGCTTCGCCCCCGGAGTTTCAAAATTAAATCTTTTAATAATCTTGCACATACTACTGGACTGATGGATCTGAAATTAGGTATGAATTAGGTACTGCTGATAGTGTAGTGCAGACATTTACCTACTCCAGATACAAATATACTCAAGGACTCTGGCCCACTGGCTTTTAATAAAAGCGTGTTAGTCATCACACATTAACTACTCAACCACTAGAGCTGAAATTTTATACTTTAAAGGAAATAACAAACAACATGAAGAGTCACGGTGTTGTTCTCTGGAGATTTCACACTTACTCTTTGTCATGCATGAGACATGGGTGGACTTTCCGCCTCTCTAAAAAGATATTTTATGTAGCCAACCACTGAGCGTCTTCTGAACTTAACAGTAAATATGAAAATGAGTTTTGGAGAAGATTAAGGGTTGAGCAGTTTTCTTATGCCCTTTTAAAAGTTGAGATTGGGGCATTGAAAAACAAATGTATTCTCAGAAAAATCTATCCTTCACTCGGTATACAATTGATGAATCGCAGGATTTACTGAGTGTCAGTTTTTTTATCGAGGTTTATAAACAGTTTAATTTAGAAAGTTAAATTGACGAAAATTTTGACGAAAACAATACTTTCTCCTTCTTCGGTCCCAATGTACACACTTGTGGAAAAATATAAAATATTTGTTTTCTACTAGTGAAAACATTTTACAATTACAGTTTTAGTTTTAATGTATGCCTAATGAACTGGGCTACAGAAATAACTAGGGGAAGTAACAATAGTTTGGCATTAAAGCATGAATAATTTTCTTGAAAATAATTAGCACGCTTGTGTACATTAGGACGTTAATTAAAACAACCAGTTTGTGTAAAAAGTGAAAACTTTTAGAACATTGTAAATAATTCCCAGCTTTGAATTTTCAAACTCTTTAGTTCATAGGTGCTTCAGATAAGTTTCAAACATTTACTAAAAGTTAATCAAATCCATAGCATCAAATATGTATTTAATAATAATAAAAAATGTTTTCATTAATGTACTTTATACAGTCCCAATGTGCACAATTGTGTACAATTCCAGCATCGCCACCTATGAGGTAAAGTTAATACTAACAGTAGAAACATGTCTGACGGCAGAAAATGAGCCATTTTAACTAATTTTCACTTGTATTTGTGCACGAATGTGTACTTGGGTCTGAAGAGAGGACCTATAAATACTCCTCAAAGCTACCCCATCTCGATTCTACCAATAATATCAAAACTAGTTGAAATAATTGTTTATGACAAACTCAGTCTTTATTTTGAACTAAACAACTACCTTTTAATATAACCCAATTTGGCTTTAGAAGAGGAATGTCCACCGTAGACGCAATGGATAAGTTAGTGCAGGAGGCTCTTCAAGCTTTTGAAAACAAGGCCACTCTTTCTGACCTGAGGAAGGCCTTTGATTGTGTCAATCATGAATACCTTTTAAATAAACTAAAATTTTATGGCATCAAAGGTTCTCCATTGACATTTTTTGAATCGTACCTTCAAAACAGAAAGCAAAGAGTGTTAGTGGATAATATTTGGTTTCAAGGATTAAAAGTCAACTTTGGTGTCCACAAGGGTCGGTGCTAGGGCCTCTTCTTTTCTTAATATCAATAAACGATCTCCCAGATTCCCTAAGAGCCAAAACAATTTTGTATGCTGACGATACAACCCTGGTAAACTCTTCTCCTGACATCAATGATTTAGAAAATCTAACACAAAATGCACTCCAGTGTGCAACTATATGGTTTAATGCTAACGGATTTATCCTTAACCAAGACAAAACCCAAAAAATTATATTTAATTTAAAAAACAACCCTTAAGTTCCTGATGCCCCTGGCTATCTGGATGCTGTAAAGTTTCTAGGACTCTTTTTTGATGGCCATTTGTCTTGGAGCCAACATATTGATTTCATTAATGCTAGACTTAATAGAGTAATTTATTTAAAGGTGACTTACTAATAACACCCCTGAATCTTACAATAGAACAGCATACTTTGCTGATTTCCAATCGATAATCCGATAAGGGCTCATACTGTAGGGGAACTGAAGCAGGATAAAAGAAGTCTTAATCCTACAAAATCAAGCGTTAAGGGTTGTAGGGGGGGTATAACAAGATTGGACAAATTTGAGCATTGTCAACCTTTATTTATTAAAATGGAGATTCAAACCGTCATTAATCTGTATATATTTGACCTCACGACATTGCAAAAAATAAAATAAAAATAACTACAAATATAATTGTGATAGCCACAACTACAATACAAGGACAAAAGATATTGTGTCAATACATTTTTCAAGACTTAGCAAGAGCTTGAATAGTCACACTGTACTATCTTTAAAGATCTATAATAAACTAAAAACAATCATTGATAAGTTACTTACGCAATTCAAAAATAAGTTTTTTTAACTGGCTACTAGCACATCCCTTCTACAAACTTGATTTTGTTGCTGTTAGTTCTATAGAATTCTAAATTAGGCCTACCTTTGATTTTCTAAATGACTCTTCATGTTCAAAATTGTATAATTCATAATTAGAATTTATTTATTCAATTTTCTTAACAATATTTGTATATAAATACAATTTTCTGTTCTGTAATTTTTTACTAGCCTACTTACTTGTATAAGTTACTATGTAAAACTGATGATAATTATGACTTTGCTTACTTGGCTGTAAAATGACTTTGTCGATGATCTGTATGTATGATTCCTATGTCAAATAAAGACATTTATTTATATAAAGAGTGCAATGCTTCATAGTTTCCTAAAACAACAGCGTATTTTTTATTAAAAACCATGAATAATTTCAACACATCTATATATGTAGTTTCTCAATTGAGTTCCGTAAGGTTACTATTTTAGTCATCATTAAAGAAACTCACTTGGATACAGTATTGTCATGAGTTTTAGCTTAGGTTAGGTTTTGTAACTATAATATTCTAATGGAACCTACCAACTAATAGTTTTATTACTTCCTATTATAACGATGCTTTCTCCTGATATTGCAGGTGGACTAAAGTTCCAATATTTTACAGGAGCGGAATGTAGAGTCGGTGCGTGCTGCTAAAGACGAGAGAGTGAGAGAGATTCGCAATGCAGTGGAACTGATGATTGCCAGACTCGACTCCCAACTCAAGGCCAAACTGCTCACGCTGATGGCACAAAAATCTAGCTTGACTCAGGAAACAGAACAACTGGAAGCTTTGCTACAGGAAATCGAGCATCAGCTTCATACTCGCAAGCGTTCTGAGTTCATTGCTCATTCTGCTGAACTCTCTCGTATGATTCATCAGGTGCGGAAAAAACCGATGGCTAGTTTTGTGACTGCGCCTGTTCCAGCTGATTTTCAGAGGTGTGTAAAAATATATTTTTAAACTTCATGATAGAAAATAAGATTATAAAAAAAGTTAGCTATCGTTAATCGTTAACTACCTTCGTTAAAGGAATAAGTTTTTTTGGTGAAACTATCTTAAAAAAGTTTTTATGTTTTTGATTAATTTTCAACTAATTTTGTACAATTCTTAAATATAATCTGCTTAATCTTGGAAGTTAATCAATAAACTACAAAATGCTTTTTGTCCAAAGTCTTACTTGTTGGAATACTTATCACTTTCAGTAAAGTCCATACTTCACAATGCAAATGTAAAAATTATTTGTGGTTAGACCAAATTAGTTCTCTTGTGCGTTAAGAATATAATTGGAAAGTATTGGGCCAAGTACATTTTTACCACAGAATGTCGAAAGTACAAGTTGTGTGTGATCAAATCTTGTCAATCTTTAAATAAAAATTCAATATGTAACTCTTCCAAATTCTATTGAAGTAATATTATTGATTGAGTTAGAATAAATTTATCTGTGAATGCCAATTGATTGTATGTGTTAGTGAGATAGTGCCTGGATACGACAGCAGCACCTTCTCTATGCAGCAGTTTACCCAGCTGCAACACAAAGCCGACCCTGTGTACTCCCCTCCCCTCCACGTCAACGGGCTCTGTTGGCGGCTCAAGGTCTACCCGGATGGCAACGGAGTTGTGCGAGGGAACTATCTCTCTGTCTTCCTCGAGCTCACCAACGGGCTACCAGAGACCTCTAAGTGAGTTGATCATGGAGATCTAGTTATGTTCTACCCACCGTTTAATAGTTCCTTCAATAATTTGAGTGTGGAAACAGTGCTTTTAACGTATATCAAATTGTAGTATTTTGGGAATGCTTCTGAGGAAAGAAAGGAAAGCAGCTTACGAAGGTTTCTAATGGTCTTATTAGAAATGAAAGTGTCACAAGCTAAAAAATAAAGTTGAGTAAAAATAAAAAATCAGTCACATTTATAAAACTAATACGTACCTAGTGTAGATTTGTAAATTTGAACTTAAGATTTGTAAATTTGGTTAATCACAACAGTCATGAATTATTTTTGAAAGTAAAAATTAACCTAATAACAATAAAACATTAAGATGAATTACATGTTATGGAGGTAAACTAGCATTTGTTTCCTTCATCTGTAGTATACTACCTACTAACTGTAATTCCTGGCTTGAAAAATACAAATAAAGTATATGAAATAACATTTCTTAAATGTATACCCTTAACCCATCCTTGTATGCAAAAATTGATTTGATTAAAAATATGTTATTAACAAATACATGTAACCTATTCTTTAAAAATTATTCATGATCACATACATAATTTCTGTAACTGACGGCATAACACCATTAAAACACTATTATAACACTATTAAAAGCTTCTAAAAATATTACAACCATTTTTTTATTTTGGTTTGAAAAGGTGTCTGTCAGGCCTAAAACATATATATCAAAGTTTATAATGTTTTGAAAAATGTTAAATAGTCTATAAACAAAAAAAGAATGTTGCTTAAGTTTAGCGAATGTAAATACAAAGTTTATTAACCATAACTGTTTTAAAGCCAGAAAATAAAACTGATATTGATGTTCCAGGTATGAATATAGAGTTGAGATGATCCACCAGGGTTCCCGAGACGCTAGCAAAAACATTGTCAGAGAATTTGCCTCAGACTTTGAGACAGGAGAGTGCTGGGGGTACAACAGGTTTTTCCGACTGGACCTACTTGCCAGCGAGGGATACTTGAACACAGAAACCGACACGCTGGTGCTCAGGTAGACGATCATCAGTTCACTGACTTATTTAACTATACTTGATGGAATTCCATTGTATTTTAGGGAATTTGTATGTACAGTCGATCGTCACCTAGAGGAATAAGCCATGGTGAGGACACTGAAAATGTTGGATAATCAGAGGAGCAAAAACGAGGTTCAAAGGAACAAAGATCGGTACTTTACAACAAGTAATGTCCATATTGTCAGGACACATAACATAAAAAACACGCTCAAAAGCTCACTGGTTGTGTTGATGAAAACAATGGTTGATGACTTGGCTCGGCCGCTCTGGTATCGGAAGTGTGGTGGACGGTCGGTCGGGTACATGGCCGGTTATCCCGAGGACAGATAGGAGGGGTCCTACTATATTTTATCCACATTATTTCAATTCAATAAGTGCTGTATACAACAAGCTTTACGGTGTCTTGGCTTCACTAAGTCACATAGGACTTGTCAGCAATGTCCACAACATTCAAAAATAACAAAAAATACATGCTTTTCAATAATTTTTTTAGCATTGTGTTCTTAAGTACTCTGGCCTAAATCTAGTATTGACAAAGTTATGTCCCTTTTGTGGCACTGGAGAATAATTTCAATGGATCATTATATTCTAATAACTAGAGATGTACGAGTACAGGTTTTTAAGTCGAGTCGAGTAAATGGCAAAAGATTCGAATCTCGAGTTCGAGTCGAGTATACAAATAAAAAAATACCCCCGTAGCAGCAAACCTGCATACTCAGCGAATTTCCAATGCTTATTAATTTATCTTAATACCACATAAAACCACATACCAAGTTTCATCAATATACATTCATAAATAAACGATTTATGACATTTTAATTATTCTCCATAAGAATAACATGGCGGCTGAGTATGCAGGTTTGCTGAAATAAGGAACACTAAAAATGGGCTTTTATACAAATATCAATATAACTCAACTAGGTAAAGCCACATACCAAGTTCTATTAATTTATGTTCATAATTAAAGGAGATAACACGTTAATTATTCTCCATAAGAATAACATGGGGCTGAGTATGCAGGTTTGCTGCTACGGGAACTATCAGCCAAACAATGGGTTTTTGTGCAAATATCAATAGACCACAATGAAATGAAGCAATATACTAAGTTTCGTCAGGATAAGTTGATAAATAAGCGAGATATACAATTTTTCTTATCCTCCATAAGAATAACATTGGACAACGTACTGTGTTTAGCACTTTCACTATCTCAGTAACCAATTGACGTAGAGCAATGATTAAAACATCAAATTGGGTGTCTTTTTGAGCTGATTCAAAGGGGAAAAATAAAATTTGACTTTTTCAAAAATGTATGTAAAAAACTCAAAAAAACCCATTTTTGGGGTACAAAACCCCCCAAAATACCCCTTCGGATAGGCCGATCCGTCTGGTTTTCGAACTTAAAGTCACAAAACGAAAAGTTATCATGGTCCCGGGCCTGGGTCTTACCATGCCGACTACGGTAATATTCAATTCAATTCAATTCAATTCAAATTTCTTTATTCATAATGATACTCTTGTATACATAGAATAGTGTCAACGACAAGTAGAACTATATATAATAAGTACTACAAAATACAAGTATTAAATATTAGTACTATACAAAATAAACAGAGGCATAATTCATATATAAAATAAAAATACATTAAAATAGTGTCACTTACAATTAAAACATCATAATCCCGAACCAATTAAAATTTTTACCCGTTTAAAATTCACCCAAGTCATATACAGCTAAATCAATCAAATAATCCTTTAATTTTCGTTTAAACTTTGGATGACTAATTTCATTTTTTATACAATCTGGTATTTTTCTTAAAAACTTTTTGCCTGCAAAAGACACTTTATTTTTGAAAATTTCTAAATTATGATGGGGAATGGGTTCAATTTTGTTTCTAGTATTGTATTGATGCACTGGGATAAATTCATTATTCTGATTATTCCTGACATGCATGATTGTATCAAAGATATATAGTCCATGAACGGTCATGATTTTTAGTTGTTTAAAATATTCCTGGACTGAGTCTTGAGTTTTTAGTTGTAAAATAATTCTAATTGCTTTTTTTTGAATTTTTAACATACTATTCAAATTTTCTTTTGTTGTGGAGCCATATATACATATTCCACATGCAATATGACTGTGAATAAGAGCGAAATATATACTACGCAAAACATCAATGTTGCACAGTTTGGACATTGTTCTGATTGCAAATAAACCAGAATTTGCTTTGTTTAAAACATACTTCACATGCCCATCCCATGACAGGCTATTATCAATTATTAGCCCTAGAAACTTTGTTTGCTCAATTAACTCTACATGTTTGTTTTTAATCATTAATTTTGGGGAGATGCAATTTTTACTTTGTTTTGTTTTGAAACAAATACCTTTAGTTTTACTTGGATTTAGACGTAAATTAAGATTTTCAAAAAACTGATCTATACTATCAAGTTCTATATTTGAAAATAGTTCGATATCCTCTTGTGATTTGCCCGAAACTTTTAAGTTTGAGTCATCAGCATACAGACATAGACTGGAAGTTGGAAAAAAATTCAAAGACTGCCCTATATTATTTACATAACATAAAAAGAGAAGAGGCCCTAAATTTGATCCTTGGGGGACACCGGTGCTGATTCTATTTAAATTGGATGTGAACTTGACAATTTGATAATTTTTGATGACATGGGTTATTTCAACATATTGCTGTCTATTTGATAAGTAAGATTTGAACCATTCCAATACAGTATCTGTTACTCCCAACTCCTCTAGCTTTGAAAGTAGTAAAGTGTGGGAAACGCTATCAAACGCCTTTGAAAGGTCCATGAAAACACCTACTACCTTTTCTCCCTTATCCATTGAGTTTATAATTGATTCAATAAAACCAACCGCTGCTGTTATAGTAGATTTATTTTTTCTAAATCCATGCTGAAAGTTAACTAATTTATTATTATTTTCTAAAAATAATGCCAGTCTGTCGTATGCTAATTTCTCAAATATTTTAGCTACAACTGGTAGTAACGAGACAGGTCTGTAGTTACAAATTAATTTAGGGTCATCTTTTTTAAGAATGGGTATAACTTTTGCAATTTTGAGCTTGTCAGGGAATTTTCCACAAACAAAAGAAGAATTCACCAGATGTGCCAACACTCTGCTGATCTGTGTACCAACTACTTTTAAAATTGCTATAGGAATTTGATCTATTCCGCAGGAAAATTTGTTTTTTAATGAGCTAATAATTTTAAGTATTTCTTCTTCTCCTGTTTCTTTAAATCGGAAGTGTGTGCTACTGTTATGAAAAATAATATTATCAGTGTGTTTTGCAGTTTCAGTTTCTAATGCAATGTCAACAGTAGGAATTTTAGCTGCAACAACATTAGTAAAATAGTCATTAAAAATATTACTAATAATTCTAGGGTCTTCAACAATTTTGTTTCCTTTGTATATAGTGATGTTGCTAACTCTATCTTTATTTTTTGACCCAATTTCAGAGTTTACAATATTCCATGTAGTTTTCACTATGTTATCAGATTTTTTTACCTTTTCATTAAAATACTGTTTTTTGGAACTCAACAATTTTTTTCTATAAAGCTTATTTCTATTAAGTACATATTTTGGCACCGGTGAATTTTTTGTTCTGCTGGATCTAACTAAGTTTATAATTTCTCTTTTTTCCTCTTTTAAGTTGTAGCTTATCCAATTCTTTGACTTACTTTTAATTTTAAAACGCTTTTCTGGAAATGCCTGATTAAAATAATACATCAAAATATTATAAAAAACATCATACTTTTGATCCACTGTTGAAAAATATACATCCTCCCAAGATTCATTTTGTAACAACTGTTTAAATAATAACTGATTTTGTTTGGAAAAATCCCTCCTAATTATTGTAAAAAACTTGTTGATTTTCTTTGTATAGATATTTTTCAACTCAATAATTTGACCATCATGGTCAGAAAGCATCGTTATAACTCCACTAATATTGAACTTATCTTTACTAAGGTTTGTAAAAAAATTATCAATTGCTGAAACTGACCCATTAAACACTCTAGTGGGAAAATCCACTAGGTAGATCATGTTATAACTTTCAAGTAAGTTTTTTAACTTTCTATGGTTACTGTCATCCTTTAGCACATTAATATTTATATCCCCTGCCAAAATTATATTACTTGATGTTTTTAAAATATTTTCAATCAGTATGCTTAACCTATCTAAAAATACATTTACATCTGAACCTGGTGATCTGTACAATCCTACTAAAACAAATTTTCCATTTTCCATTGTGAATTTAGTCAAACAACACTCAAACACTTTGTCCTCACATATACCACTTTCGTTTGGAACATTTACCCTCCCCCACTTTAAATGCCCCCTACTCAAAATCATAACACCGCCTTTGTTTGTTGATTTACGACTATACCAAGAGGTGACTTTGAAATCATCAATATTAAGCCTTTCAACTTCAATATCTTTCATGTCATGCTCGGTCAGAACCATAATACTTGGATTAATTTCTTCTATTATAATTTGTAATGATTCTATTCTTAAAGGCAGATTTTGAATGTTCTGATGGAAAATTTTAATTTTTTCAAATTGTGTTTTGTTGTTGTTCAGGTTTTTGCTGTTATTTCTTGTATGAGGCAGTTTAAAGTGGAGATGGGAGATGTAACATTTGCAACCGCAACATTTTCATCACTAGATTGACTTTTAAAACTCTCACTATCACTTGACACTGACACAGAGACAGGCAAAGAGTCAGGCATGAGAGGTGATAGGCACTGATGCTGATTAGATGAGTTGGTCATTCCTTCTAATTTGATGGCATCTTCCAGTTGTTTTAGAAACTCTGCATAGGTCAATCCTTTCCTTAGCTGTCTTGTAGTGGTTTCATCATATGTAACAATTTGGACAAAAGCACCGGTGCTCCGCTGGAATTTGGTAATTTCTGCTGCAAAATGATCTGGAGGTATATGGTCTCGGATGCAGCCAAGTGGAGAACAAATAAAGGTGTGGAGTGTCATTTTTTTGAAATGGGTAGTAAGATTATCAAATGCCAAATTATAAATTTCAGTTTTAGGTTTTTTATAATATTTAGGTTTAGTGACTAGACTAAATACTGTTGCCTCTTCAGTCTTTTGTTGACATGTCAGGTATTTATCACAGTAGTTAAACAGTGAAGGTTTCCCGAAAATATCCCTGAAACATACTGCTACTCCTTCACTCATCTGTTTTTTACAGTTAAAATCAGCAGATATGCAGTGACCAAAAGCTATTTTATCATCATTTTTGTACATGTTAATGACTTCTTGCATATCACTATTGATTACTGAAATGAAATCGGTAATTTGGGTTTCCTTAAGGTGTGTTTGAGGAGTTATTTTTAGACTAGGTGAAATAATTGGTTTTTCCAGTGGGTTTAACTTAGGAGAAATCACGCTGCTTGTGACATCTATAGCAGCATCATGGATGTCTGAGTTAATCTTCAAAGTAGGAGAGGTTGATGATTCATGTAGCGGCAATGGCCCAGTTGGATTAATTGAATCTAGGTTTGAAACTGAAGCTTGAAATTTAACCCATTTCATAATGGCTTCTATAATAATGTGAGCTAGTTTTGTCTTGCCACGATTACTTAAGTGGAGGCCATGTTCAGTATAGTGTACTCGCTGAAGCCTATTTAAATTGATTAAGTACACATTATCAATTCTTGATGTTATTTCAGCTATGTAATGATTAGTAATGAATGTATGAATGAATGTAATGAATAGTTTCTTCCCTATAGGGGAAATTCGCTAAAAGCACATAGGTCGAGTTGAATTGGATCAAAACAGTGTATAGGGTTCCATTTATAAATGTTGTTATTAAAATATACTTTTCTAGTCACTATGCCCTGAAAATAACAATAGTAAGTAAAATAAATGGATTCCTGCTTCATTAGAAAAAGATAAGTACATTTATCTGAAAATAAATCATACCAAAGTTATTGCATAACATTTTGCCATGAAGGTCAAATACTTTTAATCTTTTGGTATTAAGGTTGTTATAACCTATATGGTTTTAATTAACAGTTTCATTAAAAAATAATCTCTTATTTCTAGTTTAGCCTATACGTTGGTCGTCAATTCTTATTTGATTTTCTTTTAACTGTTACTTACTTAATTATAATTCTAAATTGTTTACCCTTAACTAATAGTTTGCTCGGATGTGCTCAGTAAAAGTGGATATAAACAGTGATGCTATCGGGATCTGAGGGCAATGGCTGCCACGTGCTAAGCCTAGCTTCTCTTTGCAAAAATCAGTGTTGTTGCTTACAAAATTCCCTAGGCTATTTAAATATAGCTCACAAATGATCTTCTTTGTTTTGATAATAAATATACTTATACTTGTGGTCTCCTTTACTTTATTGTAGTGAGTAGAATGTATTTTGGTATTTATTCTGGATGTCAACAAAAGGTAGGTGTATAATTTCTAAGATTTCTTTAACTATTTGAATAAAATACAGAGTTACAGAGGAACAATACAATATTTATTTATCTATTAGTACAATTAGGTTTCAAAAGGTTCTCAATTAAAGGGATTTACAATAATATACAACTCAGGGGGAACAGCTAAAATGTGTGGCCTAGCCTAGAAGGTAAATGACAAATAAACTGGTAGGCCTACAACTAAATATTCATATTTTGGGTTCTAGATGGGGTTTCTTTACAAATGAGGGCTCTTTTTCTCAGGGGGGAAGTATCGTGCTGACTTGAATAACGTTTGTATGATATTTGAAAGAATATTAAGTCCAAATTAAGCTGATGTGTTGAAAATTTACAACAATGGAAATTTTGGTTGTTGTCCAAAAGGAGAGTCCAATGGTTTCACTGACTTTATGAATGGTTAAAATACTCAAAATTAAATTTGGAAAGATAGTTCAATATAAAAAATACTCTCTTGAGGTTACTTTAACTTTCAGAACATTAGGCTTGTTCTATTTAAATGTCTGTATTCTTTCCAGTCCCTAAATAGAATACAATGGAAGGAGTTTACCAATCTGCTTACAAATGTTCTTCGCTCAAATACCAGTTTTTGGGGGGAAATCAAATAAAAAGGAGTGAATTTAAAGATGGTATTAATTGAGCAGTAAGTCCCTAATAAAATGAGCACCAAGCAATGCAAAACTTAGGCCATACTGGGAAATTTAAAATAGGAACTGTGTCCTTCACAGATTCTAGGTCCTAACACTAGGGCATCTGGAGCAAGAAGAAGATCTAGGAGAGATGAGGTCTGGATGCATGGTCCATTGTTGAGAAGCACATGTTCACACAATTGTTGACACTGGTCACTGTAATTTAGATTCCTTAAGGACTATTTTTGAAAAGTATATTATATTAAATTTTAATTTTATTGCAATCCTCTCACATAAATTATATCTAAAATATTATTATTAACAAACATATTAAATTAAGTGAGTAGGCTATTATATGAGGATAGGCTATGAATAATTATTGGTGATTAAATTAATGAAATACATATTATTATACAATTGCACAGACAAATAAACATTAAATACATAGAGGGGAATATTTTCTGAGGAGTGATGATAATGATGATTATTATTAGGCACAAACATGGGACAATTAACACAAATAACACATTTAGGGGGAATTAATTAATTAGTACATTTATATGGAAACTTAAATATAAAATAACACATAACAGGAAAATTATTACTAAATGATGAATGAATGGACATGTAATACTATAATTATCTCCTCAGAAATCTGTATGATATGAAATTAAAGACAGATTTCGATCAAGTATGAAATGGAATACATGAATTATTTAGTATGAAATATATTTACAGCTAGTTATGAGGTACATTAAATGATTGATGTTGGTTGGTGATAATACACTTCTTATTCTAAATTTACATAAACATAGGAACAATACATAAATGGGGAATATGGGATGAGGGATTAAGATAGTTCATGACCGCACAGGGGGAATTGGGATTAAGGGAACATTTAATATAATAATTGTTCATTGGCATGGGGATGAAGTTCTTCACTCGCATAAAAACACTTTGGTTTGTACACTGTTTGTTACAAGGGCAAAATTAACTGTTTATAATCATCGCATTTATAAATAAGTTGGTATTTAACACTGTTTTTGGGGAATAATCACACTGTTCACACTTGGGGAATAGGGAAGGGGTACGCACTCGCGGTTAAGGTTCATGACGATCTCCTCATTTAAAATTATTACACTTGATGGATGATGATGATGATGATGTACTATATACACTGTTTTAAGAGTTTATGTTGTCAGGGTCTTCTTCATTATTTACATTATCCTCTTCTATTATCGGTTCTATGTATCTTTTTAATGCAGATATGTGATATGGTCCAAATAATATGTCTTCGTTTTCTCTGGTTACATGAAAAGTAGATTTTCCTAATATTTGCTTGATGACGAATGGTCCTTCGTAAACCTCGAAAAGCTTTGCAGTTTCTCCATAAATAGCTCGGGAGAGGGGATGTGATTTTATTAGCACTTTATCGTTTATCTTTAATGTTTGTGGTTTTCGATTCTGATTTAACTTTGCTGATCTTTTAATTCGTTTGGCATCTAACCTGCGTTTAGCGATGAGTAACTTCTGTTCTATTGGAATTGATCAGAATGAACGAGGACATATCGCTAGCTCATTGAACAAGTCGACGCTCATTCATTCCTCGCGCCCGCTGACTGAGGCACACACAGACGACGCAACTAGCAGATTAAACGTTACAAACCCGACTACACCGACACCTGTAATCGATATACATATGCTAGTCACCCTTATGACTAATTTGGGAAACAAATTTGAACAAACCAGTATCGATTTAAATACGAAAATTGAACAGACCAGCGCTAAAATCGAACAGAATAATGCTGAATTAAAATTTGAATTAAAATCCGAAATACAAGAAACTAAATCTGGAATCCAGACGATTAATGCAAATTTCCAACAACAAATAAATCAAACCAAGACCGAATTGACCAAAATTATCCACGATAAGACCAATGAAACTCAACAGGAAATACAAGCCTGTCGAAACGCTTTCGAATCCCAGATACAAGAAACAAGAAATAAAACAAAGAAGATCATTTGTGAGCTATATTTAAATAGCCTAGGGAATTTTGTAAGCAACAACACTGATTTTTGCAAAGAGAAGCTAGGCTTAGCACGTGGCAGCCATTGCCCTCAGATCCCGATAGCATCACTGTTTATATCCACTTTTACTGAGCACATCCGAGCAAACTATTAGTTAAGGGTAAACAATTTAGAATTATAATTAAGTAAGTAACAGTTAAAAGAAAATCAAATAAGAATTGACGACCAACGTATAGGCTAAACTAGAAATAAGAATTGGCGCCCAACGTGGGGCTAAACAATAAGAATTATGATGAATGAATGGACATGTAATACTATAAATCTCAGTTTTTTATATTATTTCCTCTTTGTTATTTATCCAATGTTTTGTATATTATGTTTAGGCCTAAGCTACATCTTTCTACGAATGGAGAAAATAAAATTACATTCAGGCCTATAAGTTAAAATAAACTTTATTTTAATATTTAAAAGGCCTATTACATGGTAAAACATTAACCTACTTACTTAGCACACAAAATATATTTACTTACAGATCTTAGCATTAATTTTAACACTAATAGTCCTAATAAGAATAATCAGTTAGTAAAAACATGTAGGCACTATGTTTCAAAGTGCCTGGCAAATAAATTGATAAAATTGAAGCCATGTCTTAAATACAGGGTGTCTAGCAGTCGGGAAAGTCGGGGAAGTCGGGAATTTGTATAGAAATTAATAAAATGTCGGGAAAGGCGGGAATTAATATATAAAATTGTTATTAAGTCGGGAAAATCGATAAAACTTATAAACAGTGATATCAAGGTACTAGTATTTATAATCAATGGCAATTGCAACAAGATGTACGTTGTGGAATAACCCAAGCAAGCGCTTGGCCCATAGTTTTTCGGAGAAATTAAGAAAGCCAGTCAAGTACATGCCGTTACTATGGCAACGCGAAAAGGAAGATGAGTCACGAGGGGGAGGAGGGAGAGCGGTGACCTTGAAGGTACCTCTACACTCGCCCGCGTTGTTCGCCATCCCTCGGCTAGTGGACTCTGATAGACAAGGTCCGATACATCCGATCCGAGTAGGTGTCGAAACTTTGTTTTCGGAACTCTGGGCATCAGTTAACCGATATTATCGTGGTATCGAAAGAAAAGTTGGAGTATCGGTATCGGAAAAATAGTACATTTTTACGTTGTTAAAACATAGATTAGTTTTTGTTTAATATACTTTTTAGCAAAATAAACACAAATAATAACTTCAAATATAGTTCTTGTAACTAATGATAGAGAGATTCGACTCCTAGCTATCTCCCGCGTTCCTCTTACAGTAACGGGTATCAATACTTTGGTTTCGATTCGTAGCGATACCAAATATCGAGTCCAAGCCAGTAGCCAGTAGTATCGTATCGGAACGTCCCTAGACTCTGACTCTGATTCTCACACGCACACGTCGCGCCGTCGTAGTCGTAGTACCTACGCAGTTGGGCGCATTGATGCATAGTGAAGCATTGAAACCTGTAGGTTAAAGATTATATTGACGAGTGAAGTGAGTTTAAAACCGGGATTTGTCCGTAAATATTGAATAATGTCTGCAAATTATTGGCGGTACAGGTTAACAACTTAACTATGATCTATTATTATTTCCCTTTACATTCCAACAATGCTTCAAATTTTGTTCAACGGTGAGCGTGAGCAATACACACTTAAGTTAATATTTTACGTGTTAAAACTTATAAGTTTACGTTGCAATCTACTTCGAACACGGCCGAATTTCGTCGTCTGCACCGCTTGCACTTTGGCCTGGTTTTTTAAGTTAATATTTTACGCGTTAAAACCTGTAAGTTTACGTTGCAATCTACTTCGAACACGGCCGAATTTCGTCGTCTGCACCGCGGCCTGGTTTCCACGGAACGGGGCGAAGTAACTCGCCCGACAGTTAGTTGTTAAGTAGTATTAAGTTATACAATTTTATAGTTTTAATTACAGTTGTCAACTATTTCTCAGATCACCAGAAGACCATTAAACAGTGGCTTAGTGACATTTGAACAATGTTTTAAATAATACTACTCACCTAATGCACTAATGCATTAATTAATGCACTACTCACTAAACTAACATGAAGGTATTTGTAGCAATCGAAGCCCCATAAAATGGGCATTTATATCTTGGAACACTTATATTTTCGCGTATAATAAGTTATGTTTTACCCTCTACTAATATTATTTCAAATTACAACATTTTTTTAAATCTGTAAAATAGTTACCCAAGGCTCTATAACTTATTAGGCCTATATTTTAACAAAATTTAGTGAACTTTCCCCAAGTTTGATAATAGGCCTATGCCCATGTTAGGCTGTTAAGCTGGGCTAATTAAGTTACTTTACTTTTACCCTTGGAAATATTATACTGTAGTCTGAACATGTTTACTAATTAACTGTTTCTAACATTTAATAAAGTGGTTCTCCATACAGATAGGCTATATAGGCCTACATATCAAATAAGCCTAGTTAGTGTAATGTTTTAACTTACCTTTGAAAACATTTTAACTAGGCCAAAGCTTACAATCGTCTGGGTAATTTTAAACTTTGATTTAATTACCAAATTATGTCAACATGGGAGAAATTGTAAAAATTTCAGTTAGGCCTAGTTTTTTAAAACTGAACTTAACTTAATTAAAATTAATTTAGGTAGTGATATAAAAAAAATATAAGTTAGGTGACTTCTTAAATATTTTTTTTAGCCAGTGATGAGATCGACAGGCCTAGATTTATGCCTAAATATGTTTTCAAAGTTATGAGTAAAAATCAGTTTTACTTAAGCCTTTTATTTTCATATGCCAACCTATTTGAAATTTTGTATTTGTTGCTGTACATGAACAGGCTACTAACTTACTGGGACTGTATTTTATTTTAATCTTCATTGCTTTCCAGTATATAAAGAGGGTACACTTTCATAAGCGGAACGATGTAAAAAACCAAAAGTAATTGTTCATACAGATTATTTAGGTTACAGTTACGTTCGGTCTAAAGAGGTGGAAGATATCGTCTTGAAATTTGTCCAGATAACAAACTTTGTTAGGAATACGTTCCGAGCACATCGCCAACCATCTCTTTGTGAATACTTATATAGAATTAGGGTGAAAAACTCTGAAAAATATCCTTTTATGTTCTTTTAACATGCTGATATTTTATGCCCTTTTAAATTTGTTGACGTTTTTAGTTTTGTTTTTTAATTAAATTATTTTGTATATAGCTAACCGGTAACGTTTATTTCATTTGTATTTTAAGTTTAATTGAAAAAAATATATATTTTTACATATAAATATTTATGATCATATATTATGCAGTATTTGAGTTTTTAATAAAAATATTATAGGCTTACTGAGTTTTGGATTTTTTAGTGAGTTTTCTTCCAAGTGCCATTCTTTTTCACTATTTAAATTTTTTTCACTATTTTTTTATATATTTTTTCCTCTAAGAATAACATTGTACTGTGTTTACTTAAAAATGGAAATTTAAATTTTCTCCGCAACCAGTAATCGTAGAATAGTAATTCAAGATAACAAATTATTTAGTTTTTTGAGCTCTTTTTAATGGTGAATAGTAATATTTTTCACATTTATGTTTTTTATGAAAAATCAAAAATAACTGAATTTTTGATATTTTAAGTCTTATAATTTCTGAACCCGAATTTTTACAGAAATGCGGGTGGTGTCATTTTGTTAGAAAATTAAAGTTCTTCAAACGACTAAAGTTTAATCAAAATCGTTCAAGCTGTTTTTGATAAATCTAGATTTTTCATGTTTTTCGGTGGTTTTTGGTGGATAATTACCCTTAAAAATAAAAATTAAAAAAATTATAAAATACCTGGAGATATCGTGTATTAGTACCTACATACCAAATTTCATAAAAATCGAACCATTGGTTAGGGATCTAGCTCTGTATACATCCATACAGACAGACACACAGACATCACGTAAAAATCAATTTTTTGGGTTCAGGGAGCACCAAAACAAATATTTCCACTAACAACTAAAATTCAAAAATGTTGACGAAAACAATATTTTCTCCTTATACTATGTATAAGGGGGAGAAAGTAAAAATCCAAAAGTGGTAAAAACATGATATTTTTTACTCTTATGACGTTTGTAGTATATTTTTACTATCTTGCGAAAGTCTGGAAAATTGTGGAAAAAGTCTTAAAAAGTCTGGAAAAAGTCTTGAATTTTGAGATCAAATATCACTAGACACCCTGTAAATAGAGTTTACAAATTATAAAAAAAATCATTAATGAAACTTAAACAAGGCCAAAACAAATCACTTGTCCATAAAATTAACTGTGGTGTTTATTAAAACAGCTCAATGCGAAAGGACAATAGTTAGCCTAAAATTAATGGAATAATTTCAATTATTATGGAGCAAAAAACAAGTACAAATTTCTTATGCTTACCTATTAGATTTCATTACAGATTTGTTTTTGATATTTTACTTTAAAAAATTACAAGGTTAGGTTAACCCAAAAGTGGACTATACAGGCAGTGTTCATACAACTCAATCTGAAGGTCCTGGTAAATCCTCCCATTTTGATTTAAAGAGTAGGCTAACACAAATGTATAAGCCACAACTTACTTATTTATTAATAAAACACTAAAATCCACTTCACAATTCTTAACACCTCAAATGCGTTGACGACCCGTGGTAGCGCGGGTAAACGGCGGGAGTAAACTCTCTCGAAACCTTTGAGTTTCAGTAAAACCTCGAGTTTCAGAGCCGAACTCGGCTCGAACTCGAAATTTCGAGTACTCGCACATCTCTACTAATAACATATCAAGTGTTACCCGTGTGAGCTATAGTGCTTCCTTTACTGGGATTAATTCTTAACATAGTGAAAGCGGTGGGACGGTGAGGATTAATAGGATAGGTTTGGCTAAGCTGTGACTGTATGGCAGAAAATACACCTCAGCCAACAGAATGAGAACTGTTATCTACTCTGAACCGTCAAGGCTGACAGTACACCCCTCCCATCCTGGGTTCCCCAGTTGGGAAACTGAAGTTATTCATTACGAGACAGCTATAAAGCTGTGACAACATCCATTTTCTGTACACAGCATTGGTACCTAAAGTGACTGGAACCAGTTAGAATCCCACTGGGATTTCCCTATTATTGCACAAAAAACCTTTAACTGATAAATCTTGCAGTTAGATCCGAAGATGTAAACAAAGTAAAATAGTTTTTTAATGTGGAAATTCTTTTAAATTAATTCAAATAATCCTGAAATGGCTCGATATAATGAGTTTTAAGGAGGAAACATGACTAAATATTTTGGAGTTAAGGTCAGAAATAGTAGCTTGACGGGGTTTTTAACTGCAAAAATATATATTTAAAAATGGATTAAATACCGAAAATCGATCATAATAACAAAGGAATAAGAATAAAAGTGTGTAAACCCTATCATAAGTTGATAGAAACATCCTTTGTTTAGGTTTCAAGTTCGTCCGCCAACATTTTTCCAGAGATGTCGAGATCAGCAGTGGTATATAGGACAACTGCTACATCAGCAGAATCAGTATGTTCAGCAGATGAATGATCTGAAAGAGGTACTGTTTTTGTTGTTGTTAATTTATACTTATTTTGTATTTTAAAATAATTATTAAAATAAGTTCTATTAAATGTCTCCTCCTTATACAGACAGGGTGTTTCACAATAACCCTGACAAACTTCGGGAAATTAATCCTTGGGTCAAAACAAGAAAAAAATGTTATATAAACATAGGTCCTAAACTCATTCGTTTCATTGCTACAGCCAAAAATAAAGTTTTTTAGTTTTTACATGTAATTAACTTATATTTGGACTTATAGACAAACTATTAGTGATCATATTTTTATAAAACTTACACAGCCAGTAAGAGGAGGAAATTCTGAATAAGAATCATTCGTTTTTCAAGCAAAAGTGTTGCTTGAAATAATAGTCTGGTAATAATAATAGTCTGTAATAGTCCTTCAAAGATCAATTCTTTATAAAAAAAACTGTCCCTAAAATATTTTGTTCACATTTAACAGGCACCCACAGAAAAACTAACCAACCAATTGGGCTGCAAATTTATTAAAAGTTGTAAAATTTTATTCAGAGTAAGGTAACATCCATATCTTTCACTTTTATTAGTATAATTTACTGGATAATACTGCAATACACTTAAGGATATACACAAATTACAAAGGAAAGTTAAATTGCTGTAAGCTTAGACTTTGCTTTCTTACAATTCTTTTTAAATTAGTTTATTTATTTGGTTTCGTTCCAACCAACAACCATCTAAAAATGGTCTTTCTTATGAAAACGAAGACATTTTCCTATTTTGTAAATTATGTATTTCTACTTATACTTTGTTTATCAAATTTCAATATTTAATATTATCATCAATATACGAGGGTCATCCAGAAAGTAAAGAACGTTTGCTTGCTGCGTCTAGCACAGCTCCCCCATCGTCGCCATTGCGTGTGCGGCAGTCTACTCACCTCTCCACCAAAGTCTGAGCCGAGTCTCGTTGCTGTGCGGTCACACGTCTTATTTCTACAGCGATTCAAAATGGCGGTGGCAATCGAAAATCCCGCCAAATATAGGATAAGCAGTTTTATTCGGTTTCTGAGTTAAAAAATGTCTAGACCATCAAATTTTTTAGAAAAACACCAAATAGAATTGGTGGTGAAAGTGCAAACAAGTCTTCAAGTCGAGTTTTCAGGGGAAAAAATGGTGCAACAGGTTTAATGAAATAAAATCCATTATGCACGACGAGGATCGGAGTGGCAGGTCATTGCTCGCAAAAGACGATTTGAAAGAAAGACTTGAGGGAAGATTGGAGGAAAACAGCTGCTTAAATCTTAGCACATTACATCAATTTTAAGATTTGTTTTTTTGCACTTTCATCATTAACTTTCTTTGGGGTTTTTCTAAAAATTTCATCGGTATGGACATTTTTTTACTCAGAGACCGATTGACACTGCTTATCTTAGATTTGGCGAGATTTTTGATTGCCGCCGCCATTTTGAATCGCTGTAGAAATAAGACGTGTGACCGCACAGCAACGAGACTCGGCTCAGACTTTGGTGGAGTGGTTAGTGGACTGCCGCACACGTAATGGCGGTGATGGGGGAGCTGTGCTAGACGCAGCAAGCAAACGTTCTTTACTTTCTGGATGACCCTCGTAACTATTCTTATTCCGGACCAACTGGCTGCAAACTTATTAAAAGTTGTAAAATATCAGACAGACCGACAGACAAAAAATAAATAATCTTCTAAAATAGTTAACCGACATTTCTTTATCCTCTTATGTATTATACCCTGTCCAAATACACCTATTACATCATATTTTGACAGTGCACTCTGTTTAATCGTGTTGGCAACAGTGGGACGCCCAATGATCAGCTGTGGTGTTAAAACAGCTGGCTAAACTCATTGTTGACTAACATTGTTATTAAAAATATGAAACAATAAGGTCTTGTGTTACGACAATCAGTTTACCAACCAGTAATGTTACCTAATACCAGTCATGTTTACTAATAGTGAATATGCTGATATGCACTTTGTGTATGGATTTTGTAATGGAAATTCAGCAGCTGTAGTTGAGTACGGTAGAAGATACCCCAAAAGGACTGTACCTAATAGACAAGTATTTACGGACCTACACAATCTTTTGAGAGAGTCAGGTTCATTTGTTAAAGGTAAACGTGACGGTATTATTCAAACTCCAATTAATGTGGAAGAGAACGTCATAGTTTTGGTTCAACAAAGCCCAGGGACTAGTATAAGAAGACTTTCATGCCAGCATTTGGTATCTTCTTCACAGACATGGAGAATATTAAAGAAAGAAGGTTTGTACCCTTACTATGTGCAGAAAGTACAGGCTCTTCACCCCGGCGATAATGTTAAGAGATCTGAGTTTTGTCGGTGGATATTAGCATTGATTATACATCCTACGGAATAGATGTACCTAGCTTACGGGCTGAGCATGCCTCGGCATTGCTGCGCTGGCCTCGAGTTTGTCTGAGATCCCGCCAGAGCGCTACCAGTCGGCCCTTCCCCTCTTTCACCCCTCACTCTCCCTGCCTCCGATCACCCCCCAGGCCAGTCAGTGTCTCAGCGACTGCCGAGCGGGAGGGATGTTGAGAAACAGCACGGCACCCCGCCGCCTTGCCCCACCCCGCACCCCACAGCACTCTAGGCCGGCTCGAGTCGCCGCGGCTTTTGAGACACACTAGGAGAGATGTACGTTGACTTACTGTCTTTGCATCTGTTGGTTTCGCTCATCACTTGATACGTTGTGTATGTCATAAATAAATAAATTACAAACAAAATTAAGCAGGTACACTGAATTTATATGACAAGCCTGCTTTTTTAACGCATTAACATGTAATCTTATAGAACAGGTTAGGGTTCGGCGAACAGATAAGACCAATAGAAGGGGTGTATGCACTAGTATAGCGTAACAGCAGGTGAGGCAAAGTCCGCCATCACTGTAGAAAGACGAAATCGTTTTTTTGAGAGCAAAAAATTGTAATCGCGCTCTCCAAATAAACTGCAGTTTAACACACTTAGGATTGAGATATAACTTCAAACTTGACATGGATATAAACCATTAGTTTTTAAAAATAACCTGGAAATTTCATATGTAATGTTAATAATTAAACAGTAATTTTATTTGAAAATTGAGTTATTTGGCATTTTGTTTAGTATTAATAAATGTAACAATTTAGTTTCTTGCTTGGTGTAATTTTACCAGGAGTTGGTTTATGTCCTTTCACAGTTTTAAACTTTGTATACTGTGGTGTTCTAATAGGGCTCTCTACTACGCCGCTCGAGTGAGCCATGGTTGGAGAAGTAAATCACGCTCTTCGGGACTGTGGTTCGCTTGGAATAGATGTGGTTGCTGGCTCCTGAGCTGATTCATGTATTGTTTGTTTAGGGGTTTTTGGACTATCAATCGAGAGTAATGTTGGAACAGCATTTTTCTTCAACTGAGTTTTCATTAAACTTGTAAAAAGATCATTGGTGAAATGCCCTTCACAAGTTACTCTTCTTCCTAGAGTTTTTTTGGGAAGAGATATCAAGCTGTCATTGGCACAATTTATCACCCATTGTTGACAGATTTGTGGTCTTTTTGTCGGGAAAGATAAGAAGCGAAGTGATGGACACCGAGTTTTTGACCTCGCACATCCCGTAAAACAACACTTATGATAGTTAGTATTTTTAGTAGTTTCACTCGTACTAGCCATTTCACGTTTTACTTATAAATGCAGACACACTATACACATACATACAAACACACACGACCAATAGAAAAACAATAAAACAAATAAACTAAGAATAAAATAATAGTTATCGGTCAATTAATATGCAATACAAAACACTGCCCTTGCGTGGATTAACAAGACCGCACTGGACTGTAGGCCAGACCCAAGATGCTCCCTCCACTAGCTGGCACCACGGCAATAGAGTGTTCAGTGGCATCGCGTAGGCGAGCGCAGCTTGTTGCATTGCCGCCGCGCCGTCAGGGAATATATTTATTGTTTACTGGTTTAATTGTGTTTATTTGCTTAAAGATCCAATGTCCATGAAAATGGTTGTGTTTTTTGTTGTAATAATGCATACGGTAATTGTTAATAATTAAGGTTTGACAAAGTCCTCAATTTTGTATAAATCATTTGAAAGAAGATATCCTTTTACAATTATCTTAAACTCGTTTGGATAGTTAATTTTTCTGGTAATTTCCTATACGTTTTAGCGAATTTCCGCTATAGGGAAGAAGCTATTACTGTAGTCGGCATGGTAAGACCTAGGCCCGGGACCATGATAACTTTTAGTTTTGAGGTCCCCAGACCCCAAAAACACCATTCGTTCGAAACTGTATATACATATATATGTCCGTGGGTGCGATAACTCTCGTAAAAATGGTCCGATTTTGATCAAATTTGGAACAAATGTGTAAAGCATTATTTATGCCTTTAAGTTCGAAAACCAGACAGATCGACCCATCCGAAGTGGTATTTTTGGGGGGTTTTGTGTCCCAAAAATGGGTTTTTTGAAGTTGTTACATATGTAATATTAAATACCCCCGTCGCAGCAAACCTGCGGACTCAGCGAATTTCCAATGCATAATATTTGTCTGAATTCCACATAAAGCCGCAAACCAAGTTTCATAAAAATATATTCACATATAAGCGATTATAATTATTCTCTATAAGAATAACATTGGTAATGAGTATGTAGGTTTGCTGAAACAAGGAACAGAAACAATTGGTTTTTATGCAAATATAAATAGAATTTAACTAGGCGAAGCCACATACTAAGTTTCATCGATATTCAATCATAAATAAGCGATATATGACATTCTAGTTATTCTCGATAAGAATAACATGGGGCCTGAAAAAGCAGGTTTGCTGCAACAAGGAACAGAAAAATGGGTTTTTATATAATTATCAATATAACTCAACCAAGTGAAGCTACATACCAAGTTTTATTAATTTATGTTCATACATTTTACTTATTCTCCATAAGAATAACATGGGGGCTGAGTACGCAGGTTTGCTGCTATGGGAATAATCAACCAAAAATCAATTTTTTGTGCAAATATCAATATACCAGTACTACTTGAAGCCACATACCAAGTTTCATCAACATAAATTTATAAATAATCGAGATATCAAATTGTATTTATTCTCCATAAGGATAACATTGGACAACGTACTGTGTTTAGCACTTCGAATATCTCTGCTACGGTTGGGTGTAGAATCACAATTTAAACACCAAAATGATTGTTTGGTGGAACTGAACAGATTGGTAAAAGCAAATGTGAAGTTTACATTAAAATAAACTGAGGAAAAGCCAAAAACCTTTTTCCCATAAGATTAACATCGGAGATTTTATGAGCAGGTTTTTTTGGATTTTCTCTGCAACCACTTAACCTAGGTTAATAATTCAAAATACTAAATTATTTGTTTTTTTAAGCTCTATAACATGGTCAAAACCAAAATTAAGTTTTTTAAAAATTTTAGGGTGAAAAATGCAAAAAACTGATTTTTGGAAAATTTAAAACCCCCATAAACCCCCTTTCCCATGGTCCGATTTTTCTGGTTTTCGAACTTAAAGTCATGAATGTCATTTTACACATTTGAGCCAAATTTCATCAAAATCGGACGTTTTTTACTCAAGTTATTGTGTTAACGGACACATAATATATATAGATATATATATAGGTATATATATATATATATATATACACATATATATAAATTTGAACGAATAGTGTTTTTTGCATCTGGGGACCTCAAAACAAAAAGTTATCATGGTCTCGGGCTTAAGTCTTACCATGAAACCTACGGTAATAGCTTCTTCCCTATAGAGGAAATTCGCTAAAAAAGTCAAAATTTAGTTTTCACCATTGGATTCAGCTTAAAAAAACACAATTTGGTGATTTGATAATTTCTCTAATTGGTCACAGAGATATTGAAAGTGCTAAACACAGAACGTTGTCCAATGCTTTTCTTATGGAGAATAAGACAAAAAATCATAGCTCGCTTATTTATGAACGTATACTAACGAAACTTGGTATACGGCTTCATCTGGTTATGGTCTATTGTTATTTGCACAAAAAACAGAATTTTTACCGATAATTCCCCTA
The DNA here is from genome assembly GCA_963675035.1 of Allygus modestus. Taxonomy (NCBI): domain Eukaryota; kingdom Metazoa; phylum Arthropoda; class Insecta; order Hemiptera; family Cicadellidae; genus Allygus; species Allygus modestus. The sequence continues at coordinate 298,296,907 of OY776111.1, read as the reverse complement.
GCAGCAAACCTGCGTCCTCACCCCCCCAGGGTATTCTTATGGAGAATAAGTAAAATGTAATGTATCCCTTAATTATGAAAATAAATTAATCAAATTTGAAATGTTGGTTCAACTAGTTGAGTTATATTGATATTTGCATAAAAACCAATTTTTTGTATTCCTTGTTGCAGCAAACCTGCGTACTCATCCCCATGTTATTCTTATGGAGAATAATCAAAATGGTATATATCGCTTATTTATGAATTTATATTGATGAAACTTTGTATGTGGCTTCACCTAGTTGAGTAATATTGATATTTACATGAAACCCCATATTTGTTGTTCCTTGTTGCAGCAAACCTGCGTACTCATTCCCAATGTTATTCTTATAGAGAAGAATTCAAATTTGATATATCGCTTATTTGTGAATATATTTTTATGAATCTTGGTATGTGGCTTTATGTGGTATTAAGACATATATTTTACATTGGAAATTCGCTGAGTACGCAGATTTGCTGCGACGGGGTATTTGTTATTATTAATAAAAAAATGTTTAATTTAAATTTAAAATGTAGGCTACCTTATACAGAGCCTATGATATTGATTTTTTAATACATTTCTGAACCTCTATGACCTAAAAATTATTTATGTTTTAATGATTATAAATGGGGCATTTAGGTGTATGATATACTTACTGGTGATGATATACTAACATAAATAATCTGACAGCTTTGACATATTTACGCATTTTGTCATATAACTGGGGGAACATTTGATTTTTTTCTCAGAAAGTAATATTTTATATTATAACATTGGAAGAATACAATAATTTTTTAATAACTCTTTTCTTACCCACACTGAGTTTATTTTGATAAAATGTTTATTATTTAGGAATTTGAAAGGTTTCTTATTTTATGAAAGAAGGCTTTGCGGGTAATATTTCAGTTAAAAAGAACGCATTCTTGAAGAAAACCCTTTAAAAGGATTAATTTACTTGCTCTTCCTTCTGTTTAAATTTTTGAAACCACCATCTTTTTGCATTATAAATGTAACTTAAACAGTGATGGGATTTGAGCCCATTTTAAGATCGGAAAAATGTGTGGCCGTGGTTATCACCTGTGGCCGTGTGTGATTATTCGTACCTGTGTATTGACAAGCACACTGGGATTTTTAACGACATTTTTGGCCTGTACACAGCGGTTTCAGTAAAAGTTTACAAAATTAACAACAGCATTTAAAATATCAATGATGAAATTACAAAAATTTAATATATATTGTATTTACAATATACCAGATATTACTCCACAAAACTTTGAGAATGATTGCTCCTGCATTTTTTTTACAATAAAAGTTTAAACTTCACTTTTAATGCGGACCTTCGGAAAACCCGGTACATTTCGTGGTTTTTACTAGATAACAATTTCTCGGCTTGACCCAAATCTTTTCACTGTCATAAAATTAAATATATTTAAATAAGCTTCAGTGTAACATTCATTTCATTCAAATCGGTTTATCCGTTCCAGATTTAATGTATGGGTTCAAACTAGAGGGCACATATTTTTCCCTCAGTCAGCTAATTCCTCGGCTCGGCTGCCCTCTCAAGTCCCAACCAGCGAGCACATAATACAATAGAGAAGCTACTCGGAGCGGAGAGTGCGGCCAGCCTGGCACTCGGATGTGACAATCCAAGATGGCGGCGCCGCCCTAGTCCGAGCGTCTACCCTACCACGCACCGCCACTTAATCAGATAGTCGCAGTGAGGGTTGACACAGCTGTTTGTTGTAGACCTAAGATGTTGATGTCGACTTAGCACGATAGTGTAAATTGTGTTGGATTTGGTTTTAATCATCGGACACCTATTAAAAATAAATAAATAAATAACCGGGTATCAACCACCCGCTGGGATTACTTTTCACAAGAGCAGATTGTTTTATTTATTTAAATAAGCGTAAGTGGTTATAAAATATCTCTGTTTAGCCATAAATTGTATTGAATATTTCTATAATTCTCTGTTAATTTCTAGTACCTCTAGGTATAATAATGATTATTTTTGTGTAGGTCACAAAAAACGAAAATGAAATGGCCAGTTGTTATTTAAATATAATAAACAATATATTTTTATCTATGTAGAAAAATACATTTGGAAATAATAATTAAATATACATTTGTACTATTGTTTACATTTAAAAATGATTTTCATTCGTAAATTAAGGACTTGTACATCCTTCTAAAAGTGTGGTAAAAATCTGCTGACTTTACGAGAGTTGTTTTAGAAGGACCTAACAAGTCTAAAAGCATTGGGTTTATATATATAAGTGAACAAAATATTGTTAGTGAAATGTAAATCCATGAACTAGAGCAATCTGTAGGTCAATGAATATTGATTAATGGTTTACGAATATTTGGAATAAGTTATTTAATACCCATCATAATCATCTATGTAGTGAAACTTTGAGGATATTATAAACATATGAATAAGTATCGTAACTGAAACTATTTATTACTTATAATTTTTTACAATTACTATTCCTTAAATGAATACAATATCATTACTAATCCCAGCTAAAACCAATTAACAAACAACACCTAAGCCGGAAAACAAACACACTGCACTGCTATGTAAATGGTGGAGCGCGGCGCGGCAGCGGGCGGCGGCAAAATACAGTTTTGCCGCGTTCTTATACCTGGATTTCTGAGAAAACCGACCACTTTAGAAAATAAAAGTTGAAATAAAAAATGGAATTTGTTTATTCATCTACAACTTTCCCGCTGACAAAATGTATTTGACCAAAAAATAAAAAACTTCCCCACATAACTTTTTCATGTCTGGTTTTGGAAAACAAATCTACAAGTGTGTAATGAAATATTTATTCACCAATTAATAAAATTATCTATAATTTTAAATTAATACCATCGTTATCCTCAGACTCTATACTATAAGCATGCAAAATTTCAACAATATACTTCAACTATTACTGTTGATAATGGCCATGTATTCGTCGCGAAAGTTTACCGCGAATTGAGCTCGCGGATCGTAGATTTCAGGCTGTAAGCCAGACCAACATGGCGGATCTTGCCACACTTTTAATGCACAGGGTATAAGCACCTGTCTTCTCTATTCTATTATGTGCTCGCTCTATTCTATTATGTGCTCGCTGGTCCCAACGTCCAAGGCAGCACTCACCGCGCCAGTCTCCATGGAGCACAATCGTCTCTAAAAGGAGGGTTGGAAGAAGGGAAGGTAGTTGATGGATTCGCCGCTTGGAGCGCTACGGTACGGTAGCTGACGACGCTCCAACTCGGTACGTTTCAAACGTCAGCCGATAGAATGCACCAAAGGAGGTTACCAAAGTCGGCTTCATAAAGCAGCATTACTAGGTTAATCTATTCCGTAGGATGTACAATCAATGATATTAGCAAATCGTATGGTGGTTAAGTACATACTCTTTATAGACAAGTCTCAGTTTACAAGGAATGGTATTAATAATTCCAAGGCACATATGGGCTGAAGAAAATCCACACGCCACAGTGGAAACAAACTTTCAGCGAAGATTTTCAGTGAACGTGTGGTGCGGACACATTAATGATAAACTAATCGGGCCTTACATTTTGGATGGGACACTTAACGGTACAACGTATTTACAGTTTCTACAGGATAGTTTACCAGAGCTTCTTGAGGAACTACCCATCCAAACCAGGACATCAATGTATTACCAGCATGATGGAGCACCTCCGCACAGGACAGGAAACGTGGTTCAGTTACTAAGTGAGCATCATAGAGACAAAGTGATCGCCCACCAAGGGCTTGTGAATTGGCCACCCAGGTCACCAGATTTGACTCCAATGGACTACTTCCTGTGGGGGTACATGAAAGTGGAAGTATATAAAACAAAACCCCAAACCAGACAGGAGCTTCTAGAAAGAATCTTAAATGTAGCTCAGACAATCAAAGACAATCCTAACATGGTAAGAGCTACGACATCATCCATTATGAAGCGAGCGAGGATTTGCCGAGATCAAAATGTGTTGCATTTCAAAAATCTCATAAGCTAATTTAAGTATTGTACTCTTTGTCCAAGAACTAACTCTCAAGGTTTCTCAAGGTTTTATTTGTTTTGTATGTAAAATTTTAAATGTAAATAAATATAAATAATACACATTTTTAAACCAAGCATCGTTTTTTAACTAATTTTAAGTGGCAATTATATGCCCTAAATTAGATGGATACTAAAAATAGTAATATTTCGTGAACATACATAAGCATACATAATTTACATAATGTAGAAAAATGTCTTCGTTTTCATAAGAAAGATCATTTTTAGATGGTTGTTGGTTGTAACAAAATCAAATAAATAAACCAATTTAGAAAGAATTGTAAGAAAGCAAAGTCTAAGCTTACAGCAATTTAACCTTCCTTTGTAATTTGTGTATCCTTAAGTGTATTGCAGTATTATCCAGTAAATTATACTAATAAAAGTGAAAGATATGGATGTTACCTTACTCTGAATAAAATTTTACAACTTAAATAAATAAATTTGCAGATTTAAATTGATAAATTTGCAGCCCAATTGGTTAATTAGTTTTTCTGTGGATGCCTGTTAAATGTGAACAAAATATTTTAGGGAAATTCTTTTAATAAAGAATTGATCTTTGAAGGACTTTTACCGAATGCCAGTCAACACTTTTGCTTGAAAAACTAATAATTCTTATTCAGAATTTCCTCCTCTTACTGGCTGTCTAAGTTTTATAAAAATATGATAACTAATAGTTTGTCTATAAGTCCAAATATAAGTTAATTACATGTAAAAACTAAAAAACTTTATTTTTGGCTGTAGCAATGAAACAAATGAGTTTAGGACCTATGTTTATATAACATTTTTTTCTCGTTTTGACCCGAGGATTAATTTCCCGAAGTTTGTCAGGGTTATCGTGAAACACCCTGTATTATCAATATTAGATGAATCATGTTTGTGGTAGACGGGTAAAGTGAGGTAGATTGTAGTTGGTCTAGATTTACTTAAGGTTCATTCATCCCTGTGATTGTGAAATTGTGAGAGATTCAGATTGCGGACATAATAATCTTCCATACTAATGTGGTTCACACTTTATGGAAAATCAGGGAGAGTCAGGGAAAGTCGGGGAATTTAAAAAAGGTGTAATTAGGATAGTGAGGATTGTTTAACATTGTTTATCAAGATATTGTTTCTGATTTGTAATGAAAATATATAAATCACTAGAGAAACTATATTAGCTCTTCAATAATTTGTAATCAAAAACTTGAGATCCCTTCAAAATCCTGATTAGAAAAACAAATTAAATTACCATAGTCTATCAAACTTGTTTTACCACACTTCTTTATGAAAGCAAAATAACTTTCTTTAGTTTTAACGTTGTGTTTGATTGACAGCAACTTCGGCTTAACCTGTTTGCTGGGAACGCCCTGAATGCCGCAGTCCGAGGGCTGAACACGCCCATCTCCCTGCCACAGATTCCTGTCACGCCAGCTGACTCTGGCACCGCTCAGTCTCCCTCGTCTCCTAGGTAGGAACATGGGTTTTAGTCCTATTGACTACTTGCTCCATCAGATTTCTCAAGGAATTTCATTGGAAAAGGATGATATATTTCACTGAAACACTAATACATCCTATTACAGCTCTTTGTCCATGTTTATCCTCCAAACAGAGGATTTATGTTTTCCAGACTTCGGCTTTTTTTTAGCCTCCAACTTATATTTTGTAGTAATATTCAATTTCCTTTCTGAATTTAATACTTGAGTAGCAACTGTTTACATCTCAGTCACATGAAGCCATTAAAACTTCTACAGGATGTTTAAGTATTTAAACACAATCTAACACTCAGAGTTTTCCTCCGGATTTGGTTATTACTGAAAAATTTATCTTAAATCCTGACAACATTTTATTATTTAAAAACCTCAAATAAGTTTAAAACAGTTATCTAGACAAAATTCAGTTTTAGCGAATTTCCCCTATAGGGAAGAAGCTATTGCCGTAGTCGGCATGGTAAGACCTAGGCCCGGGACCATGATAACTTTTCGTTTTGAGGTCCCCAGACCCCAAAAACACAATTCGTTCGAAACTGTATATATATATATATATATATATGTGTGTCCGTGAGCATGATAACTCTCGTAAAAATTATCCGATTTTGATGAAATTTAGTATAAACGTGTAAAGCAACATTTATGACTTTAAGTTCGAAAACCAGCCAGATCGCTCTATCCGAAGGGGTATTTTGGGGGGGTTTTGTACCCCAAAAATGGGTTTTTCGAATTTTTTACATATAATTTTGGAAATAGTCAAATTTTAGTTTTTACCATTGGATTCAGCTTAAAAAAACACACAATTTGGTATTTTGATCATTTCTCTACGTCAATTGGTTACCGAGATATTGAAAGTGCTAAACACAGTACGTTGTCTAATGTTATTCTTATGGAGGAAAATAAAAATTTTATATCTCGCTTATTTATGAACGTATACTGACGAGACTTGGTATACGACTTCATCTGGTTGTGGACCATTGATATTTGCTAAAAAAAAACAATATTTTACCAATGGCTCCCGTAGCAGCAAACCTGCGTACTCAGCCCCATGTTATTCTTATGGAGAATAAGTAACGTGTTATCTCCCTTCATTATGAAAATAAATTAATGAAATTTGGTATATGGCTTTACCTACATGAGTTATATTGATATTTGTATAACACCCCATTTGTTGTGCTCCTTGCTTCAGCAAACCTGCATACTCAGCCGCCATGTTATTCTTATGGAGAATAATTAAAATGTCATAAATCGTTTATTTATTAATTTATATTGATGAAACTTGCTATGTGGCTTTATGTGGTATTAATATACATATATATGCATTGGAAATTCGCTGAGTATGCAGGTTTGCTGCTACGGGGGTATTTAGGATTCATTTAAATCTATTGTTATACTATGTCTTGTAACGGAATAGGACAACCTAGCTTAACCAGGCGCTCATGAAGCTTTCCTCCAAGAAAAGCTATGTACTGGCTTTGAAACTTGATAAACAATCTATTTCTTGCCATCGGGTGACTCATAGAATCTTGCTACAAAGGTAGCAAAAAACTCATCATGTTGGTAATTAATGAGATACAGAAATTATTTTTCTAAACAAAATCATCTGGACGAATTCTCCACTTAGCAACTGCGGAACTGCTGGAAGGTTATACAAATTGTTATAAAAATATACGAAATCAAATTGTATTTATATCCCATAAGAATATCAGTGGCCTGTGAAGGGCCTATGCAAGTTTGCCGGTCATTATTCAACAAAATTGCTTTTTTCCACTTGTTAATATCTGCAATGTGATGATATATTAGCTGCTTGAACTGATTGGTTATTCTTTTAGAAAGGTGTGTTTGATCTTGGGTTTAAAATAACTAGAAATTTGAAGGTTCTAATTTTATGTTGCAGTTAGTTATATTGAGGTTGCGGTTAGGTTTTTACTGGAAATCAGTTGTTCTTGGTAAGAACCAAGAACAACTGATTTCCAGTAAAAACCTAACCTAACCTAACCAAGAGGTTGTCAGTTCTGACTACTTATAACAAATATTATTTTTAAATCAGTTTTTAACTAAACTTGTCCTTTTGAAACCTACTAGGGATTTGTCGGTTCAAATTAGGGATGTGTCGATTGTCGGTTTTACCGGTTTTTTTACAAAAAAACCGAAACCGAGAACCGATGGTCATAATGTCGGTTTCGGTTTTTCACTGACAGTGTTCGTATTGGAAATAAGCATTATAATGTTGTATAAATCACAAGCTAAACAACGTTTAACAAAATAAGTGGTTGAAATAAGAATTCTCCCGACAGCTAATCACTTCCTTTCTAGTCCCAAAATAACTCTTAAAATAACATAAAACCCCAAAAACGCCCAAAATAACACAAAAGGAGAATTGACAGTTCTATTTATGGACGTACGTGAATGAGGAAAACAGATAAGGAAACAAGCTAGTGGCCCGAGTCGCTGAGTGACCGTAAATTTTTTGTCCCATTCTTAATTGCTGGTCTATTGTTCGACTTCCAGTCGAGGGTCCCGGAAATTTATTCAAGAGATAAGGAGTTTCTAGTTCAAGATTAAAGCAGAAGGCTTTCATTTTTGTTTTTAAATTTAAATTTAAATAATTGTATTTTACTTATACTTGGGTCTCAGCGTGAGCAGAATGCTTTCACTTTTCATATATCCACAAGTATAGTAAATTTATAGCAGAGCTCTTTAATTTAAATGTATCTCAGGGTTGCGTTAATAATAAAAATATGAATTTAAAATGTGATTAAATAATAAGTCTTAAAGTTCAAACAATGATTTCTTTATTACAGATTAAATGAAATAAAAAGCAATGAAATTCAATTTATGATTACTAAATTTATATTAATGTTAGACTATGTTCTAAACATGATATACATTAGCACAGAACAAGTTTGATGAATGGTGATCAGTAAAATGATACACTTAGCTGTATTTTCCCTTGTCCCTTGTCTGCATTGTCCGATGCTCCGAAGCCCGCCATGTCTGTGAGGTGATCAGGTACCCTCGCAACGCTGTAGTTCGAAGATAGAAGTTGCCTCTCGATGTGGCAGTTAAAGTCCAAAGTTTATGGTTTCACATCACGCCCGTAAAACACTCGGTTTATTGTTTATTACTGGAGTCGACGCCGGGAGTTGATTTACTATCCCACTAAAAACTGTCTGAAGATTTACTAAATACTGTGGTGACTCTGGGGTCCCATCTAAAAATGATAATAGCAACTGTATTTAAATATCGGTCACTGTCATGTCCCGCTGAAGAGTGATATTTAAACTGTCAACCTGATACTCCGGGGTCTCGCACAAGAAATGAATAAAGTCTGTGACTAACCTCCTGTCACCGTCGTGTCCAGGAGCAGAATGATGCCACCCTTCGGCTTGGCTCGCGTTGCCTTCACCCTCCTAAGAGTTTCCCTGGCTCGAAATTTGTAACGAAAATGCGCGGCGACCAATGAGGCGTGTCCCTCGCAAACTATTTTGCTAAACCGTAACCACACCGCCTGGTTTTATGTACTTTACCGCGGTGCTGCACCGATATCACTCCGCGTTTGTGTGAGTCCCCCACAATCCTGTTGAAACTCGAAAATATTCCTTCCATCCGCGTTGCAACTAAAAATTCTTATTCGACATTTTCATGCTACGTTTTATTATTACTTCTCATATTTAGTTTAAATTAATTTAATTATTGTTATAAATTAATCAATTACTTTTAGGTTTTTCGACCCATCACAAAATGCTAAAACCGAAACCAATTGTCGTAATAAGACAAATGACGGCTCATTTTTTTGTCTGATTACCACAAATAAAATAAAATGTCAATCAAAGTTGTATGACTTTCGGTTCAAGAGATAATGGATAATGCAATCACTGGTTATCAGAACTTCGATTTATGGATGTACGTGAATGGAGACAACAGATAAGAAAGCAAGGTGAGGGGGGTGGGGAGGGTTTAGTTGCAACAAAAAATTTGACCTTGACAGGTCCCGAGCGCAATTATTAGTCGCTGTTAAACATCTTTCCCTCTGAATACGGAAATGTATATTGTTTTATTATCTTGCTCTTTTCCCATTATAAATTTAAATTAAACTGATTTTGTTTATTTTATATTATTGTAGGATACTAGTGAAATCAATATTATATTGCAGTTGACAAGGTTGTAAATTAGGTTAAAAATTAACCATAAAATAGTTACTAAATAATTATAAAATGGATACATATGATTTAGAATTGTATACGATATTTAAAATAAAATCACTTAAAACAGGATATTAGGAATTAGGAATTTAGTATTCTTCTGCTTCAACTGGATTCATTGTTTTCATAAACTCTCAGAGGCATTGAATGACAGGTACAGATTAGTGATTTATTGCTCTTTATTCATGAAAGGTACTAATGGAAGACATCTGAAAGTGAGCAAAAACCTATCTGGAGCCTGGACACAACAAAATGCCGGTCTGCCTGTCTGTCTAGGAGTATTATTTGTTCATATTTGAGAATTGCCTCTGAACTGGTAAGACTTATGAAAGTAGTGGTTTTATATTACCTTTTCGTCACCAGTTCTGTTGTAATAGTTTTTTCACGACCAGGTTTCGATACTAAGTTGTAGCATGATCTCGTGGAAGTTGTCTGAGAATCAAGCTGTGACTATGAAGCTGTCCAGTAGACGTCGAAAGTTAAAAGAGAACAAATACACACACCACGAAGAACACACACACATTGTTGACATTTAAAACACAAAAAAATAAAATTTAATCAACGGATGGTCGGAGGCCACAATGTTAACATTTAAAACACGAAAAAATAAAATTTAATCATCGGACGGTCGGCGCGTTAACACGCGTAATGTACACGCGTTAACCAGTGTCCTCCCCGCGCCCGTACCGGTTAACGCGTGTACAAACGAACATTGTGGCCGCCGACCATCCGTTGATTAAATTTTATTTTTTTGTGTTTTAAATGTTAACAATGTGCGTGTGTTCTTCGTAGTGTCTGTATTTGTTCTCTTTTAACTTTAGACAACGTCTACTGGACAGCTTCATGGTCACAGCTTGATTTTCGGACTTCCACGTGATCATGATACAACTTAGTATTGAAAACTGGTCGTGAATAAACGATTACAACAGAACTGGTGATGGAAAGGTAATATAAAACCACTAGTATTATTTGTGATCACTTCCATGTTAAAATGTTCTGGTTTCATATAAACTAATATGAAATCTAAAAACTGTATTTACGATTAGATGCTGGGTTTCTTAAGTCTGCAAAACTAAAATATCAGCAAAAACAGGTAAACTTATTTTGTTTTTTAACTTATTTTGTTAGGCCTGCAGTAGGCTAAACTTAAACCTAACATCTTAACAAAGTTTAAGTTAAAGATTATTTAGACTACGTTATTGCCCTGGGCTAACTTGTTATTATTTGGCTAAACAAGGTTTTAAGTCTAGGTGATTAATTAATTTTGTAATGGCCCATAATATTTAATTTAATTTGATTTGATTTGTCTTTGATTGATTACTTGTGACTTTTTAACTAACTCTCCTGCATAGTGTCTCTGCAGCAGTATTTATGTAAACCAGTGAAACAAAGTATGAAATAGGGATTTATAGGTACCGGTATATAATCAACTAAAGTTTTTTTTAGACTGAATTTCAGAATCTAGGTAGACACTTAAATTTAAAGTATGGACAAGACAGTTATTAGGTAAGTTCTTTGAAAAATAACCGAAACCGACAACTGTTTTTGTAAAAAACCGAACCGATAAAAAATGCAACCTACCCATCCCTGGTTCAAATTTTCTTTAGTTTGTTGTGGTTTGTTTTTTCACATAAATCAGTTATCGGTTTTGAGTACTTTTTACAAAAATGATTTTAAAGATGTGTTTTCACAAAGATTGTCTTCATAATGCATAAATATATGTGCAATGCTAAGTCTGATTCATCAACATTGATAAACTGTGGTTCCGTTGCAGTTCCAGCCGATATTGCGTTAGTCATAAGTTAGTCTATATTGGTAATTAAGTAGGTACCTAAACGTTCTAAAAAACTAAACTTAAATAACTCACTGACTGACTGAGGTAGGCCCATACAAATCTAGACCACTTCTAGAGGAGGTAAAAGTGTGAAATTTGGAATGCAGGTAGCTTGTGTCTAAGAACAATAACCCCCCCCCCCCCCCGATTGGTTACCAAAACTAACAATTTTAGATTTTAATCCCAATCTTACCTATTAAAATCATTGATAGTTCATCAAACTTCATTAGTAAGGTAGCTCTACATTAACAGTGGTCCCCCTCCACCTTTTCATATGTTTCCAAGATTTCCATCCTACCACACTTTATAAAGAAGGGAGTGTGGTCAAACAATGTTCCTCTTACTTGATTATTCCTATTTTGATATGGTTTATTATTTGAAGTTAAGATCAGACCTTTGCTCTTAAATATACAGTGTAAAAGACATCACATATATTTTTGCCTGAAAAGCTCAATGAGATGAGCATAATTTTCACAACATTTTCTTAAAGTTGGACAGCTCCACTGATATATTTAACTTGGTTGTACAGGAATTTGGGTGTTGGACGTGGAAGCCAGATCAGTCTGGACACTACGCCAGTTAACAAGCCTAGCAGTGTTACAAACGTTACACAACAAAACGTACGTCACTCCTCTCTGCCTCACAACATATCCAGCACCAGCACTACTGACAGTGAGGTTAGTTGAGAACTTAACAATTATTTGATACCTCAATGTTTGCTATTTAGCAAATTCCCTCCATAAGGAAGAAGCTTTTACAGTATGTGACATGGTAAGATTTAAGCCCAAGACATGATAACGTTTGTTTTGAGACCCCCATGCCAAAAACACCATTCGTTAAAAGTTATATAGGTAGTATGTTTTTTAAGATAAAAACTCTCGTAAAAAAGGTCCGATCTTAATAAAATTGGTACACATGTTTAATGCAGTATTTATATGAATAAGTTTGAAAACCAGAGAGATTGCTCTATTCAAACCGGGGTTTGTATCCCAAGATGAGATTTTTTAGTTGGATTCAGCTTAAAAAAACAAACAATTTAGTAACTTGTTACTCATCTTTGTTAACATCATACTACGCTTTCTTCCACTCCCATTTAACATGCGGAATAATGCTATGGGGTAACAGTTATGACTCAAACAAAGTATTTATATGGCAGAAGAAAGCATTGCGAATTATTAAAGGCATAATATCCAATAGAGAATCTTGTTTACCTTTTTTTAAAGACTTAAAAATTATGACCTTGCCATGTTTGTATATCTATAGCTGTCTGTTGAATGTTAAAGAAAACTTAGTAAGCTACACACTTAGGCAGGATATACATAGCTATGTATGATACAAGGATAGGGCATTCACTAGATGACTTGTTACAAGTTAGATTACAAAAGAGTAACACTAGTCATTTATGTATGAGAATAAAATGGTTTAACAAATTGCCTCATGATGCATGGGCGGTAAACATGAAAAAATTCAAGACGGTTTTAAGTGACTGGCTTAAATTAGAAGCATTTTATTCAGTCAATGATTATTTTTCGTGTAGTATGACTAACTTGGGGTTTTATCCTGTTTATAAATATAAATTACTTTGTTATTTAGCCCTTAGGGTGTGATGTGTATGTTTAGCTAAGAAGTTTGTTTAAAAATGTCTACCATGTAGTGAGCATGTAAGTTAATTAAGTGTTGAAAATGTCTATTGCACTATTGTATTGTGTTTAACGACTACTAAAGATCTTGAATCTTGAATCCTGAATCTTGAACATAGCCTAATTTAAATTATTCTCTGTCAGTTGGTTTAAATTATTCTCTGTCACTTGGTTATTGAGATATTGAAAATGATAGGAAACACAATTCGTTGTGCAATGTTATTCTTATGGAGAGTAAGGGGAAAAATTATATCTCGCTTAATTATGAATGTAAACTGACAAAACTTGGTATATGGCTTCATCTGATTATATCTATTGATATTTGCATGTAACCCCCATTTGTTTTGTCCCTGTGGCAGCAAACCACTCATCTGTGATGCTATTGTTATGCCTATATAGAATAAGACCTATTTAAGATCCTATATAAGACCTTTATAGTTATTGGTATATCTCGCTCATGCATCAACGTACATTGATTTAACTTGGTAAGTTGTTTCATATGATTATGGTTCATTGATATTAGAGATGTGTCGGTTCTTAAGTCGGTTGTCGGTTTTACCGGTTTTTTACAAATAACCGAAACCGAGAACCGATGGTCAAATGTCGGTTTCAGTTTTTTCACTGTCAGTAAGTGCTTGTATTGGAAATAAGCATTATAATGTTGTTCAAATATCGCATGACAAGCTAAACAACATTTACCAAAATAAGTGGTTGAAATAATACTCCTCCCTACAACTAATCACTTCCTTTCCAGTCCCAAAATAACTCTCAACTAACACAAAAGGAGAATTGACAGGAGTTCTATTTATGGATGTACGTGAATGGAGACAACAGACAAGGAAGCAAGGGAAGGGGGGTAGGAAGGGTTTGGTTGCAACAAAAAATTTGACCTTGACAGTTTGACAGGTCCCGAGCGCAATTATCAGTCACTGTTAAACATCTTTCTCTCTGAATACGGAAATAAAATGTATATTATTTTATAATCATGCTCTTTTCCCATTATAAATCTATATTAAACTGATTTTGTTTATTTTATATTATTGTAGGATACTGGTGAAATCAATATTAAATTGCTATTGACAAGGTTGTAAATTAGGTTAAAAATTAACCGTAAAATACCTACTAAATAATTGTAAACTGGCTACATATCTTTATATATAATTCTGTAAGCAAAATTTGTAAGTCAAAATTGTGAGAGTTTGGGAAATTGCAGGATGATGGGAGACGTCTCAAATTAAAGGTCTTCATCCCAGGGACTCGGGATAAATAGCAGAATTTCTTAAAAGTTACCAGCAAACGAGAAATTACGTAAAACATCCCCCATAAGAAAAGCATGGGGATGTAAAGCATGGGGGACGTTATCTGCTTTGTTTACATTAAAATATGTGATTACACTTTGTTTACGATCTGACACGTGTTCTTTTACTTATATTGTTTTATTTTCCTCAGCATGTAAAGAATAATAAAATCAGATAAGGCAGAGTATTGTAGCAAGGTCAGGGGCTATGGCCCCTTCAAGCCACTCGTGATTTAAAATTGTGTACGTTATTTAAAATCAAATCACTTAAAACTATACATGATAGAGCCAATTAGGAATTAATATTCTTCTGCTTCAACGGGATTCACTGTTTTCATAAACTCAGAAGCATTGAATGACAAGTACAGATAAGTGATTTATTGCTCTCTATTCATGGAAGCCATACACATATTACGTAATACATTTTTTGTCATTTCAGATCCCCCGTCCCCCATGTATTGCTTGAGCATACCCCCCCACCTCCCTATGTGTTACGTAACTCAATCGTAGTAGGCTTTAAAATAGCTTAAACCTTTTAAACATCGTTATATTAGCAATTTGGAGAATGGATTTCAATGAATCATTAAACTTAAATGAGTTTCTTTTAACAACATTTTTTATAACTTTTTTCAAAGCAAAATGTATCCAATCAAAAAAGACTGTTACCAATAATATAAGCAACAAAATAAACTATCTCAGCTAAAACATTACAAATTTAATTTATAACTAATAAAAATACTAAACACCTTAAAAAACTTAAGATGTGGACGGCATTGCTGTATACAGTCATGATTTTACACTCCAGTCATGAAAACAACACAAAACATAGGTGTAAACCAACACAGAACTTCCTCAAAACACTTTATGTATTTATTTTTAGTTTAACTGTTATTAAAATAGTATTGACAGAAGTATTTTTATATAACAAACTGTAACTTTAATTTAGATAACAATTTGATTTTTTTTTAAATTTTGGAACGATTATATCAGTATCAAAAGATACGGGAGTGCGCCAGCACTTAGGGTTAATATGTGTGAGTTACGTAACGCTGATCCAAACCCCCCCCCCATATAACACAGCATAGCGCTACGCCATACCCCCTCCCCCCCTTAAGTGCGTTACGTAATATGTGTATGGCCCCTAATGGAAGAAGTCTGAAAGTGAGCAAAAAACTACCTGGAACCTTGACACAACAAAATGCCAGTCTGCCTGTCTGCCTAGGAGTATTATCTGTGATCACTTTCTTGTTTAACATTTTCTGGTTTGGTGTTTATAAACTAATCTGTAATCTGTATTTACGATTAGATTCTGGGTTCCCAAAGTCTGCAAAAATAAAATATCAGCAAAAACAGGTAAACTTATTTTGTTTTTAAGGTTAGGCCTACAGTAGGCTGTATATACAATTAGATTCTGGGTTTCCAAAGGCTGCAAAACTAAAATATCAGCAAAAACACGTAAACTTACTTTGTTACTGCCCTAGGCTAACTTGTTATTATTTGGAGAAACAAGGCTTTAAGCCTAGGTGATTAATTTATTCTGTTATGGCCCATTATATTTAATTTAAATTAATTTGATTTGCCTTTGATTACTTGTGACTTTTTAACAACTCTCCTGCATAGTGTCTCTGCAGCAGTATTTATTTAAACCAGTGAAACAAAGTATGAAATAGGGATTTATAGGTACCAGTATATAATCAATTA
Source organism: Allygus modestus (assembly GCA_963675035.1). Taxonomy (NCBI): domain Eukaryota; kingdom Metazoa; phylum Arthropoda; class Insecta; order Hemiptera; family Cicadellidae; genus Allygus; species Allygus modestus. The sequence goes on along the minus strand of OY776111.1, from coordinate 298,280,691 downwards.
CAGTTTTTTTTAGGCAGGATTTCAGAATCTAGGTAGACATTTAAATTTAAAGTATGGACAAGACAGTTATTATGTAAGTTCTTTCAAAAATAACCGAAACCGACAACTGACAACTTGTTTTTTGTAAAAAAACGAACCGATAAAAAATGCAACCGACCCATCCCTAATTGATATTTTCATGAAGATCCCATTTTGTTATGGTTCCCATTTCAACAAACATGCGTACTTAGCCACAATGTTATTCTTATGGCGGATAAGTAAAATGTTATAACTCACTTATTAATGAATATATTTTGAAGAAACTTGGTATGTACCTCATGTGGTAGTGAAGGACTTGTATATTCATTGGGAATTCACAAAGTATGCACGTTTGCTGCAACAGGTAGTATAGGTATGTCTGGAATTTAAAAACTTCAAATATGTAATGAATAATACAGGTTTTTGCATGATGCATGACCTGATAGCATATTTATGTATGTGGAATTTCATAAAACTTAAATAACATAAATAATAACTTAAATTTAAACAATCCTTCTCCAAGTAGGAGCAGTAACTGTAGCTAGTAGCTATTGATTGTTTTAATGCTATTCAAACATTTTCAGGAATTGAGTGACACAGAGGTTTTCGCCGACGATTGTGAGCATCAAAACTCTGTATCTCGGCCTGTCGCTGGGGAGGTCAGCAATGATGAGAATGACGTTGATGATGAGACCATGTCAGGTAACTATCCTAGTAGTTTTAGTTTATTTTAGTAGTTTCAGCATAGGAAAACAGTGCATGGTACCTTAATTAAATGCGTTAATGTAATGTAACTTCTGAAACAAAAATCTTTCTAAAATTACTGGACTTAATGCAGAGCTTACTGGCAAAATTGTAATATATCCAATTATATTAGAGTTTATCAAGACTTTTATGCAGTGGCAAGATTTTAGAGATCTCAATTTATTCAAGGCTATTCAACTATGCTCAGTTATTTTTATTTTTAAAATGAAAAAATATTGAATATCTGGTATAATATATATATATGTATATATTACGGATGAGTCGATTCTCGATTCCACCAATTCTTGGACATTGGTATCGGTATCGAGATTCATTCGTTCAATGTCGATACCGATACCATCGATACCCCCGCCGTTTACCTGCGCTACGAAGTGCACGGCAAGAGATACTCCCGCCGTTTACCTGCTCTACAAAAGGCACGAGGAGTGTTTGGGTCGGAGGCAGAAATCTTACCTTGGAGATAAGGAAGGAAGAGGGATGTGAGGGGAGGGGAGGGGTCTGGTTGAAAGCAATAAACCATTCGGCTGACCAACATGATTTCTTTGAGTCATTATCTTACACCCAAGTTTTTCCCTATTATGAATTTATAATAAATAGTTTTTGTTTTTCTACATTTCTATAGCATACTAGTGAAATTAACATTAAATTATGTAAAGAATTGCATTACACAATTTTTTGATAATTAACTACAAAATGCTACAAAATAATTTTAAATGGTATTATAAATTTGTAACTGTTTTTAACAATAGTTTTAACAACTATAGGTACTGAATAATTGTAGGTATCTGTGGTATCGGTATTGGTATCAAGAATCGATAAATTTTGGTATTGACTCATCCCTAGTATATTTATATTTATATTGTATAATTATATTGGGCCAAGAGATATAAACCTGTAAATCCTTTACAATGTCAGAACATACATGTTATATGGAGTACATTGTTTTAGCGAGCTGTAATGGTTCAAAGGCTAGGTTAGTTTGCCATAAATAAACAAAAGTTACTCATAGTGGAGACAGAAATTATTAACAAGGGTACAAAGCAATAAATTAACCACATATTCTAAGAGCTCATTGCTGTCGGGCAATGACCACCCAAATTTGACTGAGTAGGAGGAGGGAAATTTGCGATTGGAAGTATGATTTATGAGAGCGGGACAAGCAGAATTCAAGAAACGTAAGCGTGACATATTTAAAATAAACTAACCTAGCCTAACCACCGCGGCACACTGTAAAAAACAGTACTGATTATCTAAGATATCCTATATCCCCTCAAATCTTGTATCTACCATGCGAAAGTAATTATGTGGTTTTTAGATAATTAGATACGGACTGTAAAGGCAAGCAATAAGCTTATCATTACAATAATAGGAGCTTAAAATGTAACAAATGTGAGTGGTAAGTCGTGTAGATGTTGTTATAGAACTGGGCAGTTTCTGGGAGGCTTGGTCCACAAGCAGTGGGGAGAGAGGGGATGAACAACCGACACAGACAGTTGTGTTTGAGACGGCCAACGACTGTGACGTTGTTATTATAGACTTCCCGACAAGAGAAAACGAAGAACCACAACCTGGCCCTAGAGACGGATGATGTGCTTCTTAGACCATAATCAGTTGATAACCAAGATTTACCAAGTCAAAATAAATTGATCTTGTCTTATGGAAATGGAACAGAATTCTATGGTGGATTAAGTTTTTAGTTTTTTTATCTTGGTTACAGATTTGATTTACAATCAAAGTAAACAAAATAGTGATGAACATTATTTTGAGAACCCAATTTCATAATTGACTAAATTATTTCATTTTAAAAACTGAATTCAATGGTAGGAATATCATATTTATTTAAACAAAATCTATGAAAGAATTACAAAACAACTAATTTTTTATGGTACAAAACTCTCCTTTGGGTATGATGTAAGGGGCCATGCATAAATTACGTCACACTATATTCAGCCCTTTTTGACCCCCTCCCCCCTTTGTCAACCCCCTGCTCATAACCTCCCCCCTCCCCCGTGTCACGGTCATTCACGATGTGCAGCACCCCCTCCCCCCCAGGGACGTGTGACGTGATATATGCACGACCCCTTCTCTTCCAGTTTTGGAACTTAAAGTAAAAAATGTAAACGTTTCTATCAAATTTCATCAATACCAGATCTTTTTTATGAACATTATTGCGCCCACAGACACATACACATCACGCGGAATGTCTTGACCTGTGGCTAACTCCACTGCCTGAGTAACTGAGATAACCTGCTGGTTATCTTGAGCTTCAGTTATGCTGTTGACGGTAATATTATTGTTGTTTACATAACAACAGTATACGATTAATTGACTGAACATATAATGTAATCAACAGATGACAGATTTAGAACAGTGTCTATACCTCGCTCTACTCCAACTGTTTGAACTGAAAACAGTTCCCACAGGTCAAGATATTCTGCGTTAAGTATACTTTAGGGGTGTGCGAGTAGTGAATTTTTTAATCGAGTCGAGTCGAGTCGAGTAGTGCCAATTATTTTCGAGTTTTGAGTATTTTCGAGCGAGTATTTCCCATCAGTTGTAGTTTAAAATAGTGTAATGGGATTTGGATACTACCCTAGATTTGATAACGTAAACATGGTTTCTAACTTATACATGAGTAACAATGCAATGTTTTGGCCCGTATAAACTGGAATACTTATTGACAAACAAAACGCGGTTTGTAATTCGTTCCCGGCCGATAAAACACGGTCCGGTTGTCATTTGACCAATATCACCTGGTCCAGACATCGCTTATAATCATTATTAGAGGACGAAATCGTTAGTTATGGCCAAAATTACGCAGTCCGATCGTAATTTGCAGCCGATTTTACGTGATGAGATCGCCTTTTGCGGCCGTTACTACGCGTTTTGGCCGGTCTCAATCGTTAGTGATCGTCATTTGCGGCCAATTTTACGTGATACAATCGCCTTTTGCGGCCGTTACTACGAGTTTTGGATGGTCGCAATCGTTAGCGATCGTCTGGAATTCGGCGGAAATACTCGCTCGAACTATTGAGTATTTTTCAAAACTTCGAGTCAAGTTTGAGTATTAAAATACTCGACCAAAAACTCGAAGTTTCGAGTACTCGCACACCCCTAGTATACTTATTGTATGAAGAAGAGTTCTTTGCCAAAAACTGAGTCTTATATTAAACTTTGAAGCAGTTTTAATACAATGGTGAAAAGTATGAACAACAAAACGGCATAATAGTAGTCACAATAGTGGCATATATATAGTAAACAATGATAAATATTGGGTTTTAAAGTTTATTCCATCAGATAATTATGTTTGGTGAGAGTTTTAGAAACAAACAAGCATTAAATGAAACTGAAAATGAAAAGACACCAGCGTTTATGAAGATGTAAGACATGCTACCTTGTCCAACCAAAATATGAATTCTATGCCCTGATTGGTTCAGATAAACAAAACCAGAATCTGATAACGGATAAATAGAAGTTTTAGTAACTAACAGGTTGAGAAGTGTTAAATAATTTGTGGCATTAATCATTCCCGAGACATGTAAACAAGCATTGTGCAAAACTTGCCTGTGTAACTGATGGTAATTCTGGTGTCAAAATAAAATACAAAGAGAATTGATTAAAGCACTTTGTAAAAGACTTATACACATTCAAGATGAAAAGAGTTTACAATTAGGGTAGGCTACATTGGAGGTCCTGGCTACAACAATGGTGGTGATGGAAAAAGCAAATTGTTCATTGAAAGACAGACATACACTCCAAAAACAAATTTCCTCTCAGTAAAATACTTTTAAATAGTATTCTGAGTAGATATTACGTAAACAGTAAAGAATGCAAATTACTTGGATGATCAACTTGAGCTTGTGACTGAAAATTTCAATGAAAACTTTGATAAAATTAATATTCACAAGTGTGTAATCCAAACAAAGTTGGTAGACAATTGAACAGTGTAGGTGAACTAAGTAGAGAATTATACCGCTCAGTTAATCAGGCAATGGAAATCACATGTATCGAAAACGTGATTTATCATTTATCAATTGTTTCAGGTCAACATAGTATAGTAGACATTCAGAAATCCTGAATATCCCATATTGGTCTAGACCGGACTGTGGGTAGTCCAGAGAGCGATGCCGTCATGATGTCATGAATTTTTTTAAATTTGTTTGTTGCAAATGAAAACAAAAAAACAAACTTTACGTTTCAGCACCTTCAGTTTTCATGTGATTAGCCTGTATTACACAAATATCATGTAGTTTGCAATGTCGCACACTCTTATTTTTCAGTAAAATTTTTGTTAGTTTATGATTTATGAGGCAGTGGAAGTTGTCAAGCTGGGAAGGAGGGGGCAGGAGAGTCTCAGTTCACTGCACCCAATTTTTTGGTGCAGGCGTCACTATACCTAATTTGTGTCTTGGATGACTCATGCTCACCTCCAGGAAATTCTGAATTGTTGAAGTCCGGAATGGCTGTCCACCATATTAGTCCGGATTTCTGACAGTCTACTGTATAAAACCAGAATTTGGGAAACGAGCTAGCTGTAATGTAAATCATATTTTTCAGGTGAGAATGATGTGGACTTGAGCATGGCCCAGCAGTTTTATAGAGATGCTAGAACTGGAATTGAGTGAGTACCTTTTTTGTTTAGGATTTTTAAATTTAACTTTTTTATGTAGTATTTAAGATTAAAATTTACTGACAAAATCTTACTTGGGCCCATTGATTACCTAACACCAAAATTATCAACAAAAATGATTCGACAATATGTTAGTAGAACAATGTTTGGAAAGAAACTAAAGTAGAACCTCGCTAATTCATCATCAACGGGACCGAGATAATGGTCGGAACACAAAAAAGGTCGGATTATCGGGGAGAAAAGAAACCGACAACTGAATTTAAGAACCGACACATCCCTAGAATAATTTATTTAAGAGCAGTGCTTTGCCACTAGTGTGTTTCCACTCTGTTGAGCCATAGCTTTTAATCACTTGTACATCCGCTAGGATTTCCTACTTAAGGGAATACAGTTACAAGTGCTTGGAGCCAATCACCGATAAGCGTGAATAGACACGAGTAAAAGTCATCGTTGTATCAAATGTGTGCATTCACAGACAAAGCCTGTTTGGACGTGTGAGCGTGAGTTGCAAGTTCCGACCGGCGATCAAAAATGTTTGAAACGTTATTTACAGCACTTACTACGGTGGCGGACTGCAACTGTGCAGGATTGTATTGCAGTTTTAGTTAGTTTTACTATTCGTTATTTTTTTGAGTTTTCACTGAATTGGTTGATCTAGAATAGCGTGAATATAACGTTTTCCAAAGACTAGTCATATGGACAAAAGATTGAGACGTCATAGCAGTTGATCCCATGTTGGAAAGTGCTGGAAGAAGTTATTGACTGAAATGGATAATGATGGTGGTACTTATCTAATCTCCTCATTTCGAGATAGTCCCTTGAACTCCTACTCTCTTTCTTGCCAGCTTCAAATCAACGTTTTCTACTAGACAAATTTCATTGTTACTTGATAAAAAACAATTGGCGACTGAGAGCTCGAACTTCGTAAGCATTTGCACACGCTTATAAAAACCAGCGTTCTATGTGAATGCACCCTTATACAAACCCATTAACTTGGTTCACCTTACTGTCACTTGTACCGTTTTACTTATATGCTGTTTAAACTTACCAACGATCAAACATTATTTGACATACTTATTTAACTCAAAAATAATATTAATTTGATTAAAAATGAATTATGATTTATTTACAAAATGACCCAATACAATTTTCCATCCATGAACTGAAATTTACTACTTAGATTTATCAAGGGATTTGATTTATTGAAGTTCAAATTGTCGAGGTTCCTCTATTCTTTTTGGAATGATGTAACAAATCAGCATCTTTTGGTAATCATAGAGTAAACATTTTTATTTAAGAGTAAACAAATTGTTTGATCTCATTATATTTTCAGTAAGGATTATTTTGAAAATACTAATTTTTGGCTTTTAATTGTAAAATATTTTTCCTTACTGCCAAAATAAAGTCAAATCTCAGCCTTTGGCTACGAATTAAGTTTTGGACTCTATCCAGTCCTTTGTCAATCTCTACCTCAGGTTTTTACAGTTCTCATAAAATAAATAGTAGCATTTCTAATTTTTTGAAATGTTTTAGTGAAATTTTGTATCAGTCAATGAGTCGAATCTGTATTTATCATCTGCACAACACTGGTTCTTTGCATAGTGTCAAAGAGTCCTATATAAATTCAGTGTGAAGTACAGTATACATTTTTAGTAAAAACTTTAATTTGTATAAAATTTGGTTTGTTTTGGCCTTTGAATTATAATATTATTTACAAGAGTAGTTTTTTATCAACCTGCGATATGCCATAAATAAAAGACAAGTGTACATAAAAAATTATTTTATTACCAAAAGATAGGTACACTTATGCTTACCTTTCAACATAGTCACTGTAACGATTGAGGAATTTGTTGTACCTGTGTACTAGCTTTTCAATACCCTCTTCAAAGAATGTTGCCGCCAATGAATTGGAGTGTGTCATGACATTGTCTGTATATTCGCACAGCTTAAATGCTGGTCAAGCAAATTCTGATAGATTTATTTTGACATTTAAGAATCATATCTAAAGGAGATATTTTTGCTGAATTAATTAGGCAGATTTCAAATGGTAAATAAGAATGAATAAATAAAAAATAAATTATCTTTAAAGCATTCTACTTAATTATATATGTCATATCAAAAGGATGGGTGTTATTAGTACTTAATTCCCAGTTTGAGGTTTGCTGTTTCAATTTGAGAAAATATTTGCAGATTTTGAGAAGGCTTTTTGAGGAACTTTTTTTAGTTAATGACACTTTCTAAGAAAGTGTTGACCTTATAATAGCGGACAAATATGTTGCCAGTTGCGGGAGTGGTTTGCCGGGCTATCAACCTAGTTCAGCCAATAGTAGACATGCTGCTTTGCCCAAACTCCACACCAGCTGCTCGGAATAACATTAGAGTGGTATTTTTCTATGGCAACAGTGAAAGCCATAGTCGTTCTATTGGTTACAGCCCAACTATCAACTTAATTGTCCGCTATTACAGATAGTAACATGTCCAAGGTGGGCATCTATAAAAACATAGAAAAATACCATCGTCATTAAAACATTAGTAAATAAAAAAATAGCCCATCAAAGTCTTCAAAAGACCACTATTGTCTTTGGATTCCTATATTAGACTGAACTTTGGGGTCCTAAACACATTATATTAAACTTTTTCTTAGAGATGTGCGAGTACAGGTTTTTTAAGTCTAGTCGAGTTCGAGTCGAGTAAATGGCAAAAGATTTGAATCTCGAGTTTGAGTCGAGTATACAAATAAAAAAACACATTGGTCTAGTTGAATTGGATCAAAACAGTGTATAGAGTTCCATTTATAAATGTTGTTATTAAAATATACTTTTCTAGTCACTATGACCTTAAAATAACAATAGTAAGTAAAATAAATGGATTCCTGCTTCATTGGGAAAAGGTAAGTACATTTATCTGAAAATAAATCATACCGAAGTTATTACCTTCGGTAACATTTTGCCATGAAGATAAAATACTTTTATCTTTTGGTATTAAGGTTGTTATAGCCTATATGGTATTAATTCACAGATTCATTAAAAAATAATGTCAGTTTTTATTCTATTTCCTCCTTTTTATTTATCTCATGTTGTGTATATTATGTTTAGGCCTAAGCTACATCTTTCTAAGAATGTAAAAAATAAAATTACATTTAGGCCTATAAGTTAAAATAAACTTTATTTTAATATTTAAAAGGCCTATTACATGGTAAAACATTAGCCTACTTACTTACCACTCAACATTTATTTACTAACATATCTTAGCATTAATTTTAACACTAATATTCCTAAAAAGAACAATCAGTTAGTAACAACATGAAGATATGTTTGAAAGTGCCTGGCAAATCAACTGATGAAATTGAAGCCATGTCTTAGAGTTTTAAAATATTACAAATTATTAAAAAAATCATTAATGAAATTTAAAAAAGGCCAAAACAAATCACTTGTCTTAAAAAAAAAAAACAGCTCATTGCCAAAGGAAAGTTGAGCATAAAATAAATGGATTGACTCAATTTCAGTTATTATGGAACAAAAAACAAACACTAACTTCTTATGCTTACCTATTAGATTTCATTACAGATATGTTTTTTATATTTTACTTTAAAAAATGACAACGTTAGGTTAACCTAAAAGTGGACTATATAGACACCTCACATGCGTTCACACTCAATTTGAATTTACAGACGACGCGTGGCCACGCGGGTAATGGGCGGGAGTAAACTCGCTCTAAATTTTGAGTTTCAATAAAACTTAGAGTTTCAGTGCTGAACTCGGCTCAAACTCGAAATTTATTTCACACCTCTCTACTTTTTCTCTAAAATCCTTGAAAAACATTTGTACTTGTCCGTTTTACTCTAAGTTGTTTCTTCTTTAGTAGTTTCATAAGTTAGGTATTCTATGAAGAACTTTGGTGCAAGAACCAGTTATTAATAATATATATTTTTCAGAATGATCCCTATTGACTGCCTTGAAGATGATTTAATGTTGGACCTTTTTGGGCTTCATATTTTTCAAGGTATATATTTTGTTTTGTCTGTATAGTAAAGTATAGTGGTATAGAAAAGTGGAGGAAATTTATATGCTCAGAAAAACCAAACAAATTAGTATACCTACCTAAAGTTTATTACTGATACATTTTTGTAAATGTAAATGTGTAAATTCTAAACAAGCTGTTATAATTTGAAATATTTGTTTAGCTGCTTGAAATGATGATATGTCGATAGAGAATGAGGTGGGCTACTGTTTTGAACAGCCTATTGTAGGGTGTATGTTCAGTTTGTTTGGTATTACTTATGAAGATAAAAAGAACCTACATATTAAATATGAAATGTAAATTGCCACCAAAAGCAGATTATCTATATTTCAAATGCTAATTTTCAAATATGTGTTTAATAGGGGTGTGCGAATAGTGATTTCTGGCTCGATCCGAGCCGAGCCGAGCCGAGCCGAGCTTTTTTTCAAAGTTCTCGAGCTTCGAGCTTTCTCGAGCCGAGATTTTTTTGATGGGAATTTTCTCTAGGAGTGTGCAATATACCGGTAGTGACTTTCTGACTCGAGCCACGCCGGGCAGAAATTTTTCAAAGTTCTCGAGCTTTGAGCATGTTTGATTAGGCCTATATGTATTCTTTATTTATATTATGTTTAAAAGAATAAACATTTTATCCAATATGGTAATGTGAAATAATTTATAACTTCAACGTTTGTCATCTTTCATTCGCTTCTTCTAGATTCATTATTCCTACGTTAAATAAATAAAGGCCTACGGTGGGAAAATAACGAAATAAGTACAGTAGGCTTATAAAAAGGAAGATTTATTGAGACCACTTGTTGATAGTAAGCGTAAAGCCGCGTTTACACCGGAGTTACCAACAAATGTTACTTACTTTTTTTTAGCAACAGAAGTTAATAACAAACGTTATTAACAAAAATTTTAGTAACATTTCTTTTTGAGACTCTGGTATAAACGCGGCTTAACGAACAATTTGTCTTTCAATATAAAGTAGGTAGCCTACATAGAGAACAAATAACGTAAAGGAAGAGAACCAAAAATGTTTAACTAGACTGATGAGCCCACAGGTCAACAAATGCAGATATTACTGTATTTATTAATAGCCATAATAATAATAATTGACAATATGTCAAAATGTACTCTCCATGTAACTAAAGACTTAGGCCCTAGCCTTGGGAATTGCAAAAACCCAGTAGCCTATCTCTCATTCAACTGTTTGTAAATAGTAAATTTTAGGTTATCCTTTTATAAATATAAGATAGTTAAATCAGTCTTTATATATTATTGTACTCACATGAATAAGTTAATAATCGTAGGCCTAGCTTATGTTCTATCTAACCTATTACCTATTAGACTTAATCTATTATATCTGCTTCTGAAACAAAAGGTTTCAGAAGCAGAAGGAGGAAGAGGATCATCAATGCATTTTTCTTCCATCACAACTTTAACAATTTGATAGCATACAATTACAAAATGATATGGTTTCTACTTCTACTGACGTTTATTCATAAATTCAAACAATCCCATGGAGTTAACAATATGATTTTAATCGCACAGCTGTAGCGTAGCGTAATAAAACTCAGCGCCATTTTGATTGCAACTTGCTCTTGGTTAGGGCCTTCAGCGTACATAGAATATAATCAACCTATAAAATAATATGACCACCGGTATTATAAACATGCGTTACGTAACCATTCAGAATTTGTATAAAATCCTTTGATTTTGTGAACCTCGCAGTTTGTCAATCTTTTAACTTTCCAATTTTTGGAGAGTACTAATTCGTCTGCACATTATAACGCTGTCATGTTTATTAGGCGCATCACCCAAAATGAGTGGAGTAAGGGTGAACACTTACTCTACTCATCTCGTTCATCACGTACACCCTTGTCCCTAGCTGTTGGTCACATTAAATCATTATTACATCATAGTAACCATCTTCACTCAACGTCTTAAGGCAGTTCGCAAAGTGGGTATACCAACAGTGTTGCCAGACATAATTTCAGACACCAGGGAATATAATTATTGTGTAATGTACGAAGTTATAAGTTGTAGAAAAGACTGTACCGATGCAACAATTAGACAAAGTGTTTTAATGAATTTTAGTTTTTTTCCTGTGGTACATTTTCTGGAGCAGTACGGTTGTTGTATTAATTATTATTAACCGTGAAATATTACTCAACTCAACTGGGCAACGGTAACACTGCACTGCAAACTGAATAGTTTGATAGGTCCACTTGATGTGATTGAGCGTAGAGAAAGTAGCTCCATTGCATTAGTTGATCACTGATCAGGTCGGCAGTTTCAAATATTACAGTACTTTAAGGTTTGGTTATTTTTTTACGAAGGACCGAAAGCATTAGCACTGCAGAAATATATTTGTTATGGAATGGAGCTCTACCGACTCAAACTACGAGAATTCTAACATTGAATCTGGAAAGTTGTTTTTAAATTGACTTTTGTAGACGACTATTTTCACTGGTCGTCGTTTTAAATATTCGGCTTGAACTTCGAACCTTTTTGCAAATCTCGAGCCGAGCCGAATACTGCAATATTCGGCTCGAAAAAGCTTGAAGTTTGAATCCTCGCTCACACCTAGTGTTTAATAAAATGTAAAATCTAGTTTACCCAAATTTGAATATGTTATCGTGACGAGACCCTAACATATTGCGTATCAAAATGTTCATTAGGATTTCTACACATGTCGGGAAATCATCCGAAATTCTCTCAGGGCTTAGCTCTATTGACTTTTCAGCATTTATCTGTGGCAGGCGACGATTTTATTTTATATTCTCAGTTGATTATATGAACATATGTGCAAAGAGTACACACATAAGCAGGTTGTGTCTTATGGGCTATACTTGTAATAGAGATTTCCCCAGATCGACGTAATTCTGCATTTAAACAATTGAGAACGTATAAGAGAAATAACAGCTGATCCATGAATGCACACTGGTTTGGTTTAAGAGCATAACCCCAACTATTAGTGTTCTGAGTGTTAAAAAGTGTTGTGATTTTTTAGTGAAACACTAACCTGGCCTTCTTAGCTTTAGTGTATTCATTGATATGTGTAAATTAATCGTAAAAGTTCATCAGTTTCTCCACAATATGCAGCAAAAGCAGATGGATTACGCTCTCCTGGGGATTGTCAGGCGCCTATTTTTTTAAAATTTTGAGAACGCAAAATATATTTTATTTGTTTTCTAATGTACCAACATATGAATGTTAATCAGGTTGTTTTCTCCTCAGGGGAGCTTCAGTCTACCCCACGGGCCAGCATGGATAGTTTACTGGATACTTGCTTTGTTGACTCTACATCCAGACCAAGGTAAATTATACTTTGTTTTGTTTTAAGTAACAATTATTTTTGTGATAAAAAGTGTATTTTGTTGGATAATGGGGTGCTCTAGCCACGAAAAGGTGTTGTTCCTGCTTTCCCTACTAGACTAATATTACATTTTTTACTTTCGTAGCTCAACAGATAATCTGAAATCGTGGATTTATCATCTAATAAAAAAATCCCTAGGGAATCCAGTGGACAGCATTGTTATACCACAAATAATATTTGTTGAATCAAATTTCAATATATTTAATGTTAATCTTCATGGAATTGTTTAAAGGATAACCATTATTTATATTAAAACTCTGCTCACTGGATTCTATGTGAAATTCAAGTTTTCAATTGAGTTTTAAATACTTTAACACGTTCGCTGCGGGGCAGGCCTATGGGCGTGTTCCCGCCATGCGCCAACTGTTCCGGTAGGCGCGGTCACATTTTGAATTCCCGGCTAACGAATAACACACTGTGCGGTGCAGTACTGCGTTACAACACCACTGGACGTAGTTCTACAAAACACCACCAGGTAGCAAAACAATCCAGATAGCAGTAGACAATCAGGGTTGCCATGTACAGCGAATAAGTCGGACGAAAACTACTGCGGGGAAGTCCCGTGACGGCCGGGATATTGGGGGAAATTTACTACCAACCTACACCAAAATAAAGCTCGCATTCTAAGCTACACGCTGGCAACAAATTGTTTACCCCTCGTGCCACACTGGTGCTCACTGAAGCCTGTAACTTTTGCATAGCAACTGTACGGGCATACCGTAGCGCGCAGCGGGGGAACAACCGCAACTACGGGTATACCTGTACTGCGCAGCGAACGTGTTAAATCAACTCTCAGGTTTTAGTTTTCCAGATTTGTGGAAGATTGCAAACTTGGCCAATTGTGACATCATGTAAACGACTACCGGTTTATGAAATATCAGCCATGAATGACAATCAGATCGTGTAATAGTGGCCATTAAGTATGGCTAGACTGTGTAAGATCGGCCATTAAAGACCAAAGAACCGCAATTGGTTTTAAATTATGATAGGACTGCAGAAAATTGGCGGTAAATAACTATATGGGAGATACAGATAAACCTGCACACTGTATTTATAGCTAGAAATAACCAATTGGACCATGTAATGTCCATATAGTCCATACACCTTTAGTATTTTAATTCTTCTAACCCATTGGCCTAGTAATTAGTAATTTTATTCTTTTCACAATAACCTACAACGGGCTCTGATTGGCGCTGCACTGTAGCAGTGAAATTTATAACAAATAACTGCAGGCAGCTACGGGTTCCCTCCGAAAGGGACACGGATTGCCTTTTAACTAGGGATGAGTCGATTCCGATTTTTTTCGACCCCGGTTCCGATTCTTACAAATCGATTCTCGATTCGTGATTCCGATTCCATCGATTCCTAATATTAGATGAATTAGCAAAGTAATGTTATAAAAATGATTAAAGGCAGTAATTGATTTTTATTTAAGATAATCACTTGGTTGGTGATTATTTTCATTATTAAAATAAAATAAACTTCAAATACCCCCATCGCAGCAAACCTGCGTCCTCAGCGAATTTCCAATGCATAATATATGTCTTAATACCACATAAAGCCGCATACCAAGTTTCATAAAAATATATTCACATATAAGCGATATATACAATTTTAATTATTCTCCATGAGAATAACATTGGTGATTGGTACGTAAGTTTGCTGAAACAAGGAACACAAACAATTTTGTTATGCATATATAAATAGAATTTAACTAGGGGAAGCCACATACCAAGTTTCATCAATATTCAATCATAAATAAGCGCTATATAACATTTTAATTATTCTCCATAAGAAAAACATGGGGGCTGAGTAAGCAGGTTTGCTGCAACAAGGAACAGGAAAATGTTTTTTTTTGCACATATCAATATAACTCAACAAGGTGAAGCCATATACCAAGTTTTATTAATTTATGTTCATAATTAAGGGAGTCATTACGTATTTCTTATTCTCCATAAGAATAACATGGGGGCTGAGTACGCAGGTTTGAATCAACAAAAAATAATTTTTTGTGCAAATATCAATATGCCACAACTACGTGAAGCCACATCAAATTTAATCAATATACATTTATAAATAATCGAGATATCAAATTTGATTTATTCTCCATAAGGATAACATTGGGCAACGTACAGTGTTTGGCACTTTGAATATCTCTGCAACGGTTGGACGTAGAATCACACCAAAATAATTGTTTTGTGGACCTGAACTGATTGGTAAAAGCAAATGTGAAGTTTACATTGAAATGAACTGAGGAAAAACCAAAAATCTTTTTCCCATAAGATTAACATGGGAGAACATGAGTAGGTTTTTTGGATTTTCTCCGCAACCACTCAACCTAGGTTAATAATTCAAAAAACTTTATTATTTGTTTTTTCAAGCTCTATAACATGGTCAAAACCAAAATTAAGTTTTTAAAAATTTTAGGGTGAAAAATGCAAAAGCTGATTTTTGGAAAATTTAAAACCCCCATAAACCCCCCTTCCCATGGTCCGATTTTTCTGGTTTTCGAACTTAAAGTCATGAATGTCACTTTACACATTTGAGCCAAATTTCATCGAAATCGGATTTTTTTACCTAAGTTATCGCATTCACGGACACATATATAGATATATATATATTCATATATATATAAATTTGAACGAATAGTGTTTTGACATCTGGGGACCTCAAAACAAAAAGTTATCATGGCTGAAATCTTACCATGAGACCTACGTTAATAGCGTCTTCCCTACAGGGTAAATTCGCTAAAATAAATAATAAAAAAAGTAAGTTGAATTGCATGTTTATTTTTCATATAATTGTTATGCTTAAAGTTACATAAATCTCCCTAGAATTTTTTTGAAATTGGTTTAATTGTGTTATAAAACAATTACTTTATATGTTAACTATTCTTGACCGATAAAAATACATTTGTAATGTTAATGTTAAATTTAGGGTTTTAAATTTTGTATAAAAGTTAGAAAGCAATTTTTTTAAATAGTTAATTTTTAATTATTGTAGATCAACGTTTTTAAATATACTGTAATGTTATTTAGCTGCTTTTTGTTGTTAATTATCAAACTAATTTGTAATGTAATTGATACATAATTCAATGATAATTTCACTAATATACTGTAGTAATATAGAAAAACAAAAACTTTTAATATACATTCATAATTCATGGGGAAAAACGTGGTTGTAAGATAATGACTCAAAGAAATAATGTTGGTCAGCCGACCGATTTATTGCTTTCAACCGGACCCCACCCCTCCCCTCCTGTCCCGTCTTCCTTGCTTAAATCCAAGGTCAGATTTGTTGCTCCCGACCCAAACACTCCCTGTGTCCCTCTCTTATGTATCTTACTTCACAGGTATCCACAAATAACTCACCTCTCATTATCTCCTTTCAAATGAGCTAAAAATAGGCGTATTTTTCTTTATTTCGGTCATATATTTTGTTAAACATTAGTTAGCAGTGTAAATCTGGGTAAACGGCGGGAGTCGCTAAGCACTGTCAACTACTCCACTCGAATTTTCGATGGTTAGCGGCGTAAACCATCCAATTCCATCCAAGCCTGAAAATCGGTGGAATCGAGAATTGACAATGGAATCGACTCATCCCTACTTTTAACCTATCTAATGCCGCGGGTCCACTAGTCGCGGTGGCCATGTGGTCTAACTTGTAGAAACAATGTGGCCAGGTGTTCTTACGAAGTTCGCGAGTTTGATTCCCGCTCTTGACCAAAACTGACCAGTCGTGCAATTCTCAATAAGTTAACCAATCTATGGCAACGTTGGTGGGAAAGCCCAAGTAAAATAAAACGGTGGCAGGCTTGCATGGAAGTTGACGGGATCGGTTAATTCTTTGTGAGTTGCACATGGTCAACACTGATTTTGCTACTTTTTACTTATTATGTTTACTGTGTGTGTGTGTGTGCCACTACGACTCTTTAAACTGAAAGAAAACAATTTTCCAATTAAAGCCATTAATTCATTTAAAACCCCAATTTTCAATTCTAATTCATTGGTTTTCAAAATGACGGTGAAGTTATGAACCATATAAAGTTATAAAAAAATGAACCAGCCAATGATCTTTACACCAATGTTAAGATGTAAAGATGTTTTTGATCTTTACGCCAATGGGTTCAATATTTGTTTACTGATTCATCAAACTTCAGCTTGATTGTAATGGTTCACACTTTCTGGAAATTCAGGAAATTTGAAAAAAGGACTGGGAAAAATTTAGAAAAATGCCGAGTCAGGAAAAATGTTTGATATTTTATACAAGTCAGGCAAAGTTTTTAATTTAATCTTAAGTGCAAAGCAATACTGTGCAAAAATCAAAACTTATTAAATTTTTGTTGAATTGGTTTGTACAGTGCAAGGAAGAGGAAGTGAACCATAACTGGTAAGGTGTTGAACTACAACAAACTGTAAACATAAAAAAAATTAACAACAATTTTGGACGAATTTTTGAGAATTTTGGACGGCAATGGGAAAGGTGAAGACTGATAAAAAATAATTTGTTAAAAAAATATTATC
The DNA here is from genome assembly GCA_963675035.1 of Allygus modestus. Taxonomy (NCBI): domain Eukaryota; kingdom Metazoa; phylum Arthropoda; class Insecta; order Hemiptera; family Cicadellidae; genus Allygus; species Allygus modestus. Next base: position 298,263,374 of record OY776111.1, on the reverse strand, counting down.
TATTGTAAGTAAAGTGCACATTTCGAGCCGAGAGTTAAGGAAAATAACTTTTTTGGTTGGGGAAAGTCAAGGAAAATTAAATTTTCTAGTCAAGGAAATCATTAAACAAATAAAGTCTGAATCATGATTGTTCTAATTGCCCTTTCTTGAACTTTTGAAATATTTTTCAAATTTTCTTTTATTTGTGACACCATACAAACAGATTCCATATGTAGTATGGGACTGTATGTGAGAATAATATATTTGTTTTCAATTTTAAACACTGTGTAAATAATAGGGGTGTGCGAGTACTCGAAACTTCAAGTTTTCGGCCGAGTATTTCAATACTCGAACTCGACTCAAAGGTTTGAAAAATACTCGAAAGTTCGAGCGAGTATTTCCTGCCGATTTCTGGACGATCGCCAATGATTGCGACCGGCAAAAACGCGTAGTAATGGCTGCAAAAGGCGATCGCATCAAGTAAATCGGTCAAAAATGACGATCAGTAACGATTGCGACCGACAAAAACGCGTAGTAATGGCCGCAAAAGGCGATCGCATCTCGTAAAATCACCCGAAAATGACGATTGCTAACGATTGCGACTGCAAAAACGCAATAAAATCATAATAAAGGCTGAAAATGACGACAGTATACATAATATCAGCAAAAGTGGCGACCGGGCATATTAATATCGGCCGCAACTAAAGATTTCGTCATTGTATTGATTTCGTCATATTTATTATAAGCGATGTCTGGACCAGGTGATATTGGCCAAATGAAAACCGGACCGTGTTTTATCGGCTGGAAACGAATGTCAAACCGTGATTAGTTTGTCAATACGTAATCCAGTTTGATTGTACTGTCAAAAACTTTGTATTGATACTCATGTATTAGTTAGAAACTATGTTAAGATTATCAAATCTAGGGTAGTATCCATATCCCATTACACTATTTAAACTAGCAACTGATGGCAAATACTCGCTCGAAAATACTTGAAACTCGAAAGTAGTTGGCACTACTCGACTCGATTAAAATAATCACCACTCGCACACCCCTAGTAAATAAGACATCTTTCTAATTGCTTATAAACCATAATTTATTTTACTTAAAACTGATTTAACATGGCTACCAACTGCTCATCATAAATTGCTCTCGATCATCAGACCCAAACATTTTATTTTGTTCTTCATTTTAATACTTCTATGGTTAACTTATGGTTTAATTTTGATGGTTATTACTTTGATACTTTGATGGTGATGTTCAGTATTATATGCCTACATTGTTTTGTGCTAAAATTTCAAAAATTTAACTTGATCACAGTTTAAGCTCTACTTGTTAAACATTAGCTTTTCAAATTATTAGCTAATTATATTATACATAAAATTTCAATATCTTTTAAAGTGTTACCCAATATTTTCAAATTTGAACTATCAGCATAAAGATGAACATGAAAAAAGACCTATACATTTTGGGCTTTCTGACACTAACTGTTGTATTATCTTCTCCTAAGAAGATAAGTAATAGTTGATGGAAGCATACTCTGTTGGTGATTAGTGTACCTGCGTCTTCTTTAAATCCTGGTTCACATAAAAGTAGGGACATATTTACAATGGCAATGAGAAGTCTACTTCAGTATCTATCGTCAATGCCTATACATATACATTAACCATTACCATAAACCTCAAAATATACATAATGCCCACATGAATATTATAAACCCTATTTATCAGCAGATAAGAATTTTGGAAGTAGAACATATATATAAGATAGAAACTCATTGACCAACTTAAAAAAAACCATGTGCTAATGTTTTTAATTTAGATAAATTTTTTATTAGTGAATTTCCTATGGAAAGTGAACTATTAGCATGACCCGCACGGTGAAACTTAAGCCCGGGACCCCCATAGAAGTTCCTAACGTGACCACCTGAACTCGTTTTGGGGGTTGTTCAAAATTTTATATATATATATCTGAGTGTGTGTGTGTGTGTGTGTGTGTGTGTGTGTGTGTGTGTGTGTGTGTGTGTGTGTGTGTGTGTGTGTGTGTGTGTGTGTGTGTGTGTTCAAGTTCAAGTTCAAGTTCAAGCAATTTTATTCATGAAAAATTATTGTTTATTACAAAATCCCATGTGTCACATAGGACACGCGCGGGACAGAAAAATATACATTTTCTTTAATACATTATTTCTTTACTGACAGCTGTACAGTTCTTTTACACTTCCGTCAAATTCTCAGGAACAGTTCATACATGATGATGACAAATTTCAGAATTTTTTTAAATCACAGACAACGGCCACCACTTTCATTAATCATGCTCCGGTAACAAAATTCACCAGTATAAATATGTTACGTATATTCAATAATTTAAAAACAAAAATACTAAACTCTAAAACAAATTCATAACAAGAAATAGACTATATTAGATACAACATTATCAGGCTTCCATAACAATTCATGCAAACTTATAATGCTAGCAAGTGAAAGATGAAATGGACTAGATTCATTAAGTAATCAAATATTCAGGCAGAAAACTAAATTAACAACAACAAAATAAACAAAAATATTTTTTAAAAATATTGACAACTTCACTCAATATGATACAGCATTGAATATTGCATGGCTTTAGATTTAACTACAGACAGAGTTTTATACTGAATTTCATTTCCAAAATATTTTACAAAATCATTAAAACATTTAGGGCCAAGACAGCAAAGTGTTTACTCATTTCTTTCCTAAAAAAGCCTTCTTCAATCAATGTATATTGGGCAGATCGTGTCATTCTGTTTACAGGTTTTATTCTAAACAAACTCTTGTATTTATAAATAAACATTATCATACAATAAACATGCAACTGATCAAACGTAAGAATTTTATTCTCTGCAAAAAGGTAAGAAACTCTATCATTTCTTTTTAAATTAAATATTGTACGGAGGGCATTTCTTTGACACACAACTACCGGTTTTAGAACAGTGGAATATGTTCCTCCATAATGTACGATTCCATATCTCAAAACACTCTCAAACCAAGAAATGTACACTTTTTGTGTGTGTGTGTGTGTGTGTGTGTGTGTGTGTGTGTGTGTGTGTGTGTGTGTGTGTGTGTGTGTGTGTGTGTGTGTGTGTGTGTGTGTGTGTGTGTGTGTGTGTGTGTGTGTGTGTGTGTGTGTGTGTGTGTGTGTGTGTGTGTGTGTGTGTGTGTGTGTGTGTGTGTGTGTGTGTGTGTGTGTGTGTGTGTGTGTGTGTGTGTGTGTGTGTGTGTGTGTGTGTGTGTGTGTGTGTGTGTGTGTGTGTGTGTGTGTGTGTGTGTGTGTGTGTGTGTGTGTGTGTGTGTGTGTGTGTGTGTGTGTGTGTGTGTGTGTGTGTGTGTGTGTGTGTGTGTGTGTGTGTGTGTGTGTGTGTGTGTGTGTGTGTGTGTGTGTGTGTGTGTGTGTGTGTGTGTGTGTGTGTGTGTGTGTGTGTGTGTGTGTGTGTGTGTGTGTGTGTGTGTGTGTGTGTGTGTGTGTGTGTGTGTGTGTGTGTGTGTGTGTGTGTGTGTGTGTGTGTGTGTGTGTGTGTGTGTGTGTGTGTGTGTGTGTGTGTGTGTGTGTGTGTGTGTGTGTGTGTGTGTGTGTGTGTGTGTGTGTGTGTGTGTGTGTGTGTGTGTGTGTGTGTGTGTGTGTGTGTGTGTGTGTGTGTGTGTGTGTGTGTGTGTGTGTGTGTGTGTGTGTGTGTGTGTGTGTGTGTGTGTGTGTGTGTGTGTGTGTGTGTGTGTGTGTGTGTGTGTGTGTGTGTGTGTGTGTGTGTGTGTGTGTGTGTGTGTGTGTGTGTGTGTGTGTGTGTGTGTGTGTGTGTGTGTGTGTGTGTGTTTGCACTCTAGCGGTCACAATTTATTAGAGACATTCCTTTTTGTAATCAGTTGTACAAGTTCGTTGGGCAAAACAATCGGAAAACTCTAACCCCCTTTTTTGGAGATTTTAAATTTTGAAATTTGAGTTTTTTGGCCCGAAAAGGGTCAGATAAACCCTAAATGTAAGTTTAACGTATATTTGGTTATAGAACGTAAAAACGCACAAATTTTAAGCCCTCCCTCATAATTCTATCACTAATATTTATCAAGTTATTAAAGAAATTGAAAATTGAGTAAACACAGTACGTTGTCAAGGGGATTTTACATTGGAAAAGGCTGTTTTTCAAATCTTGATGTAGTTTCATCACTCCTAATACCCCATACCGATTTTTGATCCTGATGGTACATCCTCCTAAGCTTACAATGCACAACATTGCCATCCAAATACTGCATTTCAATAGAACCAGGTACATCAGAACAGCCAAAAAAACTGAATATTTTCCATTTTGCTAAAAATGTCACAAATATTTGTTTAAACCCGTTATTTGATTTTTTAAAGATTTTATTGAGGAAATTCACTTCCCTAACGTCAGCGTGCTGCGTGCGAACTCGTTTAATGCTTATATATTTTGTTGAGGTTATGAATTAGACTCAGACAAAGTTCACCTTAGCCCTTTAGTTCAATAGAAAAATTTAAAGGACACTCTGTTATACTTATTTTAATATTAATAGTAATATTAGTTTAAAATATACCAAAACTCTTTATCATTAATTTTTATCGTCAATTTATTCTCATATAAAAAAAACATTTGTTTTATTTTAGGGAGGTGTTATCGAGTGAACCCAGTGGCAACTATGACAGAAGTACTTCCAGTAGTGGTGATCCTCTTACTCCACCAAAAGGTATGAGAATGAGAACCTCCTCTTACTTTATCATCAATTCATTTAAATTAAAAACGTCTTTACTACATTTTTGTATGGTTGGTAGAAAACAGAGAATGGCGGTAAAATATCATAAATTCATACTCGTATCATCAAGCTGAAAGATTTTCAGTTTGTTCTTTTCGTTTGTGGCACGAGTAAAGTATTAGACCGATTAAGCTGATATTTGTTAGAAAGATAGTTAATAACCTCAAGGCCCCCATAGGCCTATTCCCGTTTTTAAATTATTTAGGGCTCCACCCCACTGGCTTTCAACGTTTCCATGTTAATCTTATGAATATTAATATTCACTGAACCAATTGATCTGTAATTTGGGAAGAAGATAGGTAATATGCTAGGATAAAACATAATCCTACTGATTAAGCTTATATTTGCTAGGAAGATAGCTAGTACACTCAAGTCAGTTGTGCACCAACTTACGATAATATAATGTGACGTCAGCGTTTAAAGGTCAAAATTCACACTGAGGGGGTACTGAATTGGCCAAAGGTAAACATTCTTCACTACTAGTAGTAGTCCTATTCCCAGAAGTAGGATAATGACTGGTCTCAGAAAAACCAGGTTTTAAAAGGTTAAATTTCTAATGTCCAAAATCATGCACTAATTACTAAACCGATTAACCTGCAAATTGGTAGGAAGGTAGTGAAAAATTCCAGACAGTCTATGCTTTACTCACAATTCAAAATGAGTCAAGTCTATGTCATTGTTGCCTTCAAAGTTCCCATGTTAATCTTTTGGACACCAGTATTTATTAGATCGATTAGGCTAAAATGTAGTACCTAGGTAGTACATTAGAAGCAAACAAGCCTACTCACACTTCAAAAATCTGAAAGGGCCCCGCCCCAAAGGAATTCAAAGCTTTATATTTACCTTCATATTTAAACTAATTGGCCGATTCAGTGAAATCCTGTAGTATATTAGCTAGTACACTTAACGTTGATATCAGCCTAATCCTAATGCAAAAACACTTTGCGGGTCCACTCCACCAGAATTCAATATTATAATGTTAACCCATTGAGGTAGTAATTTTATTCTATTTGCAGTAGCCTAAACGGGAATTGATTGGTGCTGGACTCTAGTAGCAAAATATGTAACTAATGACCGCGGGCGTCTACGGTTCTATCCGCTAGGGGCGCGGACTGACGGAAAAACCTTAATATCGCCGCCAGGCCTTTGGTCGTGTTAGCTGAGTTGGCTACGTCGTGGAAACACCTTGGCCAGGTCGTGATACGATGTTCGTGGGTTCGATTCCCGCACACGACCAAAACTGACCAGTTGTGTAACTCTCAATGAGTTAACCGGTCTGTGGCAACGTTGGTGGGAGGGCCCAAGTAAAACAAACGGTGGCAGGCTTGCTTGGAAGTTGCCGGGATCGGTTAATTCTTTGAGACTTGCACATGATCAACACTGATTTTGCTAATTTTTACTTATGTAAACTGTGTGTGTGCCAATGCGACTCTCTAAACTGAAAGAAAACAATATTTTAATTAAACTATGCCATTAACCCATTTAAAAATACCAATTTTATACTCCAATTCACAGGTTAATAAAATTACAAGTAAGGAACGAGTCCAGCTCGTATGTCTACGCCAATGGGTTAATACCAATTCCAAGAGGCAATACAGCAATAAAACCATAAAAAAATCACCACACTTGCTGCTTTCTGAAAACTTGGCCCCAAATAAGTACTAGTGCTGCTGCTCCCCAGCTCTAGGACTATATTTTGTCGGCCATGTCTAGATCCCCAAGTAGGCTGTGGTAAAACCACAGTACAGCTGCATAGCCAGACTGACTTACAGCGGTCCTGAAAGAGGACCGGTCTAAGACCCCCTTCCGGAGGGACTTATGCTTGCCTCTCACCTCATGAACAGCGAATGTTACTTGTGTTTTAGTGTTAATATTCGGTGATAGGGAATGGCCGAAACTCTTGACTTGTTACTGTCTAATATCTAACATTGACGTTTTGTTAAAAAGTATCATTAATTAATAGCTTAAAGTCAAAAGGAATGTGATGACATAAGTCAGTGATGTGCTGTACTAACACTATACTAACACTACCTGTGTGTGCAGTAGGTCTGGCGTGGGCCTTGCGCAACATGTGTGGAACAACGTCCTCCCCTGCACTGCCGCAGCTGCCTGCCAGTCCCTTCGCTGCACCTGTGCACTCTCCTCAGCGACAGGTAAATTTGCTTGGTTAAGCTATTTACTGACTTTTCTTTAACGTTTGATTTAGTTAACATCAAAATACTATGTTAAAGACATTCTTTAAAGGTGGGACCATGGTTTTGTCAAAGCAGAGATTTGTCCTAAATGCCAGAAAGTCTTGAGTTTCATTCGAGCCAAACTTCAGGTAGTGGAATCACTTTTGTAATAAAACACCCATATTTAAAGTTTCACAGTCTTGCATCTTTTAGTAGCAATTAAAAATGTTTGGTGTAAATGTACGAGGCTTGTCCAGAAAGTAAGTACCGTTTCGTTCTACCGCCGGCACAGCGCTAGCGATGATGTTCCGCGCATGCGCATTAGTCTCCTTGGTTCATTGTTGAACAGCTGACGCAATTCCGGCAAAATTGTGTTGTGTTTACATTAGTTAGTGTGCACTCAAAATGTTTGAAACAATTTCTGATCCCGCGGACTGTGAAGTGCGTTCTGTAATACGATTTTTGAACGCAAGGAACGTGAAGCCTGCTGAAATTCATCGCCAACTTACAGAAGTTTATGGAGAAAAAGTTATCAGTGATGGAATGGTAAGAAAATGGGTTCAGCAATTCAATGATGGGCGAACCAATGTTCATGACGAGGCTCGCAGCGGGCGGCCATCTGTTGTGAGTGATGAATTGGTTGAAAAGTGAATAAAAAAATTTGTGAAAACAGACGTTTCACCATAAGAATGCTTTCTGATGAATTTCCACAAATTTCAAAATCTCTTTTGCATGATATTGTGGTTAATCGCTTGAACGATATCGTGAAACGCTGAGAAAACTTCGGCGTGCGATTCAGAACAAAAGACGTGGAATGCTTAGTGAAGGCATTGTGTTGATTCATGACAATGCACGTCCCCATTCTGCTGGTGCCACTCAAAACCTTATTAACGGATTTGGTTGGGAACAGTTTGACCATCCGCCGTACAGCCCTGATCTGGCAACTTCTGATTTCCACTTGTTTTTGCACTTGAAACGGGATTTCGGAGGGCGCCGCTTTGACAGCGATGACGATGCTCAAGACGGTGTTCGGCAATGGCTCTCGTCAATGGCGGCATCTTTCTATGAAGAGGGTATAGAAAAGTTGGTTCCTCGCTACGACAAATGTCTAAACAATGGTGGAAACTATGTAGAAAAATAGTTTAAGATATCCTCTTTCTTGTAGAAATAAATTTTGTTGAAAAAAATAATTATTTGTATGTTTTTTTCCAAAACGGTACTTACTTTCTGGACAAGCCTCGTAACTTGTGCAACATTTAACTCAAGTAAAAGGTCTAAAGGCCTCTATTTTTATTAGGGGTGGGCGAGGAGTGTTATTTTAAATCGAGTCGGGTTGGGTATTGAACCAAACTACTCGAGTATCGAGTTGGCCTAGTTCTTTAAAAAGTAAAAAAAAAACTTATTGAAAACAATGTTTTTTACATATTAAACTTTAATTAGAAACGTAACATCTTATTGAATTATTAATGTTATTATTCATTTGATTTTAACCTTTATTTTACTCTGAATGAGTAATGATTTAAATGAAAAAATATATAATCTGTTTTCAACAACCATAAGAATCTAAAGACAAGTATTACAAATATTTACATCCATACAAAGATTTTGGGTTAGTTTTTCAAAACCAGAACATTTTAACAAGAAAGTGATTAAAAATCTTTAATTTCTAGACAGATAAACACAAACAGTTAGTTGTGGGTCAACAAATAAATAATGTTGGTCAGCTGACTGATTTATTGCTTTTGACGGACCCCACCCCTCCCCTCTCATCCAGTATTCCTTCCTAATCTCCAAGGTCAGATTTTTTGCCCCCGACCCAAACACTTCATGTGCCCCTCTCTTACTTATCTTAACTCACAGGTATCCATAAATAACCCACTGTTATTGCCTCCTTTCATATGAGCTAAACATAGATTTTAGGCTTATTTTTCTGTAATTTAGTCACTTATTTTCTTAAACATTGGTTAGCGACGTAAACTTGGGTAAACGGCGGGAGTAGCGGTGTCATTTTCAACTATCTGGGATAAACGACGGGAGTTTTCACTACTCGACTCGAATTTTTGAGTAGTCTCTAATACTCGCTCGTAGGGGTGTGCGATGCAGCGATTTTATGTCGATTCGATGCAATGATGCGATTCAAAGAATTTCGATTCGAATCGATGCAATTCGATTCGATTCAATGCGACATGTTTCAGTGATTAAAACTCAGCCTATACACCAATGTTTATTACCAACATGGGTAATCTACCTTCTTGGCCAAAGTCTAGTTATAATTTTCTGATTTTATTTCCTCATAACCTTAATATCCTGAAATAACCATGAACTGATGACGTTTGTTGACTTAACTAAATAAAAATTAGATCAAACCATGACAAGAAAAATAATTTCAAATACTTGATACTTAGGTTTTATCTTTATTGAGGAAATTTGATTAAGCACGACTAGTGGTGAAATATTCATATAATAACCAAACAATATTAAAGTATAACAGCTTTTGCTATTTGGATGTTTTGTATAAATATTGTAAGTAAGAAAGAATGGGCTGAGTATGCAGGTTTGCTGTAGCAAGAAATATAAGAAATGTGTTGTTATGCAATTATCAACATAACCAGGTGAAGATACATACCAAGTTTGAACCATTATTGAGCATAATCAAGGGAGATATAAAACTTATTGTCTATGAGAATATCATTAGGGCTGAGTATGCAGGTTTGCTGCTATGGGGATAATCAACAAAAAAATAATTTTGCTGTGCAAATATCAATATTCCAGTACTAGCTGAAGCCACATACCAAGTTTCATCAAAATAAATTCATAAATAATCAAAATATTAAATTTTATTTATTCTCCATAAGGATAACATTGGACAACGTACAATATCTCTTAAGCACTTTCAATATCTCTGCAACGAATGGACGTAGAATTACAATTTAAACACCAAAATGATTGTTTTGTAGAGCTGAACCGATTGGTAAAAGCAAATGTGAAGTTTACAGTAAAATTAACTGTGGAAAAGCTAAAAACCTCTGGCTCTAGAGGATAAGATAGGTTACCTATTTTAATTACGCCCACATATTTGTATATTTTTCCCATAGTGAATTTAACGATAATAAACATGTCCACTGTTAGTTAGGCCTACAAATACAAAAACAAACAAATCACTAGTGAGATACCATAAACAATGTGAAGATCTTGTGTGATTGTTGCCTGGCAACAGCGTCAATATAACCGGCAACCTTAAAGAAAGCTCTGGGGAGATTTCCTTTTGGCTTAGGTGAAATTTAACCTGGGGCAATCATTAATTTGAACTCACCTGTTTTTGCAGCTATTTTTGTTTTGCAAGCTTTGCAAACTCTCGAGTCCTTCCCTTCACAAAGAAAATAATCGTAAATAGGATTTTTCTTATTAATTTGGTCACTTTCTGTTCCACCAGCAGTGACACTGGTAGACGGAGGTGTTACTGTGTCGCTTCCACTTGCTAACAAAGGATCATCAATTAAATTTTCTTCCATCCTATCCTGATCCATCTTTCAATAACTTTTGCACTAAAAACGCATAACCTAAACTTAATTGTATTTACTTTAGCAAGTTTCAAAGGGCGGAGCGCCAAAGTGACGATGGACAGTTTTTCCAGATTGTAAATACCGCTATAGTACCACCATGGAGTGGTACTACCCCAGTGTTTCCACTCAGCGGTAAAAAATATCCCACGAGCTGATACAAAAAATCCCACTTTATCCCACACTTCACCTTTTACATTTTCTAAATATCCCACACTTTCCCACTAATTTTTCAAACAGTGCAACACAGTAACTCAGTTGATGTTAAATATTATATGATAGATAGAGCTTATTTAGATCTACTAATCTCCTATATTTTACATTTTAGTACCTCAAAAGATTTTGATTAATGCGATATATAAATGATGCGGTTTGCCAGAAGGCTGGCAAGTGATAGTTAAATAATTTAGTTCCGTGAGAGGTATTTATAATGGCACTGTATAGTACTAAAGAGTACGACATAGGTAATAATAACAACAAATATTTTCCTCGTTAATTCCAACATGGCCAGGCCAGCGATATTCATTGGCGTGATTTAGTGTTCGTTCTGAGACGATTATAAAATAATAATAGTTATAATAAAGTAGGTAAAATAATAACAACGTGGGAATTTGAAAACCCCGCAACTGCCAGTGCGTCAAGAAAATCCACTAGATTAGAAGTGCTCTGCTAAGGTGGTCTGGTCATAAGCAAACTAGCAGACGTAATGCCGATTTCCAAAATATCCCATATATGGGATAAAAATCCCTCAAGTGGAAACACTACTACCATGGCAGTAAAACCACCGTATTTTGACACAATACTATTGTACCCACCCTAAAACTTTATTCAAATAACTCACTATCACAATTTTACGTATTAAAAAACTACGAAAATACTAATTTAAACTAGTATTTAATAGTAAACAACAATAGTAGGCCTATATTTGGTGCAATTAACGATATCATAAGAGGACTTATGGTTCAAATATCGTACATCTGGCAACACTGAATATCGTATCAGGTAACATCAGTGCGTAATAAAGACTTCTAAATCAAAAATATTCCTCCGTGGTCCGCCATTGTTTAACGCGTAGGACTATCAAACTTAATATTAACTTCAATTATATCGAAAGTGTTACAACCGGTTATCAATCTTAGTTTCTGAAAAAATAACTCTCCTTCAATTATAAAATCCCCAACAAATTAATGTTTTAACAACGTAATAGTGGAACTACTTTTCCGAAGAGATGTGATTACCATTACTGCTTTGCAGTAGTGATGGGAGAATCGAATACTTTAAAGAATCGAATACTGCCGAATCGAATACACCCCTGTATTCGAATACGTATTCGGATACTTGAACTCGAATACTTCCAGTACTGAACGCTGCGCCGGCCGGCTGGATAACTGGCGGTGGCGGAACGGCACAGCGGATTCTTGGAATTCATATCTAGACTTGTCTTCCCCACCCTTCCCCGCACCCTGTTGTTTGTTTTCAAATGTCAAAATAGTCCGCGGACGGCTGCGGTGATCGCGGTATTGCATCATAGTTTTTTGTGCAAAACAGTTTAGTTTTTTGTGCAAAACAGTTTAGTTTTTTGTGTAGGCCTACTCATTAGTGAAAGTTTATGTGATATAGTTATTGTATTTCAATTTTATTATTTTAATTAACTATTGGTAGCCGTTTGTGATTAACTGTGCAATATGCCTCCCAAAAGGTCTCCTGTGTCGGAACATTTTAATCAAGTTGATAGAGTTTGTGATGTGTAAAAGTTGCAAGAAAAAATTTAAATACCATAGCAACACGAGCAACATGACGATGCACTTGAAACGAAACCACCCTCATTTGCTGGCAACAGAAACTGTTCTTATAATTAGAGTTTAGTAGTTATTTATCCAGATTTAATGAACTAAATTAAATTAAATGCAATTTACAGCAATTTTAACATAAATGAGTCCTAATGATTTTTTTCGTAAAGTGTATACTTTGCGCCAACTTTCAAGTGAATTCAAATTCGAATACAATATTGAAGTATTCAAATACTGTACATGAATACTTGGGCTGTATTCGAATACTATTCGATTCTGCATTCGATTCTCCCATCACTACTTTGCAGCTGTCGTTGCGTCATCGTCGTCATTTAATCGTCTGCTGCCGATTTGTTTTAAATCAAACCACGTTATAAACTGTGTTATGCGCTAGCTGCAATATAAAACATATCTTAAAGGATACATCTGGAAAATAGGGATTAAATTAAAACGCAAACATTAGAATATACTTTATTTATTTATTTCTACGACTGTGAGACAGCCGGTACGAACGTTGCCGATTAGGATAGCATCGAACACTTTCGATGCATCGCTCTTTCGATTACTTCTGCATCGAATCGACGATTCGATGCATCGAATCGAATCGAATCGAAATTTCAATGCTTTTCGATGCATCGCAGACCTCTACTCGCTCGGCCTTCGAATATTAGTAAATACTCGACGGGTACTCGAAAACTCGAGTACTCACCCACCCCTAATTTTTATTTAACTTTTTTAATTTCTGGGAACTTGTAGACACTTTGTGGAAACTAGGGGTGTGCGAGAAGTGTTTTTTTTAATCGAATCGAATTGAGTAGTGCCAATTATTTTCGAGTTTCAAGTAGGTGGTAATTTAAAATAGTGTAATGGGATTTGGATACCACCCTAGATTTGATAATCTAAACATGGTTTCTAACTAATACATGAGTAGCTATACAAAGTTTTGGCCAGTACAATCAAACTGGGATTACGTATTGACAAACAAAACACGGTTTGACATTCGTTTCCGACCGATGAAACAGGGCCCGGTTGTCATTTGGCCAATTTCACCTGGTCCAGATATCGCTTATAATCAATATTAAATGACGAAATCGTTAGTCATGGCCGAAATTACGCGGTCATTTCCGGCCGATTTTACGTGATGCGATCGCCTTTTGTGGCCGTTAGAACGCGTTTTGGCCGGTCGCAATCGTTCACGGTCGTCATTTTCGGCCGATTTTACGTTATACGATTGCCTTTTGCGGCCGTTACTACGCGTTTTGACCGGTCGCAATCATCAGCGATCGTCCGGAAATCGGCGGGAAAAACTCGAAGTTTCGAGTACTCGCACACCCCTAGTGGAAACCAATGTAAAGTAATTCTCTCATTTTTCCCTTTAAACATTTTTAAATATCAAAAATACTACTGAAATAAGACAGGACAGGAGATCCCTAATTGTCTTGCCTCAAAAGCTCTGCCAGTTTTGTTTTGAAGGCTCAGTGAACCGACAGCTTATAATTTACTTCCAAACCTGGCAGCCAGACTGGGACCTTTGCATTTGGATATAAATTACAGCTGCATGGTAACTGACTGAGTCGCTTCTGAGTAATAATATTGTAATAAATATAATCAAGACATATTACTAGTTTTGGGGATAACATTGTTAAATTTGTTTTATTTTTAGGCAGGTCTTCCATGCTGCTTGATGTGTTTATTAAAAGAGGTTGATATGTAGATTCTACTTTCGAATGTCCACTTGTCTTTAGAATACCCCACATCCCACATGCCTTAAAATCTTCAATGTAAATCTTGTGAACTTTTGGCAATATAGCCTACAAGTATTTTTATTTTTAAGTAAGTAAAATATTTGAAAATCTTGTTTTACTCTATATTAAAGTGTATTGTACACTATTTCAAAATGTTGATAAACTATTTTTAATATAATTCCTGTACATATATTTTTTCATTTTATCTTGTAATCTGTACTTAACAATTTTGTTAAGTCTGAAAATAGTTTTCGGTTTAAGCAAATTTTCAGATTAGCGGGGTTCTAGTGTATTTAACAGCTGTTGGCACGTTCACACAACAGCAGCATAACGGCAAGAACTGAAGTTACAGACGGTTACAAGAACAAAATTAATACCGGAATGAAATCATAGTATGCTCAATCCTCGAGTTTGAGCAGCAGTTTTTGCTATGACACATGATTTAATATGTATGAACATGATTCTAGTTTAATCTTAAGAGTTACGGAAGTTTTTCTTTTACAGCGACTTTGGAATCTGTTGGAGCAATATTCAACTCAGGAGCTTCCCCGTCTCCCAAGACCCAGGTAAGTTTACATCAGCATAGAAACATAAAAAATAAATAAAAAAATACTTTATTAATTCAATATGTATACCACAATAATTTCTAGTCTGGCTGTTTGACATTTTTTTAATAGGAAATAAACTTTTTAGGCATTGTAGGCCTTGAACTTAATTCATTCTGTTGTTACATCTGGAAATTGTTATTAGAGTATTCAAAATTCATTCTGTTGTTACATCTGGAAATTGTTATTAGAGTATTCAAAACACTTTATCCCACATCACCACTACTTAAAACTCATTGTGAGCCACTTTCCTTCACAATCCTTTCAGTGATTGGCTCATAAAATGTCTCTCACCAGTGATCATAACAAAGTTTAAAAAAAGTCTTTCACATGTTTGCTGTATGACTCAGTATGTACCATAATTTTTTCAGTTTTATTAAAGAGTCATATGTATAAAATAGATACAAGAAACGGGCATAAAACAATTCAATTGACAAACAATATTGGTGTTGATAAAATCATAACATTTGAATTTAAATTTGTCTCTAAGACAAGAAACGGGCATAAAAAACAATTCAATTGACAAACAATATTGGTGTTGATAAAATCATGACATTTGAATTTAAATTTGTCTCTAAGACATTTTCAGTGTAGTAGGTACAGGAATATCAATATATGCTTATAGTATGTTAGCCCTCTTTTGTTGAAAAAATAATAGAGGTGTGTGGATAGTGAATTTTTAGTTTGGATCGGTTTCGGTTCGGATAGCTTAAGTTCGGATCGGATACAGATTGGATGGTAAATGTTTCGGATCGGATAGTTTTACATCAATCTCTAAGAATTCCCATATTTTTAAGTCAAAACTTAACATTTTCATTTCCCTTACAAAATATGAATGAATAGCTTACTATATTTCAGCTAGGTAATTTTATTCAATAGTAAGTAAAATGAAGTGGTTATTATTTTTACCACTGTATCTTTCTGAGTAATTGAAGACTACACATGACCTCACCAGAAAACAGCATATGTCTAATTGGAGGAGCAATATACCAACCTGTGTACATACTCAAGAATACTATATTATATGCAGTGAAAATACATTTTTACTGAAGGAGCATGTACTAAACCTTTGTAATTTGGCAACATTACATTTGTTATTACATCAGTGACTAAAACCCACTGTCTATGATGTTTTATTTGAATAGCCATTGTTCTTACTCTAATTTAAATAGTCTTATAAAATATAAACTGGTAGGCTAATATAAATAATTGAACTGGTTGTAAACAAATAACATTACATTAATTATTTTGGAGACTGGATGATAAAAGAATGAAATGTTCATGAATAAACCAAATTTAATAATATTTTTGCCAATATCACAACTTCCAAACTGTGATTGTAAAACTTGGTAATAAAGGTCAAATAACAAACTACTTGACTTCAGTGGTAATCACAAATTACAAGTTAAAAATAATAATTTTGGTAAAGTTATATAATTCAATAAAAGTAGGCCTAGATTAGGCTACTCAACTTCAGTAATTTAATGTCACCATGACTATCATCCTTTTCATTATGATATAACTCCTTAACCTATCTGGATCTCGT
The DNA here is from genome assembly GCA_963675035.1 of Allygus modestus. Lineage (NCBI taxonomy): Eukaryota > Metazoa > Arthropoda > Insecta > Hemiptera > Cicadellidae > Allygus > Allygus modestus. The sequence goes on along the minus strand of OY776111.1, from coordinate 298,247,182 downwards.
AAAAAAAACATATATATGGTCAGACAAGAGAAAAAACAAGGAAACATTTTAATATGTTGATAGCCTAGTTATTAAAAGACCGGAATCACCGATGTTAAAAAATAGCAGACATCACAACATACTATTAGGCCTAGCACGACTTAGGCGATGAAACAGTGATTCAGTAGGCCTTCTCTGTATGAGTTAACCAAAAACATCCATGACCAAAGAATTTCCTTTGTTTTATAAATTTACTAACTAGTTTGAACTTTTGTTGTTTACTAAAAAATAGAAACCTTGTTTAGTTTGTCACCGAAATGTGAACATACAACATAACCTTAAAGCTTGCATTTCAGACATTCAGCGACTTCTCTATCGGCTTCGTTCTTTTTAAAGAGATTCCATATAATGCTATTCTTTTTCGGTCCCATTTTAAAGAAATGAATTTAACAAAATCAAATAATAACTGAGCGATGAAATCTGTGTAAATAAATAATAGATAACTAAGCGATGGTTTCGTGAATCCGCCGTCGCTGCTTCGTGTCGTCGTAATACACAACGAGCTTAATATATCTAGAGGTCCGGGGATTAAAGAGTGTAGTATTTTCTTGGAGTATAAAAGCGCTAGATGGGTTAAGCTCGTAGGATCCTACTAGGAAACTGAGCCACGCCCCCGCACCCGCACCCGAGCGAACCAGAATTGGAAGCGTGCTCCCATGGACGCGGGGCGAGGGGCGGCTCACAGCCCTACCTAAATATGATAGGAAGACCGTGGAGGAAAAATCATTAAAACGCACCATTTGAGAGGCACAAACTGTAATCAAAGAAACACCCAAAATACATGTGACTTTAAATAATTTCAGCAAATAACAAACGTTCCCACCTGCCTTCTAGCTTACATGTTTCTTTTTACATATTTAAATAATGGTGTGTCTCATTCTATCAAAGATTTAAAAAAAAAACAGTTGTAAAGTTTAAATAATTTAAAACACAGTCTATTCAAAATTAAATTAAGTTAATTGAGTTAAGTTAACATTATCAATTTAAAAAAATATATAAACTAACCAACAGTAGATAAATAAATTAACATTTAAATAAATAATTCAACAAATCAATAAATAAATAACAAGAAACAATTAGCAACAATTTAAATTAATTTTTTATGGATCAAGAAATGGTTTGGTAAGGGCCCCCTTTAAATAAGTTATCAAAAATTTACCAACAAAAAACTGTGCCTAAAACTAAATAACAGTAATATAAATATAAGTCCATGGTGGCAACAGCTTTCACACAACAACAAATAAATAAATATAAACATATAACAAAAAAGTTCTATGGTAACTTGCGGCAGGCGGTTCTGGGCGGGTCAAAGCGGCCCACCGGAGGGGCGACGAAACAGGGCGGAGAGGGGGGCCAGAATCCGGTGACGGCAGCCAAGGTGGAAAATCCCTCTCCGCCGACGCTCATGCTGTTGAGGTGGTCGCGCTCCTCCGGGACCCTGGGAAACACAACCCAGAAGCCCCAATAACACTAGTCGAAATTCAAAACAGTTCTGCCACTTTCAAAGTTCTTTGTCAGATATATTCCACCAAAATTTACTAATCACATAAAAAAAGTTTTATACTAACCAAAATATCAAAGTTGCACTTATAAATGAATTACCGCATGAAAACAAGAACAAAATTTTTTGGGTCAGAAGTCCCCAAACTCCACTACTACTGTTCACAAAATATTAAAAAAAAAATTAAAATTTCAAAAGGGGATTTTAACAATTCGCAATCATGAAAACAATATTAAATGAGCTAAACACTGGTTTTTTAAAATAAACAAAGCACTGTACAAGATTAAACAAGAAGTTATTTTTAAATAAATTCACTGTCAGGTCAGGTGAGAAGTTAAAACCATTCAATATTCAAAAATAGGGAAAAAGCCCAAAACTATCTAGTCCAGAGTGCCAAAAGATAAAGTAAAACAATGAAACATTAACAGATAGACATTGACAAGTACATGAAATAAGCAGTTTTAAAGAAAATTAAAAATTTTGGGCTAGAGGAACATTCACATGTATTTCTGATTATAACATGAAAAATTACTGACCGAATTCACTCGGAATAGTCTTAAAAGCTGGGAGAAATATGCCCCCAGCTTTCCAAGCCTAAACCGAGCCTTAACTAAAAGCCTGAGGCCTTTTGGCCTACAAGTTACCCAAGGGTACTTCAGTATCAGAAAAGTCAAAATTAAAAAAAACTCATAACTAAATTAATTATTAACCGAATTGTATTAAACTTGCAGGAAACATTCATGAGCATAAGTTACAACTAAAAATAACCAAACTGGCCCTTGGGAAAAGCCTAAGGCCAACTTATACAGCATAATCAGATATGTCACAATGGCCTAGCTTTATCAGCTACAAAAACACATTTACCCTAATCCAAAATGAATGATTGACCTCGGCAAGGTGTAGGCCAACACAAGAATACAAACTAAAGCTATTTGGAGGCCTTAGGCCTAAAATTACACAAACAATAGACAAAAAACAAACTGAGTTGGACCTCCCAAGTAGTGTATTTCAAAGTCTTATATCTCGGGTTATATTTGCTCTAGGACCTCGGGAAAGGTCTTAAACTAAACACAGCAATAAAGACTACAAAACAATGACATAATATTTGGTCTGACGCCCACCAAGCCTTGGCCAAAGGCCAAAGAAAAGTGAGAAAACGCTCAAGTTCAACTAGGCCAGAAACATGGAAAAACACATTTAAATACTGTTCAGAGCTATATTTGAGGCACAGAATAGTGTTGAACGTTTAACAGAACCCAAGGGGCTTCCATAAATCCTACTGTGAGACTCGGCCTAAGGCCGAGTGAAAATCCAAAGTTTTAACCTAAAATACAGAAATGAAAAGGTTACGTACCCATCAGGCAGTAACGGCTCGTTTAGACGAACATTACGATGACATTAACAACAGAAAACATGACACAAAATTACTTCACTAACACAAACTTTAGACAGAAAAACTTCGCAGAGTGTTCGTCCTTTGACAGCCACGGAGCCTATGAGCAAATTTTGCACGTTGCGCAACGGAAATTGGCCTCGGGGTTCTCAAGTCAACGCCCAAGGACTCTGCACACGAGGTTCACGGCCGTGCAAATGGGGACGTCAGACCACAGACACTACAATCGGTACTATATAAAAACACTAAATGAGGCGTGACATTCGTCGGTGGAAAGTAGTCACGGCTCAACCTCCCCCCCCAAAAGAGGACACTCCTCTCCAAAGGGACAAAACAAAGCCTCTCCCCATTTCTGAAAAACAACGACACCAGTAGACGACTCAAGTGTCTGGAGTGGGGAACGCCGAGGGACTTCCAAACTGGGGGGAATACTCACCCCCAGGATTTGCTCTGGCCAGAGCTGGATATTAAAAGGGGAAAAACATCAGCAGCGCACAAAGGACAGAAGAGGTGATCAATCTCTCTGGCCCAGTGCACTTCCCACCCAGACACAAGAGTGACCTAGCCATGGAGTGCTTCATGAAGAGTAACCACCCGGCTAAACTGACTCCTCAGAAGTTCGGGGTCCAACGATGCCAACTTGTTCATGTTGTTTTCAGTCAGTGCGTCACCTACCCTACAACAAAAATACACAAGGAACAATACACATACCTAACCTCCTAAGGCTACAGTACTGAAATGCCTGTCCACCTGATGAGGTCCCAAAAGAAGAAAAACCTGCCCATTCATACCGCCAATACCGCAGAAATTGAACAAAGATTCACACACACATACATACACAGATACATACACTAAACAACAACATCTAACACTTGTCTGGTGGGGTTAGCACACAACAAGATTTAATTTTGAGTGTCGGCCATGCTTTAGAAAATTCTTGCCCCCTAAGCTCGGAAGCAAGACATTAACCAGATTCCACCCGGTGCCTCGGCTAAGGGCGAGCTCCTAATTGAAAAAAAAAAATTTGTCTCCCCCCACCAGAACAACAATTTTCCAGAGTCAGCTAGGACAAAACACCCGAGAAAACAATCCATCCACGGTCCTTCCAAAAGAAATTCAGAACGTGGCCAGTGATCGGGTCTCCCAGTCCCTCAGTCATGAACCGATAAGGTCCACAGCCAAGGGCCAGGACCACAACCACTAAAACCACGCTCTGCTACCATCTGAGCCACGCCCCCGCACCCGCACCCGAGCGAACCAGAATTGGAAGCGTGCTCCCATGGACGCGGGGCGAGGGGCGGCTCACAGCCCTACCTAAATATGATAGGAAGACCGTGGAGGAAAAATCATTAAAACGCACCATTTGAGAGGCACAAACTGTAATCAAAGAAACACCCAAAATACATGTGACTTTAAATAATTTCAGCAAATAACAAACGTTCCCACCTGCCTTCTAGCTTACATGTTCCTTTTTACATATTTAAATAATGGTGTGTCTCATTCTATCAAAGATTTCAAAAAAAAAACAGTTGTAAAGTTTAAATAATTTAAAACACAGTCTATTCAAAATTAAATTAAGTTAATTGAGTTAAGTTAACATTATCAATTTAAAACAATATATAAACTAACCAACAGTAGATAAATAAATTAACATTTAAATAAATAATTCAACAAATCAATAAATAAATAACAAGAAACAATTAGCAACAATTTAAATTAATTTTTTATGGATCAAGAAATGGTTTGGTAGGGGCCCCCTTTAAATAAGTTATCAAAAATTTACCAACAAAAAACTGTGCCTAAAACTAAATAACAGTAATATAAATATAAGTCCATGGTGGCAACAGCTTTCACACAACAACAAATAAATAAATATAAACATATAACAAAAAAGTTCTATGGTAACTTGCGGCAGGCGGTTCTGGGCGGGTCAAAGCGGCCCACCGGAGGGGCGACGAAACAGGGCGGAGAGGGGGGCCAGAATCCGGTGACGGCAGCCAAGGTGGAAAATCCCTCTCCGCCGACGCTCATGCTGTTGAGGTGGTCGCGCTCCTCCGGGACCCTGGGAAACACAACCCAGAAGCCCCAATAACACTAGTCGAAATTCAAAACAGTTCTGCCACTTTCAAAGTTCTTTGTCAGATATATTCCACCAAAATTTACTAATCACATAAAAAAAGTTTTATACTAACCAAAATATCAAAGTTGCACTTATAAATGAATTACCGCATGAAAACAAGAACAACATTTTTTGGGTCAGAAGTCCCCAAACTCCACTACTACTGTTCACAAAATATAAAAAAAAAATTAAAATTTCAAAAGGGGATTTTAACAATTTGCAATCATGAAAACAATATTAAATGAGCTAAACACTGGTTTTTTAAAATAAACAAAGCACTGTACAAGATTAAACAAGAAGTTATTTTTAAATAAATTCACTGTCAGGTCAGGTGAGAAGTTAAAACCATTCAATATTCAAAAATAGGGAAAAAGCCCAAAACTATCTAGTCCAGAGTGCCAAAAGATAAAGTAAAACAATGAAACATTAACAGATAGACATTGACAAGTACATGAAATAAGCAGTTTTAAAGAAAATTAAAAATTTTGGGCTAGAGGAACATTCACATGTATTTCTGATTATAACATGAAAAATTACTGACCGAATTCACTCGGAATAGTCTTAAAAGCTGGGGGAAATATGCCCCCAGCTTTCCAAGCCTAAACCGAGCCTTAACTAAAAGCCTGAGGCCTTTTGGCCTACAAGTTACCCAAGGGTACTTCAGTATCAGAAAAGTCAAAATTAAAAAAAACTCATAACTAAATTAATTATTAACCGAATTGGATTAAACTTGCAGGAAACATTCATGAGCATAAGTTACAACTAAAAATAACCAAACTGGCCCTTGGGAAAAGCCTAAGGCCAACTTATACAGCATAATCAGATATGTCACAATGGCCTAGCTTTATCAGCTACAAAAACACATTTACCCTAATCCAAAATGAATGATTGACCTCGGCAAGGTGTAGGCCAACACAAGAATACAAACTAAAGCTATTTGGAGGCCTTAGGCCTAAAATTACACAAACAATAGACAAAAAACAAACTGAGTTGGACCTCCCAAGTAGTGTATTTCAAAGTCTTATATCTCGGGTTATATTTGCTCTAGGACCTCGGGAAAGGTCTTAAACTAAACACAGCAATAAAGACTACAAAACAATGACATAATATTTGGTCTGACGCCCACCAAGCCTTGGCCAAAGGCCAAAGAAAAGTGAGAAAACGCTCAAGTTCAACTAGGCCAGAAACATGGAAAAACACATTTAAATACTGTTCAGAGCTATATTTGAGGCACAGAATAGTGTTGAACGTTTAACAGAACCCAAGGGGCTTCCATAAATCCTACTGTGAGACTCGGCCTAAGGCCGAGTGAAAATCCAAAGTTTTAACCTAAAATACAGAAATGAAAAGGTTACGTACCCATCAGGCAGTAACGGCTCGTTTAGACGAACATTACGATGACATTAACAACAGAAAACATGACACAAAATTACTTCACTAACACAAACTTTAGACAGAAAAACTTCGCAGAGTGTTCGTCCTTTGACAGCCACGGAGCCTATGAGCAAATTTTGCACGTTGCGCAACGGAAATTGGCCTCGGGGTTCTCAAGTCAACGCCCAAGGACTCTGCACACGAGGTTCACGGCCGTGCAAATGGGGACGTCAGACCACAGACACTACAATCGGTACTATATAAAAACACTAAATGAGGCGTGACATTCGTCGGTGGAAAGTAGTCACGGCTCAAAACTTCCCCGCAGAGAAAGCTATGTAACTTGTTTTGCGCAAGTCAGCAATATTTTACTCTGTGTTTTAAAGATATTGAATGGAAAGAAAATATCAGTAGCAGCAATCTTAAATTTCATACACTAACATTTCTGTTTGCATTATGGAACTTTGGAATAACAACTTACTCTATGAGAGCTTGCTCCTTGAATCGTGAGATGTTGATACAATCGGATATTGAATACCGACTGTAAATTATCGACTTATTCGCTACTTCGCCAGTAATCCACTACTGTTGTCTTGTTGTCTGCGTCCATCCCGTGAATCATCAAGTTTCAATGTTGTTTAAATTTGCGATTGTTTACATCAAAAACGTTCGCTATCACACATTTCTCTTTAAAGACCGTAGTCATTCTTTGTTTGCTACAGTGATGTACGATTCGGCCGTGTATCGCGATACGATACATCGCGAATCTACACAAATATTGTATCGATGCGTACCGATTACCAAAACCAAAAAGCAAAGCGACAGGCATTGCATCACATTATCTTGAATGACGTCGTCAGAGTCAGAGCGTTTAGTAATGGTTCAAAAGTATTTATTATTTAGTTTCTGACTTTCTATCCCCAGATATACAGTCTATACGAATAAGTCGGATTTATACTCGACCTTATCGAATATCGAAAAAACCTTCGGATCGGATTCGGATATCCGATCCGATCCGAAACCGAACCGGCTTTTTGGATACCCGCACACCTCTACAAAATAGTAAAGAAGCTAAAATTACAAATACTGGATGGTAAAGTGTAAACAAATTTATGTAGGAGGAATTAAATAAATAAAATAATAATCATAATACAAAATATCATAAAATTAATTTTATATTTTCTGTCAGTAGGAATGGTGTGTTCATGAGGCCCTCTCAACTGGATGGCATGGGGGAGGGTGTGAGTGGAGGGGAGAGATCACCTTCCCCCTCCCCAGCACATCAACCTCCCCCACCCTACAACCCTCTCTGGGCTACTCGTACCTTCAGGCCCCCTCAAGGTATTTGTCTTGATAACCTTCAAACACACCAGTATGAAATGATCAGTATCTCCTTCCATTGACACTACGCACTTAGTCTAATTGGGTGGTTGGGATTTTGGGTTGGTAAATATTAAAAATAAATATTAGGCTGAAAAATGTTTGACTAAGCTAATGTGAGGCAATTTAGATTTTACAATAATAATTGTTTCATGCCAAAATGAGGTATAAAATTACCGTTTTAATATCTATACACAATAAGGTTGTTCAATGAGATTTTGACCAGTACTTTAAAATATTACTAATCATACTAATATTATAAATATGAAAGTATGGATGTTTGTGCGTAACTCTGAAGTTCCATCACGTGGAAATTACTGGACCGATTGAGCTGAAATTTTGCAGAGAGGTACTTGATAGTCCTGAGTAAGATATAGGCATATTAAAGTTGTGAAAATCCTATAGGGCCATCCCACACGGGGGTTCAAAGTTCCCATGTATTCATTATGGTTCATTTTTGTTTGAGCTGAAAATACAAACAGCTGATCTTGATTCGTAGTAGTTCCACAGGCTAATCACAGAATGCAGCACACAAAACTATCATAGTTTTTATAAATAATTCGCGGGGCGAAGCCTGCGGGTAACAGATAGTATTAAATAAATGTCATGTTAAAAAGACTGCAATGATTTTTTGAGGTCTTATTCATTAAAATGAATAGATCTACTTCAGTAAAATAAGTAAATTGTATGTAGTGTTCAGGCAAATTAATAGAAAAAGCTTTTTCTGACTTGCCAAGTAAATTGAGATTTGTACATGAAAACCATATATAACATAAAAAAGCTCCAAATTCTTTGCAACAAGCCATGTCAGGTATTCAGTGTCACAATTCAGTTTTGATTGTTTTCATTACAGTACGTCCGATTGGATCACCGTGTGATCGACCAGAGAAGGATGAACACTCTTATCAGCGGAAAGATGATAGGTAAGTTGTGATAGAATACTGACTGTCATTCAGTTTACCTTCAAATGATGATTAAATTGGGTTATAGTACAGTTTTTTTTGTTTATTTTGAGGGTATTGATTTTTAATTTTTTTTCAATGGGCTTTTATAGAACTTATGTTTATAAAGTAAAAGCTTACAGATTTAACAATTTATCGTACCTACATTTTATTTTTGTAGAAATAAAATTTACATATTTCTGAAAACACATTAAGGTAATGTTGGTTAATAAATTTCTACTCATTTAATCACTTTCAGTTTCCACAGACAGCAACAGTTTCCACAGAGAGCATTACGTTTGATTTCTTCTAAGTATGTTGGTAATTCTAATAGCAAAATAATTCTTACATTCCAGATATAGGTAGCTATATATCCTAAATACTACAAAGTTGGAGACGATTTGAATTGTATCTAGTAACTGAAAATAGTTTTATTATCTTTCAAAGCCCCTTGACAGCTTTACATTTAAAAACTCAACTACATTTTGTAGCCTATTGTGTCCCAATTTCTTTCCTTCTAGTGGAACCAGTTTCAATTTATTTGTGAATCATCTTCAGTAACATCCTGTTGTTGACAAGAAAGTCAATACTTCAGATCACAGATCTGTAATTGTCGTCCAAGTTAATATAAGGCACAGTTATATCCATAGAAACCCCAGATTTTGTACTCAGACACATAACACACTATACAACACGTTTAAAATTCAGATCGGTATAACAGTTGCATGTTTACTAGATTCACGTGCATGACGACATTCGTATATCTAATTGTGACGACTGCCTCGGACCAGCTACCAACTCCGTAGATGCTTCTTTCTTCGAGGGTTAAATCATCGAGACTTTTAAATTTTGCGGTTGGGAGCAAACAAAAAAAAGTCACAAGTAGGGAAATTCAGATTTATTTCATTGAGATCAGTACTTAGTTATGACAAGTTTACAGACGTTTCAATCAATTTAGAAAAGAGTTGTGATTTTACATCACTGTTAAAATTGAGAGAATTTTAACAAAAATTAAGTTAACAGGGAAGCAAACAGACTTACACCCCAACCCATAGCCACCTTCAAAGGCGGCTCTGCCTAAACTTGCGGAATTTTGACTGGCAACTATGCCACGGTATTGGCATGGAATGAGCTGAGCAGCTCGTCAGACCGCCAATGTGGCGTGGCCAATCATAGGCTGTCTTGTTTATGACAGGAGCTTATTGCTCTCTACAGTGCTGCTGCATAACGAATCACCCGCGAACTCAACGAGCACTACGCAAACTCAAAAGTGTCTTGGTTTGGCAAAGTTGAGCCGATGTGTTGCACAAACTCAGCAAATCAGCACATTCTTCCAAGTGTGTGCTACATTTTCTGAAAACAAATATTGCGTTGTTCTTACACTTGTGACCGCTTCAGACATTTTATAAAATTGTTCTGGCTCATAAAAATACAGTAGAACCTCACTTATTCAAAAGTCAGGGAATAGCCACTTTATTTTAGAATTAAATGAAGTTTGAAATATCGATAGTTTGAATTATAAAGGTTAATGCGAATGAAATTCAAATTATAGTGGCAAAGAAAACAAACTTCAATGAACTCAGATCTGGAGGAAACTCAGTGTATGCATTAGTTAATGTTTCATCAGGCTTGTTTTTTGCGCTTAATTCGAATTTCAGAGGTTTACAATATCACAGTTTGTACTGTAGAGTTTGACTTTGAATTTTAAAGGTAACGTTTTGAACTATATCAATACAATTTGAATTCTAGAGGCCCGAGTATAAACATATTCGAATTTTAGCATTATACGTTAAATACCACCCGTCGCAGCAAACCTGCGTACTCAGCGAATTTCCAATGCATTGATATGTTTCTCACTAGTACATAAAGCCACTCACCAATTTTGACAAAAATACGTTCATAAATTAGTGATTTATTACATTTTATTTATTCCCCATAAGAATAACATTAGGACTGAGTACGCAGGTTTGCTGCAACGAGGAAGTAAAGAAATGAGTTTTTATGCAATTATCAATATAACTGAACCAGGTGAAGCTACTTTACCATGTTTTATTAATTTATGTTCATAATTAAGGGAGATATAAAACTTTACTTATTCTCCATAAGAATAACATTAGGGCTGAGTATGCAGGTTAGCTGCTACGGGGACAATCAACAAAACATTTATTTTTTGCGCAATTATCAATATACCAGTACAACATGAAGCCACATACCAAATTTCATCAATATACATTCATAAATAATCAAGATATCAAATTTTATTTATTCTCCATAAGGATAACATTGGACAACGTACTGTGTTTAGCACTTTGAATATCTCTGCAACGGTTTGACGTAGAATCACAATTTAAACACCAAAATGATTGTTTTGTGGAGCTGAAGTGATTGGTAAAAGAAAATGTGAAGTTTAAAGTAAAATTAACTGAGGAAAAGCCAAAAACTGTTTTCCCATAAGATTAACATGGGAGATTTTATGAGCATGTTTTTTGGATTTTTTCCGCAACCACTTAACCTAGGTTAATAATTCAAAATACCATATTATTTGTTTTTTTAAGCTCTATAACATGGTCTAAACCAAAATTAAGTGTTTTAAAAATTTTAGGGTAAAAAATGCAAAAAACTGATTTTTGGAAAATTTAAAACCCCCATAAACACCCCTTCCCATGGTCCGATTTTTCTGGTTTTCGAACTTAAAGTCATAAATGTCAGTTTACACATTTGAGCCAAATTTCATCGAAATCGGATGTTTTTTACTCAAGTTATCGCATTCACGGACACATATATAGATATATATATATATATATAGATATATATATATATATAGATATATATATATATAGATATATATATACATATATATAAATTTGAACGAATAGTGTTTTGGACATCTGGGGACATCAAAACAAAAAGTTATCATGGTCTCGGGCTTAAGTCTTACCATGAGACCAACGGTAATAGCTTCTTCCCTATAGGGGAAATTCGCTAAAAACACTTTTTTTTTTTTTTATCAGTAGGCCTATATTATTTTTTCAATATTAGAGGTTTTCTGAATGGAACAGACAAAAGTTATTCATTATAGAGGTTTTTGAATTATCGAGGTTCGAATTAGTGAGGTTCTACTGTATTACTAAATTTATCTTGATGGGCTATAAGATTCAATAATACTCGAGGAGATTCAATAAGATTTATTGTAGCCATTACACAATACAATTGTTGCAATGGGCATAGTCAAGTACAGAATATCAAATTTTACATCAGTATTTTACGACAAATCAATGTTATAAATAATAAAGCATTTGATATTAAAATGGAGGAATCAATGTTGATGGACCATGATACAAGTCTGTTGTAAAATTTAATGTATATCAGAACTTTTGAAGGCCGCATAATGGTTTTACTAAGTTAGTTTAATAATTAAGGACTCAGCTCAACTATCTGTTTAAGCCACATGTTTATATATAATATAGGCCTAGGCTAGTAAATTTTATTCAATCCCATCCTTTTGTAAGACATTGTATTCCCTTAATTTCTATTTATCATACATATCGTATATGTAACTTTAGCGAATAAATAGGTATTTTTGTGAAACTAGAATTTGATTTATTATATTCGATTTTAGTTTTAAGTCAACCTATTTAGGTTTTTGTACTGGTACTTACCAAGAGCATACAAATCCATTAAACAGTATGTATATCCATATAAATAACATATTCATACCAAAAAATCCAAATAAGACAAATTTATTTTTGATTAAATATTTTGTTCACACCATAACTAAGACGATAAAAAGATGAGGGCAGGAGTATTTCAGTTTATAGCAGCCAGACGAGGGAGACTTTAAATTCAATCTACTTTTTGTTAAACTTTTTTATTAAAGGTTGACATTAATTTGTTTTTTATTCAGTTATTAGAATAGTCAGCTCAGTTAATTATATAATTTTGATGATTTTTACTTCAAGTTTAAGTAGAGGTTTAATACAGAACTATTACATTCAAACTGAAAATTAAATATTTATTTGTAATTATTAGCCACCTTGGATAACCCTGAGTCTTCATAACCAGGAGTGTACTGTACTCTCAGCCCAATTATACTTGAGGGTTATTCCTGTAGAGGTTTATTTTTTATATTTTCTTGCCATGAAATGATATATTTCCTATGTTACGACTAAACATCAATCTATATATAACTTTTAGCGAATTTCCCCTATAGGGAAGAAGCTATTACCGTAGTCGGCATGGTAAGACCTAGGACCGGGACCATGATAACTTTTCGTTTTGAGGTCCCCAGACCCCAAAAACACCATTCGTTCGAAACTGTATATATATATATATATATATATATATATATATATATATATATATATATATGTGTCCGTGGGTGCGATAACTCTCGTAAAAAAGCTCCGATTTTGATGAAATTTGGTACAAACGTGTAAAGCAGCATTTATGACTCTTAAGTTCGAAAACCAGACAGATCGACCTATCCGAGGGGGTATTTTGGGGGGGGGGGGGGGGTTTGTACCCCAAAAATGGGTTTTTTAAGTTTTTTACATATAATTTTTGAAAAAGTTAAATTTTAGTTTTTATCATTGGAATCAGATTAAAAAGACGCACAATTTGGTGTTTTAATCATTTCTCTACGTTAATTGGTTACTGAGATATTGAAAGTGCTAAACACAGTACGTTGTCCAATGTTATTCTTAAGGAGGATAAGAAAAATTGTATATCTTGCTTATTTATCAACGTATCCAGCCGAAACTTGGTATATTGCTTCATTTCATTTTGGTCTATTGATATTTGCACAAAAACCCATTTTTTGGCCGATAGTTCCTGTAGCAGCAAACCTGCATACTCAGCCCCATGTTATTCCTATGGAGAATAAGTAACGTGTTATCTCCCTTAATTATGAACATAAATTTATAGAACTTGGTATGTGGCTTTACCTAGGTTGAGTTATATTGATATTTGTATAAAAACCCATTTTTAGTGTTCCTTATTTCAGCAAACCTGCATACTCAGCCGCCATGTTATTCTTATGGGGAATAATTAAAATGTCATAAATCGTTTATCTATGATTGTATATTGATGAAACTTGGTATGTGGCTTTATGTGGTATTGAGACAAATATATATGCATTGGAAATTCGCTGAGTATGCAGGTTTGCTGCTACGGGGGTATTTTCAGTTAAGGCAACATGCTATTTTCTATATATGTAGTTTTGCAATATATTGTCTGGACTTTTAAGTAAATGCCTATGATTCTTCTTTGAGCATGCTTCAATTTTAAGGAAACCATATTTAATTAAGATTGCTTAAGAGTGCATTCTTCCCTCGAACACCTAAATCTTAATAGAACTTGTTTGCCTTATTACAGCACTTAAGCTGTAAAAGTGAATCAGAGAGAGTTTGCTATTTGGATTTTGTTTTCTTCAATAGCCACTCATTTGTCATACCCTGAACAAAACCTTGAATTTTGGAAGGTTGTTTTAACATCTTAGGGAGTATTAATTAAATATGGAATATTTAAATTGTAAATACTGAGAATAGAATAGAATAGAACCAAACAATACTCTATAGAAATTTTATTTTAGCAATTATCAGTCTAGCTTTAGGGAAAAGCAAACATAAGTAAAAACAAAATTCTTCTGCATTTAATTTTGAAAAAAAGTTTAAATCTGAATTTCTACATAGCAAAAGTATAAATAGAGTGTGCCCAATCAGTTTTCCAGGGTCAAACAGTGACTTGGTCATTGCTGGGACAAGAACTGTCGCTCGTAGCTTACATCATATGTGAGGACTGAGGAGGATGTATTGTATTGTATCAGAACATCTGTGATTCAGTGCTCATGTAGATTTTTCCCCATTAAGCCGCAGACAAAGCAGAGCTGTAGAGCGAGAATGACCCTTTGTTAAGCCTGTAGTTGAGCAAGCTTAAGCAGTCAACAAGTTAATTTAATTTTGTATGTTTCAGTACCCCTGACGAACGGAGATCCTCTTCCCCTTGAATATCGAATCTTCATGTACTTAACATTCCAAACTGCTTTTATAGTTTAATTGTAAATCGATTGTTTCATAGTATGCTCATATAGAGGCTGTTGATCATTTGAATCTCTCACTACTGCCAGTCAATCTATTCCTATTTTATTGATTTTTGTTGTTGTATAGTGATAGTTTTATAATTTTTCATTAAATTCACATTATTTGTGTACGTGTATAGATACTTTAATTTTTGCACTAGCTGTTATTTCAGAAATAGTATTAGTGAACCAATCAAATAGTATTAACTATAGGATTAAATCCTTTTTTAGAAGCCTTAAATAAGTTATGTGCATATTTTTACTCAGGTAAACGTTTTTATTATTTACAAAAGAAGCACTTATGGGCTTTGGGCAAGTTTTTCTGTTAGTTTTAAAACTATTTTGACTAAACCTGTTTCAAAATTAGTTTCCAATTCTTATACAGATATTGTTCTTAAGTGATATGTAAATAGTATCATAACTCTTGTGCGTTGGGGGGGGGGGGGGGGCAACACAGTCTAATGTACACATTAACAACCATCAAAGTTGTAGTTCGGAAGCAGACCTTCCATCATATTTGGCTTCCAACTGCCAGGGTCGCAATGTCTTAGGTAGCTTGGGCTTTATCCACCAAAGATTGCAAGTGTTTTACATCAGGATCATTAGGTCGGTATGGGCGACTTGCAACTTTGACAACTGTCTACCTTATTAGTTTATATTAGACTGGGGGCGGCAATTACAAATTGAATTCGTAATTATTGAAGTTATATCATATTTCTTTATAATGCATATGTTTTAAAACAGATTGTTAAAAAAGAGAAAGTAGATCTTGTATGTTTTGTCTAATTTTACTTTTAAATACATATTGTTATCCTTCATTTATGTCTGTGATAGTAAACTTGTGAAGATTTAAAATTATATTCAAGTGTAAATAACCAATGTGTAAACAGTGCATTTATTTTGATATTTTCTTTGATGTTAAATTAAGGGTTATTTTGTTAACAATTTATTTATATCTGTTATCATATAATTTTAAGATGATTTATCATCTCAATAGAATAATATTTTATAATTTTCTCAATGATAGTAGTTAATTGATCCTAAAACACAATAAGGTTATTGGTTATTAGTTGTTATAAAAAGATGTCCTCAGTTATCCAACTATACATTATTGCTTGAGGTTAATTGTATATGAAACAATTTAGAGAGCAAGGGACTCAACTTTAACATATCAGTATATACATTTAACACTAGGTAATATATGTATTTTTTATTCTTAATACATGTGAGAATGTGTTAACATTAAACATGCTTCAGTAATACTCAGTGTGTTTGGAAGGTAAACAAATTAGAAGTTGAAACAAATCGTCTATAATCTTATTTTCTTAACACGTTCGATACCGATCATCAGTGGACTGAACTCCCAAAATAGACCAATGGCTCTTTTATGAGCCAAGGTGTTTTCCATCCACAGACTGATGGCTCATTTATGAGCCTTACTGTGTCCTAACTATAGACTGACGGCTCATTTAAGAGCCACTGATCTCTTAAAACTGGACCAGTTATAATTTGTTATCGGTCTATATTTTCGACTTGAATTTAACATGTTGGTCTATAGAAGAGTAAGTTATGGGGATTGTATAAGTCACATGGTCTGGGGGTAGGGAAATTATACGATATTTTGCAAGTAGCCTAAAGTTGGCAATTTGGCAGATAGGATTTCGACTCTGGGATCGAAAAAACCAATACACACTGGTCTGCTCGTAAGAACCAATGGTTAAACAGCTGGTCTGTACTGGTGGAACCACAGTGGCTCATATATGAGCCATCGGTAGCAAACTTGTTAGAGGCTTTGAGATTCCTCAATAATTGGCTCATCATTAACTTTTAATTCCATTATCTGTGATTCATTTTATGAAGCATTCCTTAAATCCTTAACATTCTTCCTTGGTAAATTGTGTTAATGGTAAATAATATGTAGGAGTCGTTGGTCTGTCAGTGAAATATAAATATCTCTCCTAGATTAGATCGATTTCAACATTTTTAGAAATATTCCAATTATTGTTATCCAAAATTACCAAAAGCACTAAGAAAATAGCTTTAGCAATACTTAATATATTTTCAGTAAACTTTTTCATCAATGCATTTCATCAGAAACAAAATTATTATGAAGTTGTAGCTGTCTGTGTCAGTGTTTTTAAATGTACAGTAAAACCTATTATCCAAAATCCACTCAACAAGTATCCAGGTAGACTGAAACCATCTTCAAAACATGAAACATTTTTGTAATCATAAAATACCCTGACTCAGCAAACCTGTGTACTCAGTGAATTTCAAATGTATATTTATGTACCTTGTACTACATGAAACCACTTACTAAGTTTTATCAAAATAAATTCATAGATAAGTGAGATTTCACATTTTATATACCCTTTATAAGAATAACATTAGGGATTAGTACGCAGGTTTTCTGCAACTGGGACTAAAAAGATAGGGGTTTTGTGCAAATGTCAATGGACATGTATCAGAAGAAGCAATATAACAGGTTTCGTCAAATTTACATTCATACAAAGGATACAATTAATCTTATTCTCCATTAGAATAACATTAGAAATGAAAATGCAGGATTCCTGCCATGGAGACTACCTAAAAATGGAATTTTTATGCAAATTTCATTAGACCACAATTAGATTAAGCCACATAACAAATTCCATTTCTGTATGATCCTTAATAAGCGAGATATAACATTTGCACTATTTTCCATAAGATTAACACCATGTACTGTGTTTAGCACTTTCAATATCTCAGATACGATTGACGTAGAGTAATAATTAAAATTAAGTGTTTTAACCCTTTCAGTGCGAAGGACCGATATATCGTCTTTTGAACATGTCACCAATAAACATTGTTACTGCTTCATAAGCGATTGTACTGTTAGGTGCTCAGTCTGCAATCTGAGTCTGCCATGTGGTGAAACCTGGTAGAAAAAACTCAACTACCTCGTCCAGCGCCTAGGCTCTAATACCACCTGGTCCGCTATAACTGCTAGTCTGATCAGTGGCTGAGCAGTCTAAGGCGTTACCTTCCCGGCCGGGGATAACACTTGGATCGAGGGTTCGGATCCCGTTACAGTCGGTGGTTTTTATGTGCAACTCATGGAGAGTTCACCTGTCTGGCAGAGTTGAAGGGGACCTTAAGGGGGCGGACCTTAAGCAAACGGTGGACGGCTCGGGTCCAAGCTGACGGGATGGGTGGATTCTTTGTGAGTTGCACATCTGATCAGGTGTTTTGCTACTTTTTCCCTATCCAGCGGAAGCTGTGTGTGTGTCCAGCGGAAGCACGTTTTGGCGAATTTCTGCTATAGGGAAGAAGCTATTACCGTAGTTAGCATGGTAAGATCTAGGCCCGGGACCATGATAAATTTTTGTTTTAAGGTCCCCAGATGCCAAAAACACCATTCGTTCAGAACTGTATATAAATATATAGATCTATAAATATAAATATATAAATTTGTGTACGTGAGCACGATAACTCTCGTAAAAATAGTCCGATTTTGATTAAATTTGGTGTAAACGTGTATAGCAGCATTTATGACTTTAGTTCGAAAACCAGATAGATCGACCTATCCGAAGGGGTAATTTGGGGGGCAGGGGTTTGTACCCCAAAAATGGGTTTTTGAGGTTTTTACATATAATTTTTGAAAAAGTCAAATTTTAAAAGACGCACAATTTGGTGTTTTGATCATTGCTCTACGTCAAATGGTTACAGAGATATTGAAAGTGCTAAACACAGTACGTTGTCCAATGTTATTCTTATGGAGAATAAGAAAAATGTTTTATCTCGCTTATTTATCAACTTATCCTTATGAAATTTGGTATATTGCTTCATATCATTGTGGGGTCTATTGATATTTGCACTAAAAAACATTTTCTGGCCGATAGTTCCCTTAGCAGCAAACCTGCGTACTCAGCTCCCAAGTTATTCTTAACGAGTTATCTCCCTTAATTATGAACATAAATTAATAAAATTTGGTATGTGGCTTTACCTTCTTGAGTTATATTGATATTTGTATAAAACCCCACTTTTTGTGTTCCTTGCTTCAGCAACCCTGCATACTCAGCTGCAATGTTATTCTTATGGAGAATAATTAAAATGTTATAAATCGTTTGTTTATGAATGTATATTGATGAAACTTGGTTTTTGGATTTATGTGGTATTAAGATACATATATATGCATTTGAAATTCGCTGAGTACGCAGGTTTGCTGCTATGGGGGTATATATTAATTGTAACTGTTCAGGCGTTCAAGACATAAAAAAAATCAAAAGAACATAACAGATTCCACTACTCCAAGGGCAAAGGGTTAAACCAGAAATATTGGTGCAAACCAAAGTTAGATTTTTTAAAAGCTCTGTGTAAATAATTTTTTTGGGTACAAAACCCCACTTTAGATAATGCGGTTTACCTGGTTTTCTCATAAAAATAGATACTGCTTTACGTTTCTCCCAAATTTCACCAAAATTGGACCTTTTTTATGAAAATTGTGCCTATGGACAAAATAAATATGTAATACATTTATAAAAATTTGAACGAATGGTGTTCTTGGCATCTTGGGGCACTAGTTATTGGCGATGAACTAGTTTCTTTTATTATCTAAGCTAACACTAGGTATTGCTCTACTATATTTTCTTAACTAATTTAGAGACTATATTGTAAAATGTGATGTTTTATTCTAAATTTCTACTACCTCAGGTTTAGAGGTTTAATTATTTTGCTGGTTTGTAATGTTTTATTTCAAGATATGTGAATTCTTGACTTGGGTATCCAGCATTCTAAATCCGAAAGTTCTAAATAATTATACATAGTCGTATCAGTAGGTAACAACATAATTTCTAAATAAACATTATTCCATACCAATTTTATGGGGTTGGTCAGACTTGTTTGAAGTGTTATTTATTGTGTATATATTTATAATTAATTGATTATTTGCAAGTAAATTTAATTCAATTTGACAACAGTTTTTGGATACGATGTGACATTTTGGTTTGATTCATTGTAAGTTTTTTTTGTTGCACATTATTGAATAGAGTTGTTTGCCAAGATCTCATTTTTATAGGTATAAATCATGTAATCCTGGTGTGTTGTTGTGTTGACATATTTTTGTAAATCAATAAATGATCACCCTACAGATCTTCCTAAGACTTTTACCTTTGCCTTTAAAGCATTCAAAGTGTTATTAACACAACTAAAGACTGCCCAATATTGGTTCGCGAGTGTGGATTTGCTCAACTATGGACCCGTTCAAATTTCAGCACTCAATTACCTCCAATTACACCTTAGTAGTTACTTAACTGTGCATTTCTTAGCCCACCATTTACATCTAAAACACACAGAAGTAATAATTGTTAAATAACTTAAATCAGCAACAAATATGCATTAGAAATCATATAAGTTAACGTTTTTGTTACATAATAACAAATACATATTTCGTCTTAATGTGGAAGTAGTTTCTTAAAGACTCCACACTCCACACGAGGCAACATTAGTGGCCCATTTTTATGCTGCTCGGGAGACGAAACACAGAACATTTACATCAGTCAAATAGAGACATTGGAGCGTCATTGCCTGCTCCTGATGTAGGGTGTGACGCCACCTGCTGATGACGTTACACACACATTAAAGAATGTTTACAATTGAATAGAGAAAATAGACCCAGCATGATAGAGAGAAATATGAATGCGTGCTTGTGAACTCAGGAGGAAAGATGTGTCCAGCCTCTTATGGTTGGGGAATGGGGATAGTTTATAATATACTAGCAGAATGTGGTCTAGCTGCTTGAATTCGAGGAAATACGGTTTTGTTAGTTTAAATTGTGATGCCATTCCAGAAGTTAGCTTAAAACAACTGACCTTGCTTCTGTGCTGTTTTGTTTCCTTCATCAGCTGTCAAATGCCCAATTAAAATTATTACTGTTCATTAGAGATGTACGAGTACAGGTTTTTAAGTCGAGTCGAGTTCGAGTCGAGTAAATGGCAAAAGATTCGAATCTCGAGTTCGAGTCGAGTATACAAATAAAAAAAAGCACATAGGTCGAGTTGAATTGGATCAAAACAGTGTATAGGGTTCCATTTATAAATGTTGTTATTAAAATATACTTTTCTAGTCACTATGCCCTGAAAATAACAATAGGAAATAAAATAAATGGATTCCTGCTTCATTAGAAAAAGATAAGTACATTTATCTGAAAATAAATCATACCAAAGTTATTGCATAACATTTTGCCATGAAGGTCAAATACTTTTAATCTTTTGGTATTAAGGTTGTTATAACCTATATGGTTTTAATTAACAGTTTCATTAAAAAATAATCTCAGATTTTTATATTATTTCCTCTTTGTTATTTATCCAATGTTTTGTATATTATGTTTAGGCCTAAGCTAGATCTTTCTACGAATGTAGAAAATAAAATTACATTCAGGCCTATAAGTTAAAATAAACTTTATTTTAATATTTAAAAGGCCTATTACATGGTAAAACATTAACCTACTTACTTAGCACACAAAATATATTTACTTACAGATCTTAGCATTAATTTTAACACTAATTGTCCTAATAAGAGTAATCAGTTAGTAAAAACATGAAGACACTATGTTTCAAAGTGCCTGGCAAATAAATTGATAAAATTGAAGCCATGTCTTAAATAGAGTTTACAAATATTACAAATTATAAAAAAAAATCATTAATGAAACTTAAACAAGGCCAAAACAAATAACTTGTCCATAAAATTAAGTGTGGTGTTTATTAAAACAGCTCAATTCCAAAGGACAATAGTTGAGCCTAAAATTAATGGAATAATTTAAATTATTATGGAACAAAAAACAAGTACAAATTTCTTATGCTTACCTATTAGATTTCATTACAGATTTGTTTTTGATATTTTACTTTAAAAAATTACAAGGTTAGGTTAACCCAAAAGTGGACTATACAGGCAGTGTTCATACAACTCAATCTGAAGGTCCTGGCAAATCCTCCCATTTTGGTATAAAGAGTAGGCTAACACACATGTAGAAGCCACAACTTACTTATTTATTAATAAAACACTAAAATCCACTTCACAACTCTTAACCTTCGAGTTTCAGAGCCGAACTCGGCTCGAACTCGAAATTTCGAGTACTCGCACATCTCTACTGTTCATCCATAAGATTAACATTGCAACTTTGGCCTGTGGGGCGTATCTCTGAGGGCCGAAGTAAATCTTAATGATTTTCTGCAAACCTACACAGCAAGACTTTTCCATAGATACGTTATTCATTAAAATCGGCCTAGGGGTTCCTTGAGATCTCAGCTTGACACAAAATCTACTTGTGTATTAAATATTAGGATCTAAATTTATCAATATGTTTTCAAATAAATTTGAAGCAAAAGTAATAAAACCATGATAATGTTTTTTCGAATGTGGCGAGAGTTGTAAAAAATCATTATTTTGTCCTGGAATTTTATTTTGGAAAACCTGTGGGAACTCTGAAATTTCTCTTCTGAAGTGTATGATTCTTAGGGATTGTTCAGAATACAGCATTGTTTGTGCGACATACACATTTCATTGAAATAAAATAACATGATTACACAATTTTAATATTGACTGACTAGAGTACCCCCTTGCAGCGCAAAGCGCCACTTGCTTGCTTTGCTCACAATAAGGAGGACTTCATATTAAATTTATTAGTTTTTAATAAATCTGAAGATTATAAAAGATTAGTGAAGGGAGATTGGGATCAAAATATTTTTTAGTATTGCTAAATTGTCAGCTGATATTTAAAAGTATGCCATAGTAACCGTCAAAACAAATAATAATCAGCTGATAATAATTATCAGGCAGTTTAAATATAATTTTATGAAAACACTTATGTTAATTTATATAATTTGAATACACTATACAAAATAAAAATTATAATTATAGTATTTCGAATGTTTTAGAATTTAATCGAAAAGAGAAAATCAGATATTAAATTTTTTCAATTTCTGATGACACATATAGAGGTAGTTACTAATAAAATAAGATATATATAAACTCAATCGGTCCATTAGTATGGTCAGGCTCGCTGTGATAAACTTTTGGCCCGTGTGTACTTAGGTCATTGTAATAAGTATATCTCTAAGTCACCCCCAAAGAAGTTACCCATAATTGCTTCAAAATGAATCTACACATATTTTTGAACAAAATGAGCCATGTGGGAGTAAAATCGGTTGGGTAAATCGGCCAGAATGACTGTTTTTGTTCTCTTTATAACAAATTGGCAAAAATAATAAAATAAGCGTAACGAAAAGCCAAGTGAACAAAATCTTTTCTCAATGTCTGATGACACATCTAGTTACAACAAAAAATGAGACTAATATCAAGTAAATCGGTCCAGTAGAACGGTCAGGGTCGCAATATATAAGAAAGATGAAACTAAGAAAAATATAAACACCTGTAGAAAGGAGAAAAAGAAAGGAGTTTTATTTTTTGCTGCATTATTCTTTGGCAAACCAAATGAACCCTCTTACTTAATGAACATATGTTTTAAGTAATCATCTGATGTAAAAAAACTTCCTCCCTAAGATTAACATGGGAACTTTAAAAGCCACTGGGGCAAAGCCCATTGACGATATGTTAGTTTGGATGGGTGACATATCTAGGCACAATTACCTGTCATTTAAAAAATAATCAGGCAAACCGACCCAGTAGAACGGTCAGGGTCGCTGTCTTTAATTTTGACAAAAGTTTTTTAATATATAGGATTATTCAAACGGTAGCAATATAAACAAATAAAAAAAGTTATCACAAGAAGATTGTTTAGCCTCAAAGTTTTTATTTTGAAGTGATACTTTTCACAAGGATTCTTTTACATCATAAGTAGTGATTTAGAATTTGAAAAAACATTTTTAACAATTAAAATGTTGCCTTTATATTGGAAAAAATAATTGCTTGCCTTTGCATTGAAAAAGTTAAAATTAACTGCAATTTTTTCCATGGGCTATAACTTTTCATATATTTTTCATAGGTACTCTTGTTTAATTGTGAGATGGTAAATTTGTCATTTCAAATTTTAATATGTTTGTTCAACTTTAATTTTTAAAATCAACATAATTTTTGTCTTAACTGAAAAACCAGTTTTTTAGGGTTTTGATAATTTACTGTGGACATTTTAATCCCTACCATTTGATGAAAAACATTAATAATTTATTTTAAATTGTTTATGGTAATAGATAAATTATAATTGAGCTTAATCTTATTTCTCTATGATACTGTGCTGAGGATGGTCCGAGCTGTCAGGTTTTTCCTTTTGTGGTTTCAACTAAAGCCATTCTTGATGGTGTTCTTGAAGTTCTTGGCTGGGGTGCATCGATGATGTTATTACTTCTCCTGGGCCTTTTGACTCTCCGCCTACCGGGGGTGTTCCCTGAAGATTGTAGTTGGGTGCAGTCATGCTCTTATTTCTTCTCCTAGCCCTTTTGACTTTCCACCTAATGGATGTCCTCCCTGAAGATTGTATTGGGGGTGCAGCGATGATCTTATTCCTTCTCCTGGCCCTTTTGACTCCGCCTAGGTCATCCCTGAAGATTGTAGGGGGTTACAGTGATGATCTTATTCCCTTCTCATGGGCCTTTTTTCTCTCCACCTAGGAGCTCCCTGAAGATTGTAGTGGGGATGCAGCGATCTCCTTGAATTTCTCCTTCTCGTCGACCTCTGGCTCTGCTTCTTAGTTGATCACTCTCACATGTTCCTCCGTCCCTCTGACCATCACTCCTCCAAACATTTGCTCCCCACAGCCTTTTCCCATCATTGGTAACTTCCCCCACCTCACAGCACCCAAGACTGAGGCTCTGCCCAGGCAACCACCCCAGCCGCCATTATCACACATCGTTGCCATTACTTACAAAACAGATCTTTTAGGACAAATTATTTACAGTAACGGTAACTTTAAGCTAGTTATTTGTTAAAATTTTTTAACTTATTTCTGCTAACTCAGAAAAGTATTAAGATTATTCATTTTGTTTAATAACGGTACAGTAAAACCTCGATAAACCATTACTCTCTGTTCTGTCAGCCGTTTATGAGAATTTTCTGATTTATTAGCATTGGGATTTCCACCTTATGGCAGTGTCTGAGCGTCTATATGAGCTATTATGTTGGGCAGTGATTTAATTGTGACATAATTATAAATATTATTATATTGTGTTTATATATTTATAAATTATAAAAGTGACATAATTATAATGACATTTCTATCATCCGTCTATTCAGTTATCCGTCACAGTCCCGAAGGTGACGGTTAGTAGAGAATCCACCGTACTGAATTTCTATTATTGGAATTTAGGTTAAGTTGCAGTTGGAGTTTAGACAGTAGAACAATTCTTTATTTCAATATTTTATGAGAATAGTAGTGTCAAGTTTAAAACTAGCTTTCGTACCCGTTCTACGCACAGGGATTTTCTTTACCCGTTCTTTAGTCAATGCAATTTGCGTTTTAGTTAGCTTGAAGCAGCTGTTCTTGCTTCTGCTCTTTAAACTGTCAAATGGAACTGTCCACAGCTGTTCACATTACAGTTTCTGAATGTTTACTTTTTTATGAAATGTAAACATTTAACTTAGGACATTCACGGTGTGTGTGTGTGTGTGTGTGTGTGTGTGTGTGTGTGTGTGTGTGTGTGTGTGCGTGTGCGTGTGCGTGCGCACACGCACACCCTAGCGGTCGCCGATTCACTTAAATTTGGTACGGCAAAAAATTCTATAATCAAGTGGGTTTGACGTTGGGCAAATCAATCAGAAAACTCTCCCCTTTTTGTTGATTAATCTTTCAAATTTTGAGTTTTTAGGCCCAAAAAGGGTAAGAAAAGCCCCGTATCCAAACTGAATACATGACAAATATGAAGATTAATGAGGCAAAAGATTTAAGCTCTCTCTCATCATTCTAGCTCAAATATTTACCAAGTAATAAAGAAAATTTATATAGACTAAACAGAGTGTATTGTCTTTTGGGGGTTTTACATTAGAAAAGCCTGTTATTAATTTGTTGGTGTATTTTTATCATCCCTAGCAACCTCACGCCTACTTTCAATCCTGACTGGACCCTCTCCTAACCTTATAATGTGCCTTATAATGTTGTAACATTGCAGGTAAATGGAAGCAGGAGAATCAGAACAGCCACAATAAATAAGGAATAAATATGTTTGAACACTGATTTTGATTTTTAAAAGTTTTTTATGTGGAAATTCACTTTCCTCACACCAGCGTGCTGCCTGCGAACTCATTTTCAAGTTGTAACAGTTGGATATCTTCACTCTGTTGTAAAATGAACACACAACAATTTACATTACAATCCTTTTTTTAATTTTTTTTAAGGTTTAACAAAAATACTATAACAATTAAATAATATAAAGTCAGTTCATCAAAAATCTAGATAAAAACGCAAGTTCTAACATTGTTTATGTTATTGGCAAATACTTATGTAAGTAATTATCACCCCTTCCTTTTTTTATCAAATCGCACAATCTATCTTAAATAAACCTCCTAGGGACTGAACCAGGCGACTAGATAAATGTACCTTTATTAAAAGTGCCTTGTTTTTCAACAAACTCAGAGAAAGTTGCATGTAGATCAAAAGTTGACAAGCAAGTTTTTTTATAAAAGATTTAAATAAATATATAAAACAGACCACCAATGTTTTAATTGGTAATAAAAGCTTTCAAAGTAT
The DNA here is from genome assembly GCA_963675035.1 of Allygus modestus. NCBI lineage: Eukaryota > Metazoa > Arthropoda > Insecta > Hemiptera > Cicadellidae > Allygus > Allygus modestus. The sequence continues at coordinate 298,220,685 of OY776111.1, read as the reverse complement.
AAAATAGCAAGTTAAATCAAACTCTAAAATATAGTAGTATATAGGGAGGAATCAATTATTATTGAGATATTCTACATCCAAATGATTAAAGCTTGTATTTGTACAAATTAAATATTCACTTTTCAGTTTTATTAAGTAGTATAATGCACTTCTACGATACATGATCAACTTCGTGAATGGGTTAAACTCATTGAATAAATGGTTTTGGTATATTTTAAAGCCTTTTAGGTACATTATTACGGAACATTTCAATGACATGTATTTTAATCAGGTGATTGATATTTTTAAGTAATTGCTGTAGCTGCCCATTGGTGGCAAAATAGAATTGGGAGAAAGATAGAAATCAAGTATCATTAATACAACTTTCTTTCGCATTTCCTAAGGAAATAACAGCAAATTGAATAGGAAGAGAAGCTAGTTGTTGGAAGTTAGTACCCAAAACGTGGGTATTTATGATTTTTATAAAATTTTGGGGATTTTTACTAGGTTCATTGAAATCCCCATGCTGAAAGGATTATAAAATGATAAAAAAATGTTTGAAGAGTATAACATGGTTACCACATGCATGTAACTTCAAAATAAGATTGAGATGAATACCCAGTACTGGGTGAGATGAATACCCAGTACTGGGTATTTACTACTTTCACGGTATTTTGGAGTGTTTAATATATTTAATTATAATACTCATGTTAAAAGAACATAACAAATCATGGTTCACACTTTCTGAAAATCAGGGAATTTGAAAAAGATCATGGAAAAAGTTGGAAAAATGCCGAAAGTCTGGGAAAATGATTAATATATTATAAAATTCAGGGAGATTTTTTTATTTAACTGTTGAGGTAAAGCACTACTGAGTGAAAATAACCTTCTAGGTTATTCATATTGAATAGCCTCCAAAGCTGACAATTATAATATTCAGGTTATTTTATTGAAATGTTTAGATTTTATTGAAATTCAAGACCTGAAGATGGAAGCACAATAAGCTTCTGAAACCGCGGCAGTCCAGTTTGGATCAACTTAAAGCTAAAGACGGAGGTAAAATAACCTGTATTTTCAGCGAATTTCCCCTATAGGGAAGAAGCTATTACCGTAGTCGGCATGGTAAGACCTAGGCCCGGGACCATGATAACTTTTCGTTTTGTGGTCCCCTGACCCCAAAAACACCATTCGTTCGAAACTATGTGTGTGTGTGTGTGTGTGTGTGTGTGTGTGTGTGTGTGTGTGTGTGTGTGTGTGTGTGTGTGTGTGTGTGTGTGTGTGTGTGTGTGTGTGTGTGTGTGTGTGTGTGTGTGTGTGTGTGTGTGTGTGTGTGTGTGTGTGTGTGTGTGTGTGTGTGTGTGTGTGTGTGTGTGTGTGTGTGTGTGTGTGTGTGTGTGTGTGTGTGTGTGTGTGTGTGTGTGTCCGTGAGCACAATAACTGTGTAAAGCAACATTTATGACTTTAAGTTCGAAAACCAGCCAGATCGCTATATCCGAAGGTGTATTTTCGGGGTGTTTTGTACCCCAAAAATGGGTGTTTTGATTTTTTTACACATAAATTTCCAAATTCTAGTTTTTACCATTGTATTCAGCTTAAAATAACACACAATTTGGTATTTTGATCATTCCTCTACGTCAATTGGTTCCCGAGATATTGAAAGTGCTAAACACAGTACGTTGTCTAATGTTATTCTTATGGAGGAAAAAAATTATATTTCGCCTATTTATGAACGTATACTGACGAAACTTGGTATACGGTTTCATCTGGTTGTGGTCTATTGATATTTGCTCAAAATAGAATTTTTTTGCCAAAGACTCCCGTAGCAGCAAACCTGCATACTCAGCCCCATGTTATTCTTTTGAATAATAACTAAATTCTATGTCTCCCTTAATTAATTATAAACATAAATTAATAAAAGCTGGTATATGACATCACCTAGTTGAGTTATATTGATATTAACATAAAAACCAATTTTTTATGTTTCTTGATGCAGCAAACCTGCGTACTCAGCCCCAATGTTATTCTTATGTAGATTAATTAAAATGGTATATATCGCTTACTAGTGAATATATTTTTATGAAACTTGGTAAGTGACTTTAAGTATTGAGGCATTTATATCTCCATTGGAAATTCGCTGAGTATGCAGGTTTGCTGCAACGGGGGTATTTAATTAACTTGTAGGTTGGATAAAATAATAATGTTACCTCTCTTTTTGTTTAAGATCTGTTTTCAAAGCTAATACTCAAAAATAGACTATTAAATTATTAAGGTATATAATAGAATATGATTTTTATAAAGGCGCTTCGCGAACACGCCCGAACATTCGGCCGAACTCCAAATGTTCGGAGTATTCGCGAGAAGTGTGGGAGCTGCACAAACTTTTGAATACATTCGGGAAGGAACATACAGGACGGAATGTTCAATGAACATTCGGGAGAATACTCGGCCGAATGTTCAGCCTGTTCTCGAGAAGTGTGGGACCGCCTTTAGTTCAATAAAATATGGTTTTAAACATAGTTTACCATTACTACTCTGATTAGATGGGAAGTCTGAAGGAAAATTTGCTATTAAAATTTGTTTATTTTTTGGGTTATGTTAATAAAATAATTAAAAAGTACATTTAGTTTATTTTTGGTTGATTTTAAAAAGAAACTATTTCAGTAAAATTGTTGGAAGAAAATAATTTGCAATTCAATTAAATTTTGATTTTTCATATATTTGTCCATTATAAAATTACATATTTTAAAATTATAGAATGTCTCATATTCAACCAGTTTCTTCACAGTTTGGCGGCGGTGTGATTTGTACGCTTGACAGGTCTTTTATAAAAATTGCCATGTTATTATTTATTTATTGGTAAAATGATTAATAAATGTAATCAACAACATACCTATCCTAAAATGTTATACATTGATAATAACAAGAATAGATAAGCATAATTTTGGCAGTTTTACATCAAATATCATTACTAAAAATACCCAAACATTTATAAACTAGTTTTTAAAAACGGTTTCGCTTGTTTACCTGATTTTAGTTTTATAGTCAATCAAAAATCCAACTTTGAACTACAACATTAAAAAACATGCCTTGAAATTTGTACTCACTATTTGAATTTATTTTGCACACGCAAAAACTTATTTTACAATCCCATGAAAAATAAGAAAACAGGATTCAAACAACGAACTTATGAACTATCGAGAAGTAACATAAAGAGTGGTAAATATGCGGATTAATTTTAACCATCAGGTACCATTAACATAAAGTAAGCTACCGATATCATGAAGAGCTCTACGGCTCAAACACACTACAGAAAAGAGAGCGATAACGCTCAAAGAGAGGTCATTTGGTAGATTGCTTGCTCAAAGTCAAATCAAAGTTGTCTATCAGCGAAATATTATTGCAAAGAGTCCATCATGTAGTCCACTTTTTTCCAGTGGGTGAAAAGTGATTTATGTATCAAAGACAGTAACATTTTCAAATAATACAAAAATGTACATTGGAGGACAAAGTTGTTTATGAAATCCCTGAAAACTGATAGATATGAGTTATTTTTTGTAATATTTTTTAATGTATATTTTTTTATAAAAGTAAGAAGCTGCATTTACTGTACTAAATTCCTTGAAGCTCCATCAGGAAGATAATAGAAACATTTATTTTACATTTGTTGGCAACAAAAAATGATAACTTTTGTTACTAACAAAAGCTTCATATAAGAGTATGGCATAAATGACGCACTTTGCAAGGATGTAGTATATATATACTTTAGTGCCACAAAACCTTTAGCTGGTTAAGTAGGCTCTACTGTCATAAAGCTGTGTTACTCAATTACACAAAAAGTACAGGACTGTTTGAGCCAAACTTCGGTGGGAAGATGTTTTTTGCATGATTGGATTACTAAGCATATCCCTTATGTGGTACATGACTACACACAAACACCACCTCCATGTGTCGATGTTTTCAATAATTCGAAAGAGTCAATGAGCTTCCCTAATTATACAACCATTTAGAATGCTCGTTATTGCAAGCCAGCTCAGAAAACGACAGAGAGCCAAAACAATCAAGTTAAAAAGTCGGGGATTAATGATTATTTTACCATGAATAGTGATAACTAGTGGCTTGAAGAGGCCATAGTCCCTAACCTTGCTCTAATACTCTACCTCATCTGATTATTATACTACTTACATGCTGAGGAAAGTAAAATTATATAAGTAGGAACACATGTCAGTTCATTAACAAAGTAGACCCTTAACCACATGTTTTAATGTAAACAAAGCAGACTTGTTTAAAATCCCATGCTTTTCTTATAGGGGGTATAATACTGCTATTTTTCACGAGTCCCTGATCAAGACCTTTAATTTAAGCTGTCTCCCATCATCCTGCAATTTACCAAACTCCCACAATTTTGACTTACAAATTTCGCTTACAGAATTATATATGAAGATACAATGATGTGTATATGTACCTAATAACTTTAGAAATTGCGTATTTATTGTAAATAATGTGATATAGAATGCGTTATGATTTAGTTTACACTTATACAAATTACGGATTGTAAATGTTCTTACTTTCGGTTTTTTTAAGCTATTTTTAAGTATCATACAATATCCGCAGGAACTAAAGTACTATATCAGCATGTACGTTCCTGAATTTTTAAGTTTACAATGTTCTTGAGGATTAGAATATTCTGGGTGTCTCAGAAGCTCAGATCCTTAGTTACCTTATATTGTTGTGGGTGTTTAGGATAGTAATTGTTTCGTATCATGGTTATTTGAACTCTATATACGATAACTAGATTAGAGGAGCAAAAATATCCGATTATATATACTACTATTATACTAGGTTGTGTCTGTCATGTATGCTCCGTTTTAACGCAAAAAACTCTGAATCAATTTAGCTAAAGCAGGGGTCTCCAACCTACGGCCCACCAACAGTTGTAAACCGGCCCGCGGTTAGCCCAATATTTGTAGCGCAAATATATATAACCCGATATATAATATTAAAGAAATTATTGAAAAATGTTTCCACATGTTTCCACATTCTCAATGTTACCGTCAACCACTCGTAAATATCTTGTTTCAGTCGTCTCCGATCCCTCCTGTGTGTAAACTTAGAAATTTTCCTAATTTGTATAAAGCAGCTGTTGACAGAAGAAATGGAACATGTACAGTTGTATACTCAGTGAAGGTCACGGCTGCGTGCATGGTAGTAGGGACAGGCTAATTATTACTAGTTACAGAACCAATCCCTTTTTTTAACAAAGTTTAAAAATTGCTGATTTAGTAGCAACTACAATTTTTTTAACCAAGTGTAACATACTGAGCCTTGAAAAACATGTTTAAATCATAGAACAACTGTATCCAGTTTGTTCAGTCCAGTGCAGTTTGTCAAAATGAACAAAACAATTAATTTAACTAAGTTAAAATATAGGAAACATCAATGTTAAAAATTGCTACAATAGCCTTAAAGCTCACCATTTAACACCTAAATTTTACAAAATTTCTGGGGAGAACCCCGGACCCCTGCACTCCTGGGGGAGGGGTATTCCATATCCCCCAGATGTTATTGGCCCGCTTGATCTCCAACGATTTAACTTGGTAAATAGGTTGGAGACCCTGAGCTAAAGTTTGCATGAAGGAAAGGTTAACATACACACACACACACACACACATATGTATGGGCTTCAGATAGGCCTATTCGCATATCAAAAATTATTTAGTGCCTGCTACACGGTCTTCAAAGTTCAAATTCTATTCTTTAGCATATTTACTTTTATTGGACATCAGATGATTACTGACAAATCTTTGTTATTCAAAATAGTTCAAATAGTTCTGCAATGGCAACACATTTTTTTTTAGTGCATAGTACATATGACAGACAACTCTCTTAATAAGTTATACAGTATATGGATCAACTTTGCTTTGTTTCGAGCAACAGTTCCACTAGTTTCATTTATTTGATGAGGATCGTAGTTTGCTTTTATGTTAACAAACATTCAAATTCACTTGAGGGAATGCTACAAAGACCTTATAACTATCAAAGTTATGCGATCCCAACAACAACGAGAGCATGAATATGACGTAATCAGTTGGATCACAGATGTTAAGGATAAGTCAGCATAATATAGACACATTCATTTACTACAAGGAGAATGAGAGATTTTAAAAATAAATAAATAACTGAAGATACCATTTTGGAATGGTATTAATTTGACATTGGTATTACAAACAAGGACTAAGTAGAGCATTAGTCATACAAATCAATTTAGTGACCTATCCTTTACACAAATTAGAGATAAATTGTGAATGGCTGATATATTTATATTTTATTCCAAAATGTTTGTATTTAAATTGCAAATTGATAACATTTCAACCCTCTGGACAAAGCAGGCAGATTTATATTGAATCAGTTTTTTTGAGACTGTATTTATATTATGTAATAAACGTGGCTACTTGATGAAAAGCAAGGAGCGACTCGTTTTAATTTTAAGGTAATTGCTGTTGTAATTAGGTAATGAATTTTCATTTCGCTCTCGAGCGCACATCTCGTTTCAACTGCACGAGGGAAATCCACATCAACCCTAAATAACCTGTTAAACTGACAACTGTCCTAAAAAATTTGAGGGGGGTAACTCGTTTTTATAAAAAAAGACTCATTCATGATTGATATTTAAAAAACAATATATTTGCAGTTTGAATTATTATTTGGAAAAGCTCACAAGTTGTAGAAATCAGTTTATAATTGTATTAATTCATTATGTGATTACTTTTTTTAGAGTTTATCAACATCTATTATGGGATTTTAAATGTATCTTTTCTTTTTTTAAATTTATTTAAGGTAGTGACATAAGTTAAACCAAAAATGTACCACTGAGGAGCTAAACTTAACTGAAAAAATATTATAAATTTAATAACACATGTATAACTCATAGTAAAAAAAATTCCAACTAAAAGTTTAATAATTGGTCTCTTCCCTTTGACAAGGCGGGAATACTTTGCATAAATAAATCCTCTGATCAAAGAATTCCAAATCAAAGCTTTGGCAATAATATATGTGTAAAACATGAATAACAGATAAACCCCAGTTATTTAGGTAATTATTATAGGAATGAGATATTTATATATTTATAAAATTTACCTGTGAATTTTTAATGTGAGCTATCACGGTTTTGATTATTATAGTGAATAATAAAATGCAATACATCATTATATCCTCTCAATAAACTTTCTAGAGTGAAACATTTTTAACCAATACACTGTCTGTGAGTTTTTAACCTATGTATAAGAATAATCATAGATTATGATAATTACTGCAAAAGATGAAGGGTCAGTGATACTTTAGTTGTCAGCTAAGCTAAAGCAAGATACAGTGATTATGTATTATCAACTTGTAAGTAAGTATTATCAATTCCGCAAATTAAGTTTAGAACGCAACCCTTAAAAATGTTAGTGATTTCACACTTTTTTACTTCGGCAACTAACATATTTCTACATGAATTGAATTTTTGGCGTATATTGTACAACAATAAGAGCGTAAGTATTAATTTTTAACTCCACTTTTCCATTACAGTTTATCCTCTTTAATTGATTATGAAACATTTGGACAGTCAATTCGACTGCTGCTAAATCTTATTCCATGTTCACAATTGTTTTACGTAATGGGATTTAGAATCATCCAGGCATGGAATCGGATTGACTGAGGACTTAGCCCGGTCCTCAGGCAAACCTTTAGACTTGGTTATTATCAGTGACGCACACACGAAACCAATAATTATCAAATAATCCTATGATGACGAGGTGTGAAATTGAAGCTAAATCTCAGGCAGTATGAATATTACAGCTCAATTAAAGATATATTTATAGATAATTCAGTAGCTTTTAAAACAAACATTTTTTCGTCATTTCAGACCCCCCCCACTCCCTCATTTAACGCACCATAACGCTTTTCCATACCCCCCCAATATGTTAGGTAACCGTAGTAGGCTTTAAAACAGCTTAACATTTTTAAACATTGTTTTATTAGCAATTTGGACAGGGACGGCCCGTCAGTTTTTCAGCGCCCTTGCGAAGACCAAAATTGCTGCCCCCGCCCCCTCCACATCAACTCCCCCCCCCCGGGGTGTAGGGTGACATGTCATGAAGCATATCAATAGTGACGGTTGACTGGTTTCTAGTTTTATGATACCCCTTCGAGGGCAACATGTGGAAGGGTAAGGGAGAGAGAGAGATAGGTGTAAGAGTCCCGAGCAAACTATTATATAGCGCGTATGCTGTATTGATTAAAAAAACACAGGCACTCGAATGGCTAACAGAGTGAGATAGGCCCTATGTTTATATAAAATCGTTTGTTTGTGTTGCCCCAGGAACAAGTCCCATAAGTTGTCACAGAAAGATCGGAGACACTCTGTATATTCCTAAAAGTGTTTTAGATACAACCATTGATTATACATCCTACGGAATCCACAAGCGGGAATATTGTGCAGGTTAACGGAAGGATAGGATATAGCAGGAAAGGAAAGGGTGGGATGGGACAGCAGCCAAATCGGCTCTTCAGAGGGCCAACTCCCCCGTGCCCCTGTGACAGCTGGGATGAGGCTCTCAAACAGGGGACCCGCATTCTGCCCTCCAACTGGTCACTCAACTGACAGGGTATCCATGCAGAACAGCCAGGGACCATCCATTCTCAGGTTGGCAGGTTGAGGGCCAAATCCGGAGATTCTATCCCTAGCCGCTGCAAATGGAGGGGCCAAAGGTGAGAGGGAAGTTTGTCATAATGGACAGCCAAAAGACTTACCATATGTAATGACAACTTTATTTGCTGTACCCAATGTCAGTCTCAAAACTAGTAAAGACCATTTTGTATCAAGTAAATGCTGCAGCCAAATTAAAATTTGGTATTATAATTTGTCTATGAACTCATATTGTGTTTAAATCCTTGCTCCTTGATTCAGTGTCAATGTGGTTGTTAAAACATTTATGCATTCATGCTATTTCATAATGACATTTACATCAACAACAACGAAACTTGTGTTAACAATTGCACACATTACAATTTTGGACTGTCCACCTTGTACCTCGTACACCCAGTGGCGTAACTTATTTTTTGGGCCCCCCGCCAAATTATTATCAGGCCTCCCCCTTTATCATAATCGTACAGTTTCACCCTACCGTATAGATAATTCATTACCGTATAGATTCTTGGATAAGGTTTCATGACCTAGATAGTCCTAACCTCCAAATACATAACTTCAGTTCCAGCATTGACTGTAAATATAAATATAAGGTTATATTTATAGTCAATGGTTCCAGCCTCCAGAATTGTATAATTTTAGTGATTTAATAAGCCAAAAAGGAAAAGATTCTTATTTAGGCTAGATATAATGTTTTTAATAGTTTCATCACGTCAATGTAGTATAAAACGAGTTCGCAAGCAGCACGCTGACGTCAGCGAAGTGAATTTCCACATAAAATACTATAAAAATTCAAAACCAGTTAAAAAAGGCAAAAATTATTCCAATTCAGTCAAAAATTATTCCAATTTTTATTCAAATCTGAAAATATTGATTTTTTGGCTGTTCTGATGCTCCTGGTTCTATTTACCTGCAATGCTGGGAATACAATTTTGGCATTATAAGGATAGGAGAAGGTCCAGTCAGGCTTTAAAGTAGGCGTGAGATTGTTGGGGATGATAAAAGTACACCAACAAATGAATAACAGACTTTTCTAATGTAAAACCCCCATAAGACAACTACTGTGTTTGGTCAATACACATTTTATTTAATAACTCGGTGAATATAAATGCTATATAATCACGAGAGAGGGCTTAAAAGTTTCGCCACACTCATTCCCATCTTTTTACATTCGTTAATTTCACTTCCAGACGCTTTTTGGGCCCAAAAACTCGAAATTTGAAAGATTAATCCCCAAAAAATGGGTTTAGAGATTTCAGATTGTTTTGCCCAACGAACTTGTCCAACTGATTATAGAAAGGAACGTCCCTAACAAATTTAAAGTAAATCGAACAAAAAATGTGACCGCTAGAGTGCATACACACATATATATATATACAATTTTGAACGAACCCCCAAAACGTGTTCGGGGGTCACGTTAGGAACTTCTATGGTGGTCCCGGGCTTAAGTTTCACCGTGCGGGTCATGCTAATAGTTCACTTTCCATAGGAAATTCACTAATAAAGAATTAAGTCGACAAGTGTCGATACAAAACGTGGAACCTCACGTCCAGATCCCAGGTCAGAAAATTTGTTCTGTTCCTGTCCAAATGTGGAAAAAGTATTTGGAGTGGATTATAGATTTGGTTTGGTGTGAAATGGCCGCTATATTGTTTGTGGTTGTACCTTTAGGTTTTGAAAATTATCTTATTATGCAAGGTTCGTAGAGCTTTCAGCCCAGGTATGATTATTTCCAAAATAGTAACGTTCGCAGCAAAGATGTCTTACGAGGGCGTCCAGCTGATGCATGGCATAAATCAACAACATAACATACTATAGTGTTGCCAACCTTACAGGGTATAATAATGATATAGCTATTTTTAAGTTGTCACTGGACATGCAGAACGAAAATTTAAACCCTTAATCCAATAATATAATAAAAAAATAAATCAAAACAGTATATTAGTTTCATAAAATAACAGCTGATCATAGAATGTAAGCTGTTAAACAATGTTAATTTTAATTACAATGATGAGGAAAATATGGTACACGCGATAAATACTCATGTTTTCAGCAACACTGCAGATTGGATTGGTGATCACGTGACCTTACAGCTGTTTTTATGAGGTCTATTCCGGTTAACTAGAAAACCATAAATAAATCGACTGAGCAAACCTTTACGAAGTATATATGGACCTCGTTTATTATGAGGCCCCAATTTATCATTTATCACTATCCTAATGCTGGTTCACCCTTAAAAAACACAGTTCAAAAACTTTACTGACACTTCCAACAACTGTACTAAAATTGTTATGCAAAATGATGAAATATTTGTTAAAATAGCTCACTTTACAGTTTACTTTTAAAGTAAAATTAGAATTGAGGAAAATTAAAGTAATAACACTTATTGCAGTTTTAAAGTGTGTTATAAATTAAACGCCAAGCACAATGATCAAAAGATTATACACATTAGGCTAAAAATAAATAAATTATTAAGGTTATACTAACAACATAATTCAAAACTATCCCATTCCCAAACCATATCCAGCCTCATCTAGGAAGTAGTTTTAAAAAGCCAAAGAGGGCGGATTAAAACAATAATTAGTTGCACCGCCTTACTTGATATATTAACATTGCTATTTGCTTGCATCGGTTTGCAAGTTTTATTCACATTCTCAATACCAATCAGAATGCCAAGAAGTTGTCACAAAACGATAGAGGTTAAAACAACTTCTCAATTTGGAATAGAGGAGAGCGTAAGTTGTGAATATACAAAATCAGTCGGGTTTATATAAATTTGGAAATTCTTTCTTTTATTATATGGATTTCAATGAATCACTAAACTTTAACTTTCTTTTAACAACATTTTTTAATAACTTATTTAAAAGAAAACAAACAAGACTGTTAGTTTTTAAAGCTAATACAAATACAAAATAACTTAAAGTACCCCCGTTGCAGCAAACCTGCATACTCAGCGAATTTCAAATGCACTTCACTAAGTCATGAAGCCACTTACCAACTTTAATCAAAGCATATTAATAAATAAGCGATATATGACGTTTTATTTATTCCCCAAAAGAAAAACATTAGGATTGAGTATGCAGGTTTGCTACATAAAGGACCACAAAATCTGTTCTTTATGCAAATACCAATATGAAGCCAATACACCTCCAGATGAAGCAAAATACCAAGTTTTATCAATTTATGTTCATAAACAAGCAAGATATCACATGTTTATTATTCTCCATAAGAATAACATTATAGCTGCTGAGTACGCGGGTTTGCTGCCATGGGGACCACAAAAAATGAGTTTTGTATGCAAACAGCATTAAAACCCAACCATATAAAGCTACATACCAAGTTCCATTAATATATGTTCATTAATAAGCGAGACATACAATTTTACTTATTCTCCATAAGATTAACATTGGACAACGTACTGTGTTTAGCACTCTCAATAACCAATTGACGTAGAGCATTAATCAAAATACCAAATTGTTTGTTTTTTTAAACTGAATTTAATGGTGTAAACCAGAATTTGGGTTTAAAAAGAATTATATGTAAAAAGTTCAAAAACCCATTTTTGGGGTACAAAACCTCCCTTAGAGTAGAGCGACCTCTCTGGTTCGCAAACTCATGAAAATAGATGCTGCCTTACACGTTTATACTAAATTTCATCAAGATTGGACAATTTTACTAAAGTTATTGTGCCTACGGACACATACATGGATATACCTATATATATATATATATATATATAAATTTGTATGAATGGTGTTTTTGCCATCTGGGGGCCTCAAAACGAAAAGTTATCATGGTCCCGGGCCTAGGTCTTACCATGTCACCTACGGTAATACCTTCTTTCCTGTAGGGGAAATTCGCTAAAACTAAAAATGTGGGTGGCATTGCACAATACTGTATCAAACGATTTTACACTCTAAAACAACACAAAACATAGGTGGAAAGCAATACAGAACGTACTTAAAACACGTTATGTATTTATTTTAAGTTTAACTGATATTGAAATAGTATGAAGGAAGTATTTGTTATATAACTAACTGTTACCTTGATTTAGATATCAATTTGATTATTTTTTAATTTTGAAAGATTTATAACAGTATACGGGAGTACGCCAGCTCTTAGGGTTAATATGTGTGAGTTACGTAACGTTGATCCAAACCCACCCCTCCCCCACATAACCCAGCATAACGCTACGCCATACCCCCTCCCCCCCTAAGTGCGTTACGTAATATGTGTATGGCCCCTATTTCCTATTCCATAATAACTCAGTTTGTTATTTGGAGATAACTTGACCGAACTACAAATATTTGTATTTTGTCTGTACAGACTTGTTATCTCTAGCCTCTGTATACAATTTAGTTTCTGTACAATTAGTAAATTAAAAATTTCATACAAGTTTTCTACCTTTATCATATATTACATATTTAAACATTTTAGCAAATTTCCCCTATAGGGAAGAAGCTATTACCGTAGGTCTCATGGTAAGACTTAAGTCCGAGACCATGATAACTTTTACTTTCTCCCCCTATACATAGTATATGGAGAAAGTATTGTTTTCGTAAAAATTTTCGAATTTGAGTTGTTAGTGGATATATTCGTTTTGGTGCTCCCTGAACCCAAAAAAGTGGTTTTTACGTGATGTCTGTCTGTGTGTGTGTGTGTGTGTCCGTGTGTGTGTGTGTGTGTGTCTGTGTGGATGTGTACAGAGCTAGAGCCCTAACCAATGGGCCGATTTTTATGAAATTTGGTATGTAGGTACTAACCCACGATATCTCCAGGCGTTTTTTTCATTTTTTGGAATTTTTGATTTTTAAGGGTAATTATCCCCCAAAAACCACAAAAAATCATGAAAAATCAAAATTTCTCAAAAACGGCTCTAACGATTTTGATTAAACTTTGGTCGTTTGTAGAACTTTAGTTTTCCAATAAAATGACACCACCCGCATGTCTGTAAAAATGCGGGTTCAGAAATTACAGGACTTAAAACATTAAAAATTAAGTTTTTTGGATTTTTCTTAAAAATACATAAGTATAAAAAAATATTACTATTCACCATTAAAAAGAGCTCAAAAAACTAAATAATTTAGTATTTTTAATTACTATTCTACGATTGCTGGTTGCGGAGAAAATTGGAATTTTAATTTTGCGGTAAACGCAGTACGTTGTCCAATATTATTCTTATGGGGAATACAAAAATTACTATTTCTCTCTTATATACTGATAAATTGCATTCAAACTTGATATGCTTGTCAAGTTAGCATTGGCCAACAGTGGAAATTTGAAATATGTTGCCCCTTAATATCCCTGGGGGGGGAATAGGGGGCATTTCCCCTCTTAAAACCACGAGTGTAGCAATGGATTATGTAGTGCCTCCAAAGCAGGGATTTGGGTGGATGTTTTTTAAAACAACTTGTTTACAAGATTTTCTGTCATTCGACCGTGCTTTGTATTCTATATTTGGTAAATAAAAAGTAATTTATTCATTAAAGTTGGACTAAAAGGGAGAAAGTATGTGTCAGTTTCCTGATACCGTTTATTACTCAAGTTATCGCTTTCACGGATATATATATATATAGATAAATTTGAACGAATAGTGTTTTTGGCATCTGGGGACCTCAAAACAAATAAACGGTATCAGGAAACTGACACATACTTTCTCCCTTTTAGTCCAACTTTAATGAATAAATTACTTTTTATTTACCAAATATAGAATACAAAGCACGGTCGAATGACAGAAAATCTTGTAAACAAGTTTTTTTAAAAAACATCCACCCAAATCCCTGCTTTGGAGCCACTACATAATCCATTGCTACACTCGTGGTTTTAAGAGGGGAAATGCCCCCTATTCCCCCCCCAGGGATATTAAGGGGCAACATATTTCAAATTTCCACTGTTGGCCAATGCTAACTTGACAAGCATATCAAGTTTGAATGCAATTTATCAGTATATAAGAGAGAAATAGTAATTTTTGTATTCCCCATAAGAATAACATTGGACAACGTACTGCGTTTACCGCAAAATTAAAATTCCAATTTTCTCCGCAACCAGCAATCGTAGAATAGTAATTAAAAATACTAAATTATTTAGTTTTTTGAGCTCTTTTTAATGGTGAATAGTAATATTTTTTTATACTTATGTATTTTTAAGAAAAATCCAAAAAACTTAATTTTTAATGTTTTAAGTCCTGTAATTTCTGAACCCGCATTTTTACAGACATGCGGGTGGTGTCATTTTATTGGAAAACTAAAGTTCTACAAACGACCAAAGTTTAATCAAAATCGTTAGAGCCGTTTTTGAGAAATTTTGATTTTTCATGATTTTTTGTGGTTTTTGGGGGATAATTACCCTTAAAAATCAAAAATTCCAAAAAATGAAAAAAACGCCTGGAGATATCGTGGGTTAGTACCTACATACCAAATTTCATAAAAATCGGCCCATTGGTTAGGGCTCTAGCTCTGTACACATCCACACAGACACACACACACACACACGGACACACACACACACACACATACAGACATCACGTAAAAACCACTTTTTTGGGTTCAGGGAGCACCAAAACGAATATATCCACTAACAACTCAAATTCGAAAATTTTTACGAAAACAATACTTTCTCCATATACTATGTATAGGGGGAGAAAGTAAAAAACGTCCGATTTCGATGAAATTTGGCTCAAATGTGTAAAATGACATTCATGACTTTAGTTCGAAAACCATAAAAATCGGGGGGATTTATGGGGGTTTTCAATTTTCCAAAAATCTGTTTTTTTACATTTTTTACCTTACAATTTTTAAAAAACTTAATTTTGGTTTCGACAATGTTATAGAGCTTAAAAAACAAATGATATAGTATTTAGAATTATTAGTCTAGGTTAAGTGGTTGCGGAGAAAATAAAAAAAACCTACTCATAAAACCTACTCCCATGTTAATCTTATGGGAAAAAGGTTTTTGGATTTTCCTCAGTTTATTTTAATGTAAACTTCACATTTGCTTTTACCAATCTGTTCAGTTCCACAAAACAATCATTTTGGTGTTTAAATTGTGATTCTACGCCCAACCGTTGCAGAGATATTCAAAGTGCTAAACACAGTACGTTGTCCAATGTTATCCTTATGGAGGATAAATAAAATTTGATATCTCGATTATTTATGAATCTATGTTGATGAAACTTGGTATGTGGCTTCATGTAGTACTGGTATGTTGATATTTGCACAAAAAATTGATTTTTTGTTGATTATTCTCGTAGCAGCAAACCTGCATACTCAGCCCCCATGTTATTCTTATGGAGAATAAGTAAAATGTAATGACTCCTTTAATTATGAACTCCCTTAAATTAAGAAAACTTGGTATGTAGCTTCAATTGGTTGAGTTATAATGATAATTGCATAAAAACATATTTTTTGTTCCTTGTTGCAGCAGACCTGCTTACTCAGCCCCCATGTTATTCTTATAGAGAATAACTAAAATGTCATATAGCGCTTATTTATGATTGAATATTGATGAAACTTGCTATGTGGCTTCGCCTAGTTAAATTCTATTTATATTTGCATAAAAACTGATTGTTTGTGTTCCTTTTTTCAGCAAACCTATGTACTCATTACCAATGTTATTCTTATGGAGAATAATTAAAATCGCTTATATGTGAATATATTTTTATGAAACTTGGTATGTGGCTTTATGTTGTATTATGACACATATTATGCATTGGAAATTCGCTGAGTCCGCAGGTTTGCTGCGACGGGGGTATTTTTTTATTTGTTGCATAAATGAAATGTGCATACATTTTATATTTTAATAAATAAAAAATAAGTTTGGAAATAATCCTCACATTTGGAATATTTATTTTATTAATTTATTTACAATATACTTTTTACTTACAACTTGATTGGTTAACAACTGATGTTTAACATAGGGTACATCATGGAAAAACATATTTCCCATATTTTATATTCCATTCAATAACAGTAGGTTAAGGAATACAATATTTGAACTTCGCCAATATACAGTACTTTATTCGTATCAATGAAATTGCCGACCGATGTTGAACGTTTGCTCCAATCATGATATGTGTTTACTCTGCACTAACACAATGGAAATCAAACAAACATTCAATGGCTGTATGACCAATCGCTTTACTTCACCGTTGAGATCAACTAATAAAAGGGGAACTTATCAGATATATCTGATGAAGTTTTCAAGAGAAATTGAATTATATCACACGAATATAATGGCTGCATGATTTTTACACAAGCAGATTGGTTGAATTAGACTGCATTTTTGTGGGGTAATATTTATAAGAGGAAGGGAATATGACTAGTTGGCAAATAAGAAGAAAATAAAATCGAGGGGATGTTTTCGCCTTTCCCTTACCCACTTTTGAAGCTATACATAAAGTATTTTAGTGTTTATTTTGCTATCTTGATTAATCTCTGTTTCATCATAAACCCAAGGGCATACCACCAAATCTATGGATGGCGTTGTTTCAAACATAGCTACGAGTGTTTAGACGGTTCCGTAGTTTGCCGTATCAACGCTAGTGTACATAAAATGTATGGAGTAAGTTTCCGACACTCCTTCCATTTAGCCGCCATTAAAAAATTATGGAACAAGTTTGCAAAACCAGGATAGTATTTAATAAAAATATATTCACACATTACTTTAATTGCTGAAAGTTTATAAGAAGGGACAGTGGATATAACAGCTAACCTTCTTAATATATATTTACGCTAGAGGCATTTTATGCCTTTCAGTGCCCCTTGAATTGATCTATTCTCTATGACACTTACAATTATATAGGCATTAGGCTTGCAAAGTGTCAGTGAAATCTTTTTATAAACTGTTTTACTGATGAATGCATTTAGCAGGTAAAAATGAACTGTGTTATTTTGAGTGTGGCTTTTCAAACATAAACAGTTTGGTTTGAAAGTTTATTATTATTTAGTATAAAGTTACGCTTCCTTGCATAATATGTTATATGGTTATGCCATAATACCATTTTTGAGGTATTTTGTTATGTTAGGACTCAACATAACATAAATTATTTAACATGTTTATAACAATTTTAATATATTTCCATGTGCAAACCTTAAAAGTATACGAGGTGTTTTTTTATTTTCTCTCCGAGTCACAACGTTCCACTTCCGCTCTAATCTTCAGGTAGCATTAGATAATTGCTGTTGATTCTGTCAAAGAGCTCCAGTCTCCCAACACGCGGCAGGTCAGACTGATAACGTTCACAAGAGGTCACTTAGTTGATTACTTGTCGTTTCAAACTGATCAAAGGAGAGAAGGCTAGAACCTGTCAATTACCATACATTAAAACACGTTTCCTAAAACATGCAAGCCAGTATGGTTTAACAAATTCTATATAAGAATTTATGGCAATCCTGCTCCTAAAACGTTTCTGTTTCGCTCTATAAATGAAAAAGTTTGGATCTAAATGTTATTATTTTTAACAGATTTATCATTTATTTCCCGCTTTTACACTCTGTATTTAATCCTCCCTCCCTTTTTTGTGTCGCTTTTGTCCTATTTTTGCGAATACTACTGTCGGAATAAAGTTATTAAAATAGGAAAAACTGTACTTTTAATTTTTCTCTACTGTACATTTCTTGGGTCATGTGTTAACCAGAATTTCTAGCCATATCTGTAATTCAAATAGATGAATTTCGATAGCAAATGTGTAAAATACTTAACAGTTTTACCTAAACTTTATTTGTCAGAATATTCCAATACCAAAGACTTAGGTTCAACTCAGTCCTTTTAACTATTCTGTCCGCCAATTTAAATGTATACTTTAGTTAATTTTTTAACGGGGAAAAATGTTTAGGTTATTGTGTGATAACCTTTGGTTGGAATAATGTGTTCTTTGTAGACAAATAAAATACTCAGCTTTGTCAGAGGAGGCTTTCATCCGCAGTGTTGTCATTCCATAGAAGAGCGGCCTGAGGATAGTTGTACTGTTGGTTCTTTGTTTCAGTGACGAGTTTTAATCTAGGGGAAACCAAGTCCTAATGAAAGTCTCTGCTTTAAAAAAGCTCCTTGTGTCGGGTTCTCTGTATAATAATAACAGTACAACTTGATGCAGTAGTCATGCAGTACGAAAACAAAATACATATGTGTTAGTAACGAATGGGATATTGTATATAGAAACATGTTTTAAAGGTTCGAAACTGGACCCAGTTCCCATTGGACTATTAATTAATGGCCCTGGCCAAAGAATCAGTCGGTATAAACCAGTAACAATGCTGCACAAGATCGTTTTAAACTTGTAAAATTCATTCATATTCGCCTTAAAATACGCCTAAGCTTGTGTGGGGACTTGTACAGGGTGTGTTATAAACTATCCACACAAACATCTGGATACTGTTCCTTGGATCATGGTCTATCTTGCTCAGTCTTTTGCGAGTGCCTTTATTTGTTTTTCAATGAATACATCATATCCCAGAAATCAGTTCAGATATTTACTTGAAACTTTGCTAAATCATTACTCTTGCTATGGCAAACTTGGCATTGAATTTGACGTTAACAGCTTTTACCATTTCAAAATGGCGGCTATTTTATTTATAATAATAATAATAATATTATTTTATTTAATTTACAAATATCTTAAAAATTGCAAACCCAAAAATAAATTATTTAGATGCAAACAAGATGTAGCTCTAAGGAATACAAAATAATACTGTTGGTAAGAAATGTTAATGTGCTGTGACAAACCCTGTCCTCCAGAAAATCAGTGAAATCGATCCGACTCCTATATTTATAACAATTCAAACAACATTTTGCCTTATTAGCTCTCGAAATTAAAAAACAAAAATGATTAGCTGAGTATTAAACCTATGCTCAGTAACTGAGAGGTTCGTTCGTTTTACCACATAATGCAGCACGAACAATTTGTTTGAAATCCCAAGAATGTGAGTAAAAAAGCGGATTTGCCTCATATGCAAGCAATGGAAAATTAGCAGAAATGATCCAATGTATTCATTGTATTCCATTGTATTCATTGTAGGTCAGTAAAATAACAATATAATATGATTATTATGTTTAAAACAGTTGAAGACTTAAGTTCTTTGAACGACATGTTTTAGGTGGGGATTTACGATTCAAAAATCTTAATTTTATAGGGCACTACCGTACCTACTTTCAGGTTATGCGACGATTTTGAAGAACAAAACCTCTTGTCAGAACACTTAAAAACAAAAAACATACAAAACGCTACCACGAAATGTACAAAAACACAACGAAACGTCACATATAAAATAATCTACGTTAAGTTGGAGACTTTATACATTTTAAAATAAAAACAGAGATGGTAAAGCAAAGATGTATTGATTACTTAGATACCAAGTTTGTATTGAAATCATGTTTGAATAGCTTGCAACTATAATTTATCTTTGAAAAGAATTCTGACAAAGAATTTGTTTTAATAATGCCACAGATATTCGAGCCATACATACGCTTTAGTGAGCTTTATTAAAAATGAAGCAGAGAAAATGACAAAGCCAAAGGTTAGTGTGAGATTAAAAATGTTTTCCAACAGACTTATCAGTATCAAAGCATTGATACTCCATTTATCTGGCAAAGTTACTTTTCAAAGAAAACGAATCTGTCACCGTACATGGTTTTCATTTAGTATGATAATAAAACATTATACAGTATATTTTTCCATCGATTAATATAATATTGGCATAGGACAGTAAAAATTGGAAAAACATTTCATGGAGAGCTGCCACTTTTTTCATGGACCTGTCCTTTGCAATAATGGATTTTAAGGGAAAACTCTCTTTGCTCGTTCGCCTTTATAATGAACCCCTTTTTAAGAAGCATTTACTGTGGAGTAATTTTTTAAAGTAAACTGTCCCGCCACTACAAAGAAGAAACAGAGCTCAACAAACTTGAAGACAATCAAGAACATTTTGCAGGCTGGAAGGTATTACAAAATGATTTAATTCCTTGAATATATCATAAAACAGAATGTAGTAACATATACCGTTAAATAGTTGAGGCTAGAATTTAGACTTAATTTTTTGTTTGAATGCCAACACAACACAAATGTCGTATGACAAATACATTATTTTTAATGTGAAGTCCTTCTTTGAATATTCGCTTATTTTTGAGTAACGAGGGCATCTGCTTATATTAGCTTTCCGTTTATCTGGGCCGGGATGAAGAATACAGCGTGACGAACAATTATACAATTGTAACATATTTCGGTGCTGACCTGTATGTACATTATGAATTTATGGTAATTTTCAGTTACTTTTATACTATTTTTGAGTTTAAGTATACGTATAGTTATCGAAATGAACATGATTTTCTTGATCCAATATATTAACACACAACCGGTTTTTTAAGCTGTCGATACAATAAAAAACAACACAGGTAACAGACATTATGAAAAAATAATTACTACTGGAATGAAAACACATTATTCACAATACATACGTTATGAAGGGTGATGTAAATTCAGAAGTATGGAAAGAAATTTTGCTCGAGTTCGAGCAGCATCTCCTACAAGTTTAATATGATTTATAAACTATTTGTGACAAGAATGACCATCGCAAGCAATATTGAAATATAAAGGTGGAAAAAATCAGTTAGTCAGACAAAGCATATGTATGATTCCTGTGAAAATAATTTAATTGTAGGCAATTAGTACTAATGCTTATAATACCACTTCAGGAAAAAACTGTTAGCCGGACGAAGAAGTATAAAAATAATAGTTCTTTGTTCAGCAGATTTACTTTGTATTTTATTGCCAGATGTATTTTGTTAAGAGCACTTAAACACTTTATAGGGAAAATGGTCCAATCCCTCAACTTGTTTAGTCATCCCCGGAATCGAACCAATGATCGCCTGAACCGAATTCCAAGACGCCAACCGATAGGCTAGTGAGATGCAACAACCATTGTAACTATGAAAACATAGCTAAACTAAAGTCACGTCAGTTAACCAAGCTGGCGGTAGCATAACGTATTTACCTGCATTATCGTAAGGACCTTTTGTAACTTGATTCTTAACTCAACTAAACTTATAATTAACCCTACAATTTAAAGTAAACGCAAAACCATGTCACTTTGACGTGTCTTTAAATAAGATTATTTTAACAAAATAAAATATATTGATATAAATATACCAAACTTGAGACAACAAATTATGTGATATATAATTAGACCTTCTAGTAGTATTCTGAAATAAATATTGTAGGAAGTATAAATATTCATATTCCTGTAGGAAGTATAGAAAAAATGTTAGAATAATTTTAACCATTCACGTGATTAATTTATATAATGTAAACGATTCAATATTTAACTTGATGTGATGCCTGATAGATTTGGTTGTCAGTAAGGAAATGTGATTCATATGCCAACCCTGGGCCCAACCGAGTCCTGAATGTATAGTTTAGGATTATGGTAATAAAATTTGTGGATTGAATACAAATGTTATTTAATTTTTATTAAAACAGTCGTGATTCATAAATTTTTAGTTTTAAGTGGTTAAATATTAAATTTACATAATTAAAAATAGGTAATAGTTTTAAAAATCGGTTGCAATTTAGGGATATTTGTTTCTCTAAATAAAAATGTGTAGCTAAATTCACTATTAACATACAAATATCATTTTATTCTTATTTGTAGTTTTAGAGTGATT
Source organism: Allygus modestus (assembly GCA_963675035.1). Lineage (NCBI taxonomy): Eukaryota > Metazoa > Arthropoda > Insecta > Hemiptera > Cicadellidae > Allygus > Allygus modestus. The sequence continues at coordinate 298,198,367 of OY776111.1, read as the reverse complement.
ATGATTGAACGATTATATGAGATTGCAGAACGTCAATTGGTGACTATAAAATTTAATGACAGTCAAGGTTCGTCAAACCCATTTAAATTGATACTCATTAAGTGTCCAGTTTTAATGCAATTTTCGTTCAACGCTAACTTAATACAATAATATTATCTTTATCCATGAAGCAGAAATGTTTCCTGTAGTCTCTGCAATTCTGTTACCTTTATATAATAATTGCTAGATCACTATATCATTTCAATTGTTTACAAAACTTTTATGTAAATAAAAAGCACAATCTTTGTTTAAATAAAGTAAAATGAGAGTTTAACATTTTTAATAGAGCTGGTAGATTAAACATAATGAATGGTATACAAATATAATAAATACAAATTAGTTGATACTTAAATGTGGAATCTGGAAAGGAAAACATGAGGAACACTTGTGGATGGATAAATTAGAGCATCGTTTATGAACCAAAAGGTAGAGTATTGAACTGAACTTGTCCGCTGGTGTTCAAATTACAATGTTAAATTACTAATGTTCGATTTTCATGATTTTAGCTTAAGTTTTGGTACAGTAATTGTATACTGTTGGTTTACTGTTAAAACGGTGATTTAGTTTTAAGTAGGTTTAACATAAATTGGTTGAATAAATCTATTTACCTACTATTCAAAACAATAATTTAAGAAACTTTAAACTTGTATTTAAAATGAGGTTAAATTAAGATATGTGAGATTTTAAATTACTTAAAATTGTGAATAAAAACTCGGACACGTTGTTCAAGGAAAGTAATTATACATTATCAGTAATAGGTACAAGAAAGATTGTAGCAAATGGGATATACAACGACCGGATGCTGTAATGAAAGCTGTAAAATGTTCATTGGAGATTTCCTTGCCGTACAAGTTCCAACATATTACCAACTAATAAAGAAGGGAATGCAATGGGTAAAGTTTGATTTGGTCAACAGATGGTCTTGTTTTCTACAGTTCCAAATTGTTTCTCTTAGCAAAGTTTGATACTATTACCTGAAAACTTCCATCCAATCTGCCCGGATTTATTTTATATAAACTTGCTAATAGAGCTGAGATACAGTTAGTGTTCCGTAACTCATTAAACCGGGTACATAATTATTGTTTAACTTGTGTGTTATTTAGCCAGTAAATGTTGTAAATAAAGTTACAATGTTATTGCCTATTGCAAAAGTTGTTTATCTCGATAGCAACATGGGTTGTCATTTAACATCGTAATTTGAACAACTCTACCTTTTTGGTTCATAATCTTTCTGTACTATTATGAAATACAAGGATGTTTGTCCAAAATGACGCAAGAACTCCTAAAAAGGTTGAACTGAAATTTGACAAGTATGAGGATATTAAATAAAGGCATACTTGGGTTCCGACAATCTGTTAGGGCTCTGTTACGTCAGCCTTTACCGTTGCACCGTTAATGTTAAGGACCTTCGCATTTATTATGTCGCAAGATTACTCAACAATTTGTGCATCAGTCGAGATATAATTTACAAGCGAACAAATAAATCTCATGTAAAATAATGCAGAAGTGAATGAGCGGAGTAAATTCGCCCGTTACGGTGGCAAATGAGAATAATAATTCGCTCTCAATTTTCTATAGTAATGTCGAAAGGAATCCTTGATAGTAGCCGGGCACTAAAGATATTTGTTTCGACCAATAATTGTTAATTGTTTTTCATTTATAAGTAGGCCTATTCCAACAAATACAATCTTACATTAGTTTGGGTTCTTAAAACATTCGGTATGTTTTAAGAAATTAAACTAAATTCTAAAGAAAACACTCCATGTAATTGATTTACTACAGTGAAAGATAAATACTTAACTTGGCTATAGTCAACATATGTTGATGATTAATTTTAAATTAGGGCCTATATAACTTTTATTGGGTTTGACATGACAAATTACAAGGATAGTTTATTGGAACGCTATGTATGGAAATATAATTTTTTGTTAAACAGTTTTAACAAACGCTGTAGCAGTTTTTGCTTTACATTGTAATAACATACTTGTGTAGCGACACAAGTGGGGCTGCGCACGAACGTATACGTATTAATGCACGAACGTTTCGCGCGTGGAGAGAAGATGTTTTTTGCGGTAAATGTTGGCACGAGTTAGGAGAATGGAAACGGCCTCCATCAACAGTGGCGTAACTGATTTTTTTGGGCCTCAACGCAAACTTATTTTCAGCCCCCCCCGCAATTATCTTAATCGTACAGTTTCGCCCTATCCCTATCTATTATTCTATATTCTGAAATAAGGTTGCATGAGTCAGAAGTTTCCTAAAACCTCCAAATACATAACGTTAGTCCAGCATTGTATAATTTTAGTGATTTAATAATTCCTCAAGGTTCTTATTTAGGCTATAATGTTTTTAATAGTTTAATCATGTCATTTTAGTATAAAACACCTAAAAATTAAGTCGACAAGAGTCGAGTCAAAACGTGACGCCTCATAACGTCCAAATCCCAGGTCAGTAACTCGCTCTGTTCCTATCCAAATGTGGAAAGATATCTGTAGTGGATTCAGATTCAGTTTAGGGTGAAATGGCCGCTATAGCATTTACGGTTGTACCTTTAGGTTTTGAAACGGATCCTATCATGCAAGGTCCATAGATTCTTTGTAAGGTCTGTGCAGTCGATATACCTAATCAAGGTTTTCTAGCAAACCGAAAAAGGCATCGTAAAAACACCTGTAAAGTCACGTGATCACCAATCCAATCTGCAGTGTTGTTGGAAACATAATATTTATCGTATGCGTACCATATTTTTCTCATCATTGTAATTAAAATAAACATTGTTTAACAAATTACATAATTTTATCTGCTGTTATTTTATGAAACTAATTATTTTTTTGATTTATATATGTATTATTAGTTTAATGGATTTAAGGGTTTAAACTTTCTTTCTGCATGTCCAGCGACAATTTGAAAATAGCTGTACCATTATTATCTCCTGTAAGGTTGGTAACACTTATACTATGTTGTTGATTTGAACAACTGGACGACATCGCAAGACATCTTTGCTGCGAACATTACTCTTATGGAAATTATCATACCTGGGCTAAAAGCTCTACGAACATTGCCTATCATGAGCCAAGGTTCGTAGAGCTTTCAGACCAGGTGTGCTGAGGCGATCTATTTAAGGTTTTCTACTTATCCGGAAGAGACCTCGTAAAAACAGCTGGAAGGTCACGTGATCACTAATCCAATCTGCAGTGTTGCTGGAAACACGATATTTATCGTACCAGTACCATATTTTCCTGATCAGTGTAATTATAATTAACATTGTTTAACTGCTTACATTCTATGATAAGCTGTTATTTTATGAAACTAATATATTGTTTTGATTTATTTGTATTATTAGATTAATAGATTAAGGGTTTAAATGTTCTTTATGCATGTCCAGTGACGATTTAAAAATAGCTGTACCATTATTATATACCCTTAATGTTGGCAATACTTTATGGTATGTTTTTGATTTATGAATCAGCTGGTCGCCCTCATAAGACATCTTTGCTGCGAACATTACTCTTATATAAGTAATATAAGCACACCTGGTCTGAAAGCTCTACGAACCTTGATCATGAGCCCCCGATTTATCATTTTCACTTTATCCTAATGTTGATTCACCCTCAAAAACACTTTACTGATACTACTAACAACTGTTTTAAAATTGTTATGAAAAATGGTGAAATATTTGCTAAAACACTTTAAGTAGGGGGCATTGCCCCCTACTACTTTAAAGTTTACTTTCAAAGTAATAGAATTTAGGAAAAAATGAAATAATGAAACTTATTAAAGTGTGTAATTTATTAAACACTAAGCACAACGAATGAAAGATCTATTACTAGGCTAAAAATAAATTACTTCTTCAAGTTTTAAGGACAACATTATTGCTAATTTGAAATGTTTTCAATATTAAATATAAAAACTTCTTCCCATTATGTGGGCCCGCCAGAGCTTTTCCTTCGGCCCGCTGGCCCCACCGCCATGGCTCGCAGGCCTTGGGCCCGTGGGCCGGCAGTTACGCCACTGTCCATCGCTCAAAACAGCTTTGAGCTTAGCTCAAAACATTGTTCAAGTAAATATTTAATGGAAATGGGGCTATACTCTAAGTTAAAATTTAACAACAATTCTGAATATTTTAATACAAATCCTACATTTCACAACTGTTTAAATATCACATCATCAAGTAGGTACGATAAACATATACTATTAATTTTACAACATACAGTGTGTTCAGCCTAAAGTAGTCCAATAGCTAACGTTGAGCGAATTTCCCCTATAGTGAAGACGCTATTACCGTAGTTGGCAGGACAAGACCCGGGACCATGATGACTTTTGTTTTGAGGTCCCCAGATGCCAAAAAACACCATTAGTTAAAAACTGTATATATATATATATATATATATATATACAGTTTTTAACGAATGGTGTTTTTTGGCAACTGTATATATATACAGGTGTCCCAGTTCGTAGGTGCCAAACTTTAACAGGTTATTCAACAGCTTAAAACAAAAAAAATGAAGCATGACATATGTCCTGTCTCTAACCATAATCAGCCCCATGTTAATCTTATGGAGAATAAGTAAAATGTTATCTCCCGCAATTTTGAACATGAATTAATAAAACTTGGTATGAGACTTCATCTGGTTGAATTATATTAATATTTGTATAAAAACACATTTTTGTGTTCCTTGGTTCAGCAAATCTGCGTACTCAGCCGCCATGTTATTCTTTTGGAGAAAAATTAAAATGTTATAAATCGCTTACTTATGAATGTATATTTCTGGAAATTGTTATGTGGCTGTGTGTGGTATTAATACACATATATACATATTGGAAATTCACTGAGCATGCAGGTTTGCTGTCGGGGGTATTTTATTTTATGTCTGATATTTAACTTCTTATGTGGGACTCCCTTCACTTATTTAAGCTGCGTTTTGAGGTGCTATCCCATTTAAAAAAAAACTTAATTTTTCCAATATGGTGGCCAACTTCATATTTTCATATGAAATACGCATAATTTTTTTTCTTATCGAGTAGAAAATGTAATTATAAAACGTTTGTATTCTTGGTGTATTTCCCTAAACGTAACTATACTTTTTTTAGTGATGAATAGCTCACCTTATGTGAAGCTCTGCTTATTTGTAGTATTCTAAGTATTCAACAAAATATATACAACTATGCTCATGCTGTAAAAACGACAAGGACTCGGACTACAAAACTTGTAAACGAAATATATCAAACTCGGACAATAAGAACAAGACATAAAACGCTTGATATCCACAAAAGTGGGCAATAACAGTTTCATGTTGGCAAGAATGTTCACCTGAAATGGATGATATCTTATATCACTTTTGTATACTAGTTTTTAACATTTTAATAGCTCGTTAGATCCAGTTCAGGTTCATCAAACAGTTAGATAACTGTTTGAATTATTAAATCGTTCATTGAACACATATAAAATAACTGATTTGTAATGCACTTCATTTCTATAAATAATTGGATAATCGAACAAAGTGAAGTTTATCCTTAATCCTTAAGCATAACTTAACTGCTTGGACTGGTAAGAGAATCAACTCAACTTGCGTGTCTGTGACCAAAATAACTCGAGAACGCCTCCACAGTTAAACTTCAAATTTTCCAGATAAACTAAACAGTACAAAATCTCGGTCGAGTTCGTTATTCAGATAATTTCGTTCAGTATTAATAATATTATCTTAAAACCAAATTTATTTTTTTCTCCATAAGAATAACATTGGAAGCCATTTTAGTGGTACTTGAATCGTTAAAATTTAGCCGACGTCTATGTTTCAACAAAAGAGTAACAAACAATAGTTCGTTTACTAGAGTACCGGTATACTTTGTTATACTGGATAACAAAAGTTAAAAAAAATTAACACACAAGAGAGATAAATCAAAGTATATTTTTAAGTTGTGAGCATATTTATTATTTTATAAAATTATTAAGTGTAAGTTATTAGAAAAAAATATCCATAAAGTTAATATTCCTTTAGTATGCCTACTCTGTGTAAATATCGTCAGTCCTCGGGTGGAGGCGACGAGTAACAGTGGCAGACGACGCGTGTGGCAGGTCGAAAAACTCAAAATAACTTTTTTAAATAGATGTAGATACTGAGATATTAACTTAACTTATGAAATAGTTTGTTTTATCACATTGTTATAGACAATTGGTAATATTGTGATTGTCATGTGTAAGAAGTACAAAGCCTCAATTTGTCTACAAAGCTTTGATCAAGTTAGTCACAGTAAGCGACCAACCTTAAATTTATTTTGTAGCACAGTTATTTGCTAGGTTGTATTTTCACTAAGTTAATAATAAAAATTATATACATTACCTAAAATACATTCCCAGTAATGTTGTAACTAACCACAATAAAAGCTATAGACTATTCTAACCAAACAGCCTTGTTCGGAAGGTTATCGTGAATGATTTGACATAGCCTAGGGTTGGATTACAGTAAGAGTAAGCCGACATTAAACTGGTAATACAACTGTTGTAAAATACTTTAAACACATTACCAGAAATGTTGTAGTGAACCAAAACAAAAGCTTTAAAATATTCTAACCAAACTAAGCCTTTTTTACAGGTTATTTGAAATGATTTGACATGTCCTAGGTTTGGATTACAATGAGCTGTTTTCATCATAAACTTGGACCTATGGCTTTGAAATGTAGGCCTATAAACTTAGGCTACTTACCATTTTAGAAGTTTCATGTACGGTCTTGGACCAACCCATGTTTATAGCATTTAATTTCATGATAGCGTAGGCTTTTGAAACAATATATTGAAATCTCATTTTTTCATCTAAATAACTAGACCTGACGACTTATTGTTAATACTTAAGGGTATTTTGACTAGGCCTTTAGAAATTGTAACATTAGTTCATTTAGGAAACTCGCTGTTCTCTTAAAAGTTAAATTAATCTCACTGCTAAGTCACTGCCTAGCCAAAAATACTCAGTTTGTACTACGATAACGCACCCATGCCAATCCTAACAACAAGCCATGCCTGAAACATACAATTTATTTAAAAAATAAATACATTTACAGATTTATACAACATTTCCTTTGATAAAAACAAGTGATAAATGTATGCATGTTTTTCTACGGATAAGAGGTTAAGTCTGCGACGGGGTCCGAACCTCCGACCTTTCGCACTGTGAGTCAGTGCGATACCCACTGAGCTACCACGATAAGTAGTTATTTGGGTGAAGTGACTATGACTATAGGTATATAGACGCAAAACCCGGATTCTGGCGGCAGTTAAATGATACCGGAATTTATTCTGATGATGTTACTCAAATCAGATCTTGAATTTTTTATGAGACTCGATTTAAGTTTGATCATGTGTTTCGATTATCCTGATACACGAGGAATGAGCGTACACCTAGTATGTGTATTTATGATTAATAGTCTATATTTACTTAAACAAAAATGAATAGTAAAAACTGAGCTTCATACAATGAGATTATTGTATGAAGCTCAGTAATGTTTTTTATAGTTCTTTTCCTTTATAGATTTACAGCGTAGAATTTTGCTAAAGGTGAGTGGCTTAATTGTCTTTAATATTTTGGAAACCAACCGATCATCCTATTTCATAAGATATGAAAGAAAAATGTGACCTTTAGAGATGCTCTTCAGCCTTTGAAATAAGCTAAATAGTAATCGTTAAGTAAGTTTGGAAATCATTAAAATATCTAAAGTGTAATATAAAAGTTCGGTAATTAGTCTGACAGTCATGTCGGATCATCAGAACAAATTAGATTTACATAATTGTTCAGATGTTTTTTTAATATGCTTACACACAAAAACACGTTTTTAATTTGAGAAAGTAATTGTTTCTTTCATTTTAATTTGATGTTGAACATCCATTCACTGTTATCTTTGAACAAAACATACGTCTTTTTGAGCCTTCAAAGGTTTTTCTTAAATTTAATTGTTTTACAATACCATATTTGCTTATGAAAAAATTGCCTTTTGGAGGGTGAGGGATAGAGAAAATTTAAAACCTAATACCAAAATATCATTTAACATGATATACTTCCCGTATATATCTTTATTGGTTCTGAAGAAATAACAGATTTAGTAAAAATACCCCCGTCGCAGCAAACCTGCGTACTCAGCGAATTTCCAATGAATATATATGTTTCTCACTACCACATAAAGGCACTTACCAAGTTTTATAAAAATAAATTAATAACTAAATGATCTATAGCATTTTATTTATTCTCCATAAGAATAACATAGGACTGAGTATGCAGGTTTGCTGCAACAAGGAGCACAAAATATGTGTTCTTATGCAATTATCAATTTAACTCAACCAGGTGAAGCTACATACTAAGTTTTATTAATTTATGTTAATAATTAAGGGAGATATAAAACTTTACTTATTCTCCATAAGAATAACATTAGGGCTGAGTATGCAGGTTAGCTGCTACGGGGACAACCAACAAAATATTTGTTTTTTGTTCAAATATCAATATACCAGTACAACATGAAGCCACATACCAAGTTTCATCAATATACATTCATAAATAATCGAGATATCAAATTTTATTTATTCTCCATAAGGATAACATTGGACAACGTACTGTGTTTAGTACTTTGAATATCTCTGCAACGGTTGGACGTAGAATCACAATTTAAACGATTGTTTTGTGGAGCTGAAGTGATTGGTAAAAGCAAATGTGAAGTTTAAAGTAAAATTAACTGAGGAAAATCCAAAAACCTTTTTCCCATAAGATTAACATGGGAGATTTTATGAGCATGTTTTTTTGGATTTTTTCCGCAACCACTTAACCTAGGTTAATAATTCAAAATACCATATTATTTGTTTTTTTAAGCTCTATAACATGGTAAAAACCAAAATTAACTGTTTCAAAAATTTTAGGATGAAAAATGCAAAAAAATGATTTTTGGAAAATTTAAAACCCCCATAAACCCCCCTTCCCATAGTCCGATTTTTCTGGTTTTCGAACTTAAAGTCATAAATGTCACTTTACACATTTGAGCCAAATTTCATCAAAATCGGACGTTTTTTACTCAAGTTATCGCATTCACGGACACATATATAGATATATATATATATATATATATATATAGATATATATATATATATATATACATATATATAAATTTGAACGAATAGTGTTTTAGTCATCTTGGGACCTTAAAAAAAAATTTGTCATGGTCTCGGGCTTAAGTCTTACCATGAGACCTACGGTAATAGCTTTTTCCCTATAGGGAAAATTCGCTAAAACAACAACAAATACAGATAGAATGTCGCTTAACGAAGAGGAATAAACTAATCTTATTTTGGATTTTTGATCCATTTTAGGTTTATAATCCGGAATTTATATTCACTTCACACATTACATATACCCTGTATTACACCGTCATTAAAGAGTATTAGAAGATAGAAATATTTTCTGACTACGAGCATATATGATTGCTGAAGGAATGAGAGGGCAGATATGACGTCATCAGTTAGGCCGCAGATGTTGGGAAGAGACGACGTAATGGCCGCATTTTTTACTTGTTGCATAATCCGAGGGGATTTTAAGGCAAGCATTGATAACTCGGTTCTGGTTTAGGTTTTGCAGAAGTTACATTTTGTTCGTATGAAACAAGATAATGTGAATTCTATTAGTTTGGTTAGCTCTATTAGTTCTATTAGTTTGGTTAGCTCTATTAGTTATATTATTTGAACACTCTTAAACTGACTGAGATAATACATAAATAACCCCGTCGCAGCAAACCTGCATACTCAGCGAATTTCCAATAGAGATATAATGTCATAATACTAAATAAAGCCACTTACCAAGTTTCATAAAAATATATTCACAAATAAGCGATATATGCAATTTTAATTATTCTCCATAAGAATAACATTGGGGCTGAGTATGCAGGTTTGCTGCAACAAGGAACACAATAAATGGGTTTTTACGCTAATATCAATAGAACTTAACTAGGTGAAGTTGTATACCAGTTTGTATTAATTTATGTTCATAATTAAGAGAGAAATAGCATTTAATTATTCTCCATAAGGATAACATGGGGGTGAGTACGCAGGTTTGCTGCTACGGGATCCTTTGGCAAAACTTTTTTTGAGCAAATATCAATAGACCACAACCAGATGAAGCCATATACCAAGTTTCGTCAGTATACGTTCATAAATAAGCGAGATAAAAAATTTGTCTTTTCGTCCATAAGAATAACATTAGACAACGTACTGTGTTTAGCACTTTCAATATCTCGGTAACCAATTGACGTAGAGGAATGATCAAAATACCAAATTGTGTGTTTTTTAAGCTGAATCCAATGGTAAAAACTAATATGTTTGACATTTTAACAATTATATGTAAACAATTCAAAAAAACAATTTTTGAGGTACAAAACCCCCCCCAAAACACCCCTTCCGATGGAGCGATCTGGCTGGTTTTCGATCTTAAAGTCATAAATGTTGCTTTACACGTTTATACCAAATTTCATCAAAATCAAATCATTTTTACGAGAGTTATCGTGCTCACGAACACACACACACACACACACACACACATATATATATATATATACAGTTTCGAACGAATGGTGTTTTTGGGGTCTGGGGACCTCAAAACGAAAAGTTATCATGGTCCCGGGCCTAGGTTTTACCATGCAGACTACGGTAATAACTTCTTCCCTATAGGGGAAATTCGCTGAAATGTAATATGAAAGTTGGGAAGACCTTACAACTATATAACAAGAGTAAAATATTGTCAAACTTATTTATTTTATCATTAAACAAATAAATCAGACAAGTATTTAGTTTAAAGCCGTTAATGCAATGTATGTACTGTCGGTAATCAAGGCTTTGGGGGCAAAGAATATTTGGGGTTATATTATTTTTTAAAGTTATATTTACAAAATTTATTTTGTCTAAATTATTGAGTTAGCATAAACTCATCGGGGTAAGGGTATTGGGTGTCAGAGTAAAATAATTTGTATGACGGATTAAAAAGACCAATAAAAGAAACTAAACAATAATCTCGCATAATTTGATGCTCATGTAAAAAAGCTACAGCTGAGCAAATCCTATGTTGTCATCTGTGTTTGGTTACATGTTTATATTTTGAACGAATGTATATAAGCGTTATAAAAGAATAGTGGTAAACTAGCGGTGGGACGCCACTTTCGGCACTTTTTTCCCATGTTATTCTTATGGGGATCAGTTTTTGGGCACTTGCCCGATCCTACCCTACACAAATTTCCTTTTTAGCCTATACTAGTACCTGACCCTTGCCTATATTAAATACATTTTCCCAATCCCCATCCATCTTCTATATTATTTACAATTAATTTTTAAAAACTAAAAAACTAACTTTGGTGTTTATGGATTTGTTTTAAATTGATGTTATTGTTCTAGGCTAGTGTATACAGGGTGTCCCGTAATTAAGTACAAAAACTTTGAGAATAGGTTATATGGGTCAAAATGAAAAGAAAATCAAGAATAATTTTTTTTCTAAAAACGCCTTTTTACCGATATATCCGCCATTTTGTATTTTTTCAATAAACATTTATATCTCAAAAACCATTAAATATTACTTTATGAAACTTGGTATAGTGTTTAAGGTAGATATGAAATAATTGAAAAAAAAATGTTAAAAATTATTTTTCCGTTTCAAAATGGCGGCCATTTTAATTTTTCAAACTAAAATTACTAAAAAACGGCTGATTTTATGGAAAAAAGGCAAGAAACTTTTTTTAGTATTTTTAAATTTCTATCAAACAACACCAAGTTCAGAAGGATCGGGCAACAAATAGCTGGGAAATAACGATTTTTAGTTGTACAGGCCAAGCGCACCCTGACAGCTTCTCCTCATTGTCTGCGACAATCAGCTAAAAATCAACTAAAAATCGTTATTTCTCAGCTATTTGTTGCCCGATCCTTCTGAACTTGGTCTCGTTTGATAGAAAATTCAAAATACTAAGGAAAAGTGTTCTTGTCTTTTTTCCATAAAATCAGCTGTTTTTTAGTAATTTTAGTTTGAAAAATTAAAATGGCCGCCATTTTTAAACGGAAAAATATTTTTTAACAACTTTTTTTGCAATTATTTCATTTCTACCTTAAACACTATATCAAGTTTCATAAAGTAATATTTAATGGTTTTTGAGATATAAATTTTTATTGAAAAAATACAAAATGGCGGATATATTGGTAACAAAGCGTTTTTAGAAAAAAAATTATTCTTTATTTTCTTTTTATTTTGATCCATATAACCTATTCCCAATGTTTTTGTACTTACTTACGGGACACCCTGTATGTACACCTGTATTATACATCCTAAAATGTATATAAGGGGGTCAGTATTCTCCGCGGGGAATCCCAGCGTAATTTTACAAATTAGTTTTGCTTTCTGAAATCACAAATCTAAATTGTCGGCTACATAAAGAGTCGCTGCAGGCCAAGGTCCTCACTTCACATCTAACAGCCCCAGAACCAGCAAAACGCACCCATCAATATCCTTTCGATGGGAATAATTACATAATTAAAAGATAGAAAATCCCAAAAGTTAAAAATTAGCCAGTTCCTACGTGTACAATTATTAGCATGCAAATCTAAAACATTGGCTACGATAGTTCTAAGCGGCGGGCGACGAGTAACCCTGAAATGTTCACCTCAAATGGATGATATCTTATACCCCTTTTTTATACTAGTTTTTAACTAGTAAAAAGTAGCCCTCTGGGATATTTGTTTAAAAGTTGCTGATTGACTTTTGGGATATGTCAATTTACTCTACAAAAATTACCATTTTAAAAATTGAAATTTGATCAAAATTAAAAATATGAAGGTTTAAGACAAAAACAAAAATTCAGCATTTTTATAAAAAATAAGCCCCTTATCAAAAATCTGGGTAACTACTTTTTAGATAATTGTATAAAGTACCTCCAAACCAAATTTGAACCTCATATCTTAATAAACAAAAAAGTTATGAGGGTTTTTTGGAAAACCAAAATTTGTAATTATGAAAGAACAATTTTTTTTAAAAATCCGTACACGCTAGCAAGTGGGGGTTTATGTTCTACATGTACAATCCAAGTTCCGTTACATTTGGATCATAAACAACCACACGGGAGCTAATTTTTTAATTTCAAATTATCGCTTGTAGCGCGCAAGCGTATCCCCTAAATTAAAAATTTTCTTTACCAAACAGAGTTTTACATCCATATGTACCTATATACCAAATTTCAGCTAGATAGCTCTATAAATAACAAAGATAAAATTAAAGGTCAAAGGCGAAAAACAATTTTTGGACCAAAAGGGGTCAACAAATGTTTTTGAAACCTGGAATGGTTGGGGAACCCCCGAAACCTATTCACAGGTATTTTTAAGAAAATTCGTTATTTTTTCGATATCTCTTACCGTTTTCGAGATATAAGCGATTTTCGAAAAATTGCATTTTTGCACCCTGTACTGCTCTGCTTCCCCGGTGCCTCCGCTCCCCACGGTGTTTTTGAAGAAACTAAAAAACACCCAAGTCAAAGAACGTGTTATAACAGTTCCAAAAGTCCAAAATAAAAATGTAGTTAAAGCAATATTTTAAAAAACAAATTAAAATATTTTGTAAATATCAAAAGATAATTTAAAAAATGGTAATTTTTGTTTATAAATAGCAGAACACGACATCTCTACACTCATTTCAACACAAAATTTTAACCTGTGCAGTCTGCTTTACGTCTTACTCCAACAGAAGCAATTTATTACGCCATTATCGACTTGTTCACAAAGTTATTCCTAAAATTTGTAAAAATGATACATGACAAGTTTGTAAAAAGGTTGTTAACTGTCATAAGAAACGCCACTACGTAAGCTGTGACAAGCGACCTTACAAGATGTATATTTTTAAAGGTGAATCTGTGGAAGTATTAAACACTCTTCAATCTTGTCCCCTACCAATCAAATGGATTCTTATTAGGAGGGTAAAGTTCATCAAAAACTCGGTGGACAATAATGGTGATTTAATAATTGACAAAGAATGTATTGCTGATTTTCGAAGTTTAACGATGTTAACGATTGAGAACAACGATTTAAAATCACAAACGAGTTCGCACGCAGCACGCTGACGTGAGGGAAGTGAATTTGAACATAACTTTTGAAACTCAAAATTAGTGTAAAAACATACATTTGTCCAATTTTTATTAAAATCAGAAAACATTAATTTTTTGGCTGTTCTGATACTCCTGGTCTCATTTACTTGCAGAGCTGGGAATACAATTTTCCGCATTATAAGGTTAGGAGAAGGTCCAGACAGGCTTGAAAGTAGGTGTGAGGTTGCTGGGGTTGATAAAATTACTCTAACAAAGGAATAACAGGCTTTTATAGTGTAAAACTCCCATAAGACAACGTACTGTGTTTAGTCGATACACATTTTCTTTAATAACTCGGTAAATATTTATACTAGAGTGGCGAGAGAGGGCTTAAAACCTTTGGTTATCTAATTCCCATCTTTTTACATGCATTGATTTTACATCTGGGGCATTTCTTACCCTTTTTGGGCCCAAAAACTCGAAATTTTAAAGATTAATCCCAAAAAAGGGGTTTAGAGTTTTCCGATTGTTTTGCCCATCGAAGTTGTCCAACTGATTACAGAAAGAAACGTCTCTACCAAATTTGAAGTAAATCGGACAAAAAATGTGACCGCTAGAGTGCAAACACACACACACACACACACACACACACACACACACACACACACACACACACACACACATATATATATATATGAAAAATATGTTGGTGGGACCCAAAATTCAAAATTCTCGGCCTGAAAATAATTTGGAAATCAATCACGGCTGCGAACCTTGCCACAAACCTCGGTGTAGCATTTGCAAAATTATGTGTAATACAACTGAATTTAAAAGCAGTGTCACAAACAAGACTTACCCAATAGTTGGTAAATCAACCTGTGACACGCACAATGTGATTTACCAACTATCGTGTAAACACTGCCCAAAAGATTATGTTGGTCAGACATCGAATTCCTTGCGAGTACGTATGACTGGCCACCGTTTTGATATGGTACATAAAGACAAACGAAAACAAATTTATAATCATGCAACTCACCACAACCAAAATTTTGAAGGGTGCTATGAACTAAAAGCACTTCAAAAAATTAAACCACATCAAAATCCAAAATATAACCAACTGAAAATAAGAAATTCTGAATTGGCACATCAGTTGGTATTGAAGACCAAGGTTTCTTCTGGGTTCAATCTCAGGTAATTTTTTCTTAAGTCTAAAGTAATTTAACTCAGCTGACTTTAATTTAAATTTTATTTTTTCACCTGTTCCTAAAATCACATGTTTTAGTTTTTAAAAGTCAGATGTAAAATATTTGTTTATTAGCGAATTTCCCCTATAGGAAAGAAGCTATTACCGTAGTCGGCATGGTAAGACCTAGGCCCGGGACCATGATAACTTTTCGTTTTGAGGTCCCCAGACCCCAAAAACACCATTCGTTCGAAACTGTATATATTGAGCACGATAACTCTCGTAAAAATCTTATTTTGATCAAATTTGGTATAAACGTGTAAAGCAACATTTATGACTTTTAAGTTCGAAAACCAGCCAGATCGCTTTATCGAAGGGGTATTTTGGGGGGGTTTTGTACCCCAAAAATGGTTTTTTTGAATTTGTTATATATAATTTTGGAAATAGTCAAATTTTAGTTTTTACCATTGGATTCAGCTTAAAAAACACACAATTTGGTATTTTGATCATTCCTCTACGTCAATTTTTTACTGAGATATTGAAAGTGCTAAACACAGTACGTTGTCTAATGTTATTCTTATGGAGGAAAAGAAAAAATGTTATATCTCGCTTATTTATGAACGTATACTGACGAAACTTGGTATACGGCTTCATCTGGTTGTGGACCATTGATATTTGCTCAAAAAAACAATTTTTTGCCAAAGGCTCCCATAGCAGCAAACCTGCGTACTCAGCCCCATGTTATTCTTATGGAGAATAAGTAACGTGTTATCTCCCTTAATTATGAAAATAAATTAATGAAATTTGGTATGTGGCTTTACCTAAATGAGTTGTATTGATATTTGTATAAAACCCCATTTTTTGTTTTCCTTCCTTCAGCAAACCTGCAAACTCAGCCACCATGTTATTCTTATGGAGAATAATTAAAATGTCATAAATCGTGTATTTATGAATGTATATTGATGAAACTTGGTATGTGGCTTTATGTGGTATTAAGATACATATATATGCATTGGAAATTAGCTGAGTACGCAGGTTTGCTGCTACGGGGATATATATATATATATATATATATATATATATATATATATATATATATATACGAGGGTCATCCAGAAAGTAAAGAACGTTTGCTTGCTGTGTCATCACCGCCATTGCGTGTGCGGCAGTCCACTCACCTCTCCACCAAAGTATGAGCCGAGTCTCGTTGCTGTGCGGTCACACGTCTTATTTCTACAGTGATTCAAAATGGCGGCGGCAATCGAAAATCTCGCCAAATCTAAGATAAGCAGTGTTAATCGGTCTCTGAGTAAAAAAATGTCCATACCGAAGAAATTTTTAGAAGAACGCCAAAGAAAGTTAATGATGAAAGTGCAAAAAACAAATCTTAAAATTGATGTAATGTGCTAAGATTTTAGCAGCTGTTTTCCTCCAATCTTCCCTCAAGTCTTTCTTTCAAATCGTCTTTTGCGAGCAATGACTTGCCACTCCGATCCTCGTCGTGCATAATGGATTTTATTTCATTAAACCTGTTGCACCATTTTCCCCCTGAAAACTCGACTTGAAGACTTGTTTGCACTTTCACCACCAATTTTATTTGGTGATTTTCTAAAAAAATTGATGGTCTAGACATTTTTTAACTCAGAAACCAAATAAAACTGCTCATCCCATATTTGGCGGGATTTTCCATTGCCGCCGCCATTTTGAATCACTGTAGAAATAAGACGTGTGACCGCACAGCAACGAGACTCGGCTCATACTTTGGTGGAGAGGTGAGTGGACTGCCGCACACGCAATGGTGGTGATGGGGGAGCTGTGCTAGACGCAGCAAGCAAACGTTCTTTACTTTCTGGATGACCCTATATATGTGTGTCTGTGAGCACGATAACTCTCGTAAAAATTATCCGATTTTGAGGAAATTTGGTATAAACGTGTAAAGCAACATTTATGACTAAGTTCGAAAACCTGCCAGATCGCTGTATCCGAAGGGGTATTTTGGGGGGGTTTTGTACCCCAAAAATGGGTTTTTCGAATTTTGTACATATAATTTTAGAAATAGTCAAATTTTAGTTTTTCCCATTGGATTCAGCTTAAAAAAACACACAATTTGGTATTTTGATCATTTCTCTACGTCAATTTTTTACCGAGATATTGAAAGTGCTAAACACAGTACGTTGTCTAATGTTATTCTTTTGGAGGAAAAGACAATTTTTATATCTCGCTTATTTATGAACGTATTCTAACGAAACTTGGTATACGGCTTCATCTGGTTGTGGACCATTGATATTTGCTCAAAAAAAAAGTTTTTTGCCAAAGGCTCCCATAGTAGCAAACCTGCGTACTCAGCCCCATGTTATTCTTATGGAGAATAAGTAACGTGTTATCTCCCTTAATTATGAAAATAAATTAATGAAATTTGGTATGTGGCTTTACCTAAATGAGTTGTATTGATATTTGTATAAAACCCCATTTTTTGTTTTCCTTCCTTCGGCAAACCTGCATACTCAGCCACCATGTTATTCTTATGGAGAATAATTAAAATGTCATAAATCGTTTATTTATGAATGTATTTTGATGAAACTTGGTATGTGGCTTTATGTGGTATTAAGATACATATATATGCATTGGAAATTCGCTGAGTACGCAGGTTTGCTGCAACGGGGGTACTTTTATTTATTTACTGTTCAAATTCAATTCTTTCTCCTTTATTGCTTGAAACCGTTTGTATTATAAACGAAAATTCGCAAAATAATTCTTTTTCATAATTTATATCTATCTGTTTTAATGTGTTAGTATATATATATATAATATTTTGAACGACCCCCAAAACGTGTTCAGGGGGTCACGTTAGGAACTTCTATGGTGGTCCCGGGCTTATGTTTCACCGTGCGGGTCATGCTAATAGTTCACTTTCCAAAGGAAATTCACTAATTAAAGAAGCACTTTTAAAGATCGATACCTCCATGCATAAGTAACAAGCCCAAAGCAGTGGATGGATATATGACCATACTAAATACTGGCAGCTGCACTTTTACAAGTTTAAACCCCTAACTCCCAAGTCATACATCCCCACACCAGAAAATATAAAATCAAAACACGCTGTTTTAAATATTAAAAATAGCGATAATAAATGCTTTTTGTGGTCTGTATTGGCGGCCCTCCATCCAAGGAATTGTAAAGAACATTTTAATTTGATGTTGAACATCCATTCACTGTTATCTTTGAACAAAACATACGTCTTTTTGAGCCTTCAAAGGTTTTTCTTAAATTTAATTGTTTTACAATACCATATTTGCTTATGAAAAAATTGCCTTTTGGAGGGTGAGGGATAGAGAAACTTTAAAACCTAATACCAAAATATCATTTAACATGATATACTTCCCGTATATATCTTTATTGGTTCTGAAGAAATAACAGATTTAGTAAAAATACCCCCGTCGCAGCAAACCTGCGTACTCAGCGAATTTCCAATGAATATATATGTTTCTCACTACCACATAAAGGCACTTACCAAGTTTTATAAAAATAAATTAATAACTAAATGATCTATAGCATTTTATTTATTCTCCATAAGAATAACATAGGACTGAGTATGCAGGTTTGCTGCAACAAGGAGCACAAAATATGTGTTCTTATGCAATTATCAATTTAACTCAACCAGGTGAAGCTACATACTAAGTTTTATTAATTTATGTTAATAATTAAGGGAGATATAAAACTTTACTTATTCTCCATAAGAATAACATTAGGGCTGAGTATGCAGGTTAGCTGCTACGGGGACAACCAACAAAATATTTGTTTTTTGTTCAAATATCAATATACCAGTACAACATGAAGCCACATACCAAGTTTCATCAATATACATTCATAAATAATCGAGATATCAAATTTTATTTATTCTCCATAAGGATAACATTGGACAACGTACTGTGTTTAGTACTTTGAATATCTCTGCAACGGTTGGACGTAGAATCACAATTTAAACGATTGTTTTGTGGAGCTGAAGTGATTGGTAAAAGCAAATGTGAAGTTTAAAGTAAAATTAACTGAGGAAAATCCAAAAACCTTTTTCCCATAAGATTAACATGGGAGATTTTATGAGCATGTTTTTTTGGATTTTTTCCGCAACCACTTAACCTAGGTTAATAATTCAAAATACCATATTATTTGTTTTTTTAAGCTCTATAACATGGTAAAAACCAAAATTAACTGTTTCAAAAATTTTAGGATGAAAAATGCAAAAAACTGATTTTTGGAAAATTTAAAACCCCCATAAACCCCCTTTCCCTTAGTCCGATTTTTCTGGTTTTCGAACTTAAAGTCATAAATGTCACTTTACACATTTGAGCCAAATTTCATCAAAATCGGACGTTTTTTACTCAAGTTATCGCATTCACGGACATATATATATATATATATATATATATATATATATATATATATATATATATATATACATATATATAAATTTGAACGAATAGTGTTTTAGTCATCTTGGGACCTTAAAAAAAAAATTTGTCATGGTCTCGGGCTTAAGTCTTACCATGAGACCTACGGTAATAGCTTCTTCCCTATAGGGGAAATTCGCTAAAACAACAACAAATACAGATAGAATGTCGCTTAACGAAGAGGAATAAACTAATCTTATTTTGGATTTTTGATCCATTTTAGGTTTATAATCCGGAATTTATATTCACTTCACACATTACATATACCCTGTATTACACCGTCATTAAAGAGTATTAGAAGATAGAAATATTTTCTGACTACGAGCATATACGATTGTTGAAGGAATGAGAGGGCAGATATGACGTCATCAGTTAGGCCGCAGATGTTGGGAAGAGACGACGTAATGGCCGCATTTTTTACTTGTTGGATAATCCGAGGGGATTTTAAGGCAAGCATTGATAACTCGGTTCTGGTTTAGGTTTTGCAGAAGTTACATTTTGTTCGTATGAAACAAGATAATGTGAATTCTATTAGTTTGGTTAGCTCTATTAGTTCTATTAGTTTGGTTAGCTTTATTAGTTATATTATTTGAACACTCTTAAATTGACTGAGATAATACATAAATACCCCCGTCGCAGCAAACCTGCATACTCAGCGAATTTCCAATAGAGATATAATGTCATAATACTAAATAAAGCCACTTACCAAGTTTCATAAAAATATATTCACAAATAAGCGATATATGCAATTTTAATTATTCTCCATAAGAATAACATTGGGGCTGAGTATGCAGGTTTGCTGCAACAAGGAACACAATAAATGGGTTTTTACGCTAATATCAATAGAACTTAACTAGGTGAAGTTGTATACCAGTTTGTATTAATTTATGTTCATTAATAAGAGAGAAATAGCATTTAATTATTCTCCATAAGGATAACATGGGGGTGAGTACGCAGGTTTGCTGCTACGGGATCCTTTGGCAAAACATTTTTTTGAGCAAATATCAATAGACCACAACCAGATGAAGCCATATACCAAGTTTCGTCAGTATACGTTCATAAATAAGCGAGATAAAAAATTTGTCTTTTCGTCCATAAGAATAACATTAGACAACGTACTGTGTTTAGCACTTTCAATATCTCGGTAACCAATTGACGTAGAGGAATGATCAAAATACCAAATTGTGTGTTTTTTAAGCTGAATCCAATGGTAAAAACTAATATGTTTGACATTTTAACAATTATATGTAAACAATTCAAAAAACCAATTTTTGAGGTACAAACCCCCCCCCCCCAAAATACCCCTTCCGATGGAGCGATCTGGCTGGTTTTCGATCTTAAAGTCATAAATGTTGCTTTACACGTTTATACCAAATTTCATCAAAATCAAATCATTTTTACGAGAGTTATCGTGCTCACGAACACACACACACACACACACACACACACACACACACACAGATATATATATATATATATACAGTTTCGAACGAATGGTGTTTTTGGGGTCTGGGGACCTCAAAACGAAAAGTTATCATGGTCCCGGGCCTAGGTTTTACCATGCAGACTACGGTAATATCTTCTTCCCTATAGGGGAAATTCGCTGAAATGTAATATGAAAGTTGGGAAGACCTTACAACTATATAACAAGAGTAAAATATTGTCAAACTTATTTATTTTATCATTAAACAAATAAATCAGACAAGTATTTAGTTTAAAGCCGTTAATGCAATGTATGTACTGTCGGTAATCAAGGCTTTGGGGGCAAAGAATATTTGGGGTTATATTATTTTTTAAAGTTATATTTACAAAATTTATTTTGTCTAAATTATTGAGTTAGCATAAACTCATCGGGGTAAGGGTATTGGGTGTCAGAGTAAAATAATTTGTATGACGGATTAAAAAGACCAATAAAAGAAATTAAACAATAATCTCGCATAATTTGATGCTCATGTAAAAAAGCTACAGCTGAGCAAATCCTATGTTGTCATCTGTGCTTGGTTACATGTTTATATTTTGAACGAATGTATATAAGCGTTATAAAAGAATAGTGGCAAACTAGCGGTGGGACGCCACTTTCGGCACTTTTTTCCCATGTTATTCTTATGGGGATCAGTTTTTGGGCACTTGCCCGATCCTACCCTACACAAATTTCCTTTTTAGCCTATACTAGTACCTGACCCTTGCCTATATTAAATACATTTTCCCAATCCCCATCCATCTTCTATATTATTTACAATTAATTTTTAAAAACTAAAAGACTAACTTTGGTGTTTATGGATTTGTTTTAAATTGATGTTATTGTTCTAGGCTAGTGTATACAGGGTGTCCCGTAATTAAGTACAAAAACTTTGAGAATAGGTTATATGGGTCAAAATAAAAAGAAAATCAAGAATAATTTTTTTTCTAAAAACGCCTTTTTACCGATATATCCGCCATTTTGTATTTTTTCAATAACAATTTATATCTCAAAAACCATTAAATATTACTTTATGAAACTTGGTATAGTGTTTAAGGTAGATATGAAATAATTGAAAAAAAAATGTTAAAAATTATTTTTAATTATCTGTAAAGAACATGCAGCAAGAGTCTCCAATTATGAACCCTACGTAGGTCAGTTAAATATGACAAAAGTAAAATATCCCATAAAAATATCCGACATAGACAAATTTGAAAGACAAAATCATATAAGTGTTAATGTTTTTGGAATTGAAGGACAATCAATAAATCCATTGAGAATAACTAAACTAAATAGTAATACTCACGTAAACCAGTTGATATTAAAATAACGTTGATATTACTGTTTAATTCGTGATTTTGATAAGTTAATGTTTAATTCTACAAAATATGACCATAAGAAATATTTTTGCAAGTTCTGAGTACAACATTTTTACACTAAAGATATATTGGAACGTCACATAACATATTGCAAAAACTTCGATGCCCAAAGAGTACAAATGTCTAAAAAAGATACATTACAATTTACAAATTACAAATATCAACTTAAAGCTCCCTTTGTGATTTATTCAGATTTTGGAAAGTTGATGCTTTTGTACAAGACAAAAATAATTATGAATTTTTGGAATCGGAGAAAGGTATTTGGAATGCTAAAAAGCGAAAAATTGCTAATGTGAATAGTTGGTTAAATTCAATCAGTATTTATGTTTAAATCCTAATAGTTGTCAAGGAATGAAACCTAGTTTCTAAATCAAATATTGGTATTACCAAACAGCGATATTAAAAGACTAGTGTACAGTGTAATAACAGTAAACTAGTATAATATCAATAAAAGTTTAAATGTAGTGTGAATACAAAACTAGAAATAAATATTGTTTAATGAGGTATTGGTGGCCTTCCGTCAATTAGCATCATAATGTTTCCAAATGTGTGCAATCGTTTTGGGTCCCATGACCACTTGTGGGCTATTGGCGTTATATGGAGATAAGTGTTACAGCTGTAAAATTACGATCTTGAATTTTTTCTCGAACATTGATCTTGGAAGACTTTACAAGACATATCAAATGTGTGGAAGATGTTGCCAATTCAAGTTTTTGCTAAAATAATTCTTACTTTAATAGAAATCTAGTCATTTGATGAATATTTTATTTAGAATAGTATTGTTTAGAACCACTGCACAACTGTTATTGACGCTATTTAGTGTACATTTGTGCATTGAATAAAAGCAGAGTATTTGATTTGATTTGCTTTGTACATACAGCACTTTCACAAAATTGAGCCAAATATTTATTTTCATGACTTTTAATGGTATAGTTCCTTATTATACCTAAAACTTGTATATTCAAAACCAAACTGTGAAAAAAACATGTTACAAATAAATGTCTTGAAAATAATTGTTAAAAGTATTTACTTTTCTTAGTTGTTGGTTGGTCGTGGTAGCTACTCGACTGTATGAAGGAGAATTGTTGTAAACAGTTAACCCGGATTATATAAGCGTTGAGGGATCACTATCAATGATTTTTGTTAGAGGCCTTCATACACTTAACGGCGACCTCTCTTAGGTATATGAGCTGTATTTATTTATTGATTTCAAATCGGGTCTTCTTTACAATGAATGTGTTTCAGTCTTTTATTTTTTACTCATAAATAAATACGACTAAAAACAAAACTTGCATTCTTAAACTATTATTTATTGCAGTAAATTTTTCATTAAAAGTCTTTTTTTTAATAAAAAGGAAGTATAAAGCTACAGATTTATTTGATTGGAAAAATGTTGGTAAATCTACGTTTTACGACATTTATTCAGTACAAGTTTATACAAATATGCAAGGTATAAATTTGCAAAATGTTTCTGCGGGACTCCTAAAACGCTCTTGAGCGTCTAAAGGCGTCTTTAGTATGGCAACAAAACTCAAACAGCCCTCTGACGAGTATTTAAACAGGTTGTTTCTGCATCTTAATCTCGGCTTGAGCAGGGCAATAAGGGTGTTAAGCTATAACCTGGATTCATCTCTAGGTAAAATTTATCTTTCAACCAAGAACGTTAAACAGAAACCATTTATCCATTTAACCAATTATCAAGCATAATTAACAACAACAACAATTAACAATTAACAAGTCATAATAATAATTAATATCTAAAATGTCTTTATCTATAAGAAGTGCTCACCACGTCGTTACCATAAGAATGTTACAGAGCAACCATCAGTAAAGATGTGAAGTTCAATTATCCTGAGACTCGTATTCGATTTCTCTATTAACAACAAATTATTTCAAAATTAAACTGTGCAAATTTCTTTACCAGTAAAAGAAGAAGCCGAGAACAAAAGTTTTAAACTTGCAACTTTTGGTGTATGCATTAAAGATAAATAAAAATGAACATAAATCTCCACAAATTAAGGCTGTGGAAGACCATATGAAAATACAATTTGATATATACAGGAAATCAAACGATCCAAATCAAAAGGACAAACCATTGAAATAGGAAAGGAATGGTCACAGAAAAGGAGTTTGTTTAGAAAATATTTATTGAATAAGCAATACTCACACAAATTATGCGGGTTTCTTAAGTTTGCTCAATTGTAGCGTAGTCTACAAGTAGCACTATGTTATTAGAAAATGTAAGGATGGTGGGGAAATGGGAATTTCCAAACGAAAACATCATTTGAAGCAAGTATTTTGTAGAAAGAGTACACTCATTTTTATTGTAAAAAATAATTAGCTTGCTTATCGGAATAAATCTATTGGCATTACCATTAATAAGGAATCCTTTCGAATTTAAAATAAGTTACTGTTCCACAAATCTTTGAAACCACATTTATTAAAACACTCACTACCAGAATGTCACCAATTATAGTATTTTCACGCATCATTCTCTTCCCTTGAGAACCATCTGTGGATGGAAAACATTAAACTTGATTCGCATTCAGTTTCCACTCTGATTCATCCCATTTTCCACACGGCGTCAGATATTTCAATCACTCGGAAGCCAAAGCCACTCGCAGCGGCTGAGGCGGGAGGACAGGATGATGGCACGTGATGAATTACTTTCCAAGTGCTTCTTAGAAGCAACAAACGCGCATTGGAAGGCCGTGTCAGAAGTTTAGGGGACGCGTAAAACGTACGCGTCCATTAAAGTTATCAATGCAGGGCAAGTTTGATCTGAAAATGTGATCGATTTCAGCGTGTCAAATTGTTTTAGACCTCTACGTAATAAAGATTTTGGTGTCTGTTAATGACAATTTTAAAATAAATACCAACCCAAATGCAATATTAGGTTGATAAAATTAAGAAGCACATTTACTGAATATAAATATAATATTAGTGAAAATACTATTAAATAACGTCAAAACTACAGTCTTTAATAAACATGAATACAAGTTTCAACAATTACATGTGTCATAGCATGAATTCGGCCAAAAAATGTCTTTCTCAATACACGTTTACACTGTAATATATAACTTGCATTAGCGTAAACGTATTAGCTTATTTGTATATGAGACGATGTAATCCATATTTCATCCATAATTGTTTTACAATAAAATTACGAGTATTAAAAAGATTAATATAAAATTTCCATAATATAAAATTTCTTACAGCCATGTATGCATAGGTTTTCAAAGGTTTTCCTCGATATTCATAAACACACGCCATAAGCACTCTATTTTTCCGTCTGTTAAAAAACGTTTTTGTAAAGAAGTAAGAAAACAAATGTTAATGTTTCTAATATAGTTTACCCCTCACAAAAGGTGATACATTATTTTCATATATTATTATCTTATAGAACTACTACCAACCGACATCCTTACCACTAAGGACAGTTGACAATGTAAAACAGGAAATATTACATTCCGTGAATAACATTAGAATATGATCTACGTTATTTATATACAATATTGTTATTAAAACCTCTACGTGTTATAGTTACTACATCCGTTAGAGCTGTACCACGTTATTTATAGGCAATCGTTTATTGTTAGGTTGGTTAGAAGCACCTTTGTCTCTATTATAAACAAATACAAAACTACTAGAGCCCTAAAATTTAATCACATTTTATAGATGTTAACTTTTGATGAATAACAAACATACTAAGCTGATAATGCAACAATGATGTATTGATCAACTACATATATATTATACTCTGCAATAAATATTTCAAAGATATCATTATTCAAGTATAATAATGTTATAGTTGACGTTTGAAACTAATATGGCTTCAAACTTCTCCCATGGAGTAGAAAACGTAGGAGTCTTGCAATATAAAACTTGCAAAAGAAGTTTCCAAACTTGGACAATAAGAACAAGACATAAAGTGCTTCGTCTCAAATAAAGTGGACAATAACAGTTTCATTTTGATGAGAATATTTCCTCTAAGTGGTTGACTTTCTCCGAAAACGTTTGCAAGTAACTTTGCTGTGTCATTATTTTGCTTAGATTTTAAAAATATATGAGAAAAACCTTAAACTTGCAGCTTTGCAGTTTTTACAGTCTGACAGCATGATTAATTTTTCCGTATCATATTTTATCAAACTGATGTAATTAAAAGTACAACCTTGGCTCATTTTTCATTGTTCAAAATTAAAGGACAACTATCTTTAATAAAAGTCTGAATAGAGTTAAAGGCGAGTTATCGCGTTAATAAAGAACACCACAGTGATCAAGCTAACCTATTTCAACTTGCACCGGTATTTGTCTTTGTAAGGAGATCTTATGATAAAAGTTATCAGTGGAGTTTGATGGCAAAGTAGATTTTGTTTCACTATCATTATTTTGTTCTTGCGAAAGTATTCATAATTTTTTTGGTATTTTCTGAACCAGTTGCAAATAGTATAAAGCTTATGATTCATTATAATTTTCACATTTCGATAGCCAGTTATTATTGAGGTAAATGTTTTGATATATTTTTTACTCTCTCATAGAGGATTGAAATAATAAGGAACTCGTAATTTGGTTCTTAAGGAGATGGGCTACTTTGGAAAGAATATAGCTTCGATTTTTGAATAATTTAAACATTGCCTTTTATTCAACTATAAAATGTAAACAATCATTTCGTTTAGTTAGAAAATACTTTGTTGTGCCTTAAAAATATTATTTGAATACTTTTAGAGTAAATTAATTTTATGAAAGCGTTGGTCTAAATCTTTAAAAACATTTTAGTCATCACAAAGCCACACTGTTTATATCAAAAATGAAAATTGTCAGACGGATAGGTGGTTACAGTTGATTATTTCAAAACGATGAAACTGATGAAAAACTCTCTAAATAGATTTTAATATGATAATAACATAGTTTATTTTATTTTTTATGAATGTTCTGTTTTTGATGCAGATGCAAGGCAGTTGCCGAATAGTATTGTGGTTTCCTACGTTTCCAAACTAGGGCAATTTTTATGAATTATTCATAGATGCACTGAAAAAACATTACATTAATACATTTAATTATTTACCTATAAGTGATTGCTGTAAAGTGCATCATTTATCCATCGGCATTTATATCCACGGTATGGTTTATAAAAAGGCGTGGTTAAAGCCCTGCTGGCTTTAAACAGTTTATGCTTTAAACTTTATTTGCTGTTAACTCAGTTCATAATTCTATGAACTATTCGCTTAGGCTGATCAAGTTTGGCTGAATCTGGAAAAAAATACTCATTATGCATTTATTTACAGCAACATTATTGAAAACCTCCAACACTTTAATCTGCAACTAACTTGCACTTATATTAAAATAATCTTAATAACAAACAACTATATTGATATCAAATTTTGTATTTATTTAAAATTGAAAGAACACTCCTGGCTATGTCAGTTTCCATTATGACTCATCCCATTTGTCGCACGAGCGTAAGAAATTTAAATCACTTGGCAGCCACTCGTGGCGGCTGGAAGTGGCACGCGCCAAGGGCGGGGGTGAGGGGGGGGGGTGGAATGTGATGAATTACTTTCTGGGGCGACTTTAAAGACAGAAAAACATCGGGAGGCTAAGCGAATTAAATTTGATTAGAAATAAACCGGAAATGCGAGATAACATTTATTAGCATAGGTGAATTATCAAAATAGTTATTATGTGATAAAATTAGACCGAGTTTATAAATAATATTGAGTTGTAATTGAATATTATTATTTATTAAATGTACATTTAAATGGTTGGAAAAATATATAACATACTACATACACACACCAACTGAGGAGTTTATATAACGTTAACACTCCTCAGTTGTTTCTAGAATAAAGTAGAATCTGAAGCTCTTGAGCTTTACAGCGGCCCTTATACTGGTGTACTGAGTTAAAAACTATAATTTTTAGTCTATATGCAATGGAACAATACTCAAGGAAATCTATAATCTAAAAAATGTATAGTATAAATAGACAGATAATTTTTTTGGTTTAATTTACAAACCAAAACGTTGATCGGATTAGAGTTTTAAAGAAGGTGTTGAGGTTAGGAGAAAATCAAGGTTCTGTGATAAGACTGTTTTAAGCCTGTGTTTTTAAAGCATTTATGTAAAGAAATGTCTGTATATATTGTAAAATTGAAGTCAATGTTCAGGTACAAGCGATAATCTTTAACTGACACATTAGTGTAAGAACTGATAAAAAGAGCTTAGTAAGGATGCGCTGCGCTGTGTTAATAAGGATTCATTTTAGATATAAAGCAGGATTGTAAAGCCAAAGTTTACTTAATGTACTGAATAAAAAACATTTTATAGTTTTAAGTTTAAAACCGTTAAATTTATATTGGTGGTAAAACATTTTTGATCAATAAATCAAAGACACATTTTATCTGTAAATTTAAATGGAGTCATTAATATATATTAAAACATATTAGTTTACTTGAAGTACACTTAGAGTCGGGTTCCCCTGTTTTCAAACTACACTTCAGATCCAAAGAACAAGTTGCTTAAGACAGTACTTCTTATTTTATCATTGTGGACTTTAAAATGCAAACGTCGAAAGTATATAGTTATGATAGGTTAAACATAATTAGACACATACTATGCACACATTAAACTTACATAACCAATATGCACAATACGTCTTTGATCTTTCCGCGTACCTGTTGTAAATCTATTCTAGCTTTCGTTTATAACTTCTTTAAAACCAACCTTAAAGACATACAATTTATTTAGGTTTTATTGTAAAAATGTACTAAACAAGTTTAAAACAAACTTCAACGTATCTTCTTCATAAAGTAAATCACAGTAATACCATTAAAGGGTATCTTGTAAATGTGATGTTGTAGGTTGGTGTCTAAAACAACAATAAGATTGCTTTACAAAGCCATTTGTATTCCGGCAGCCTAGACTAAACTAAAAGCAGTGTAATCCCTTCTCCAACAGCCCTCGAAGGGCAAAGTTGTCAGAGCCTCAGGTGTTGGTAGCCCTATCACGTTGGCTGCCCTGCGAAACATCCCTCCTTACAAGCTGGTAATCTTGAAAGCTTTCTGTATGCTTTTCGTTTTTACATACAAAATATAATGGAACGCTCTGACAAATAGACGTGTACTAAAACACGTTTGAGGTAAAACTGAATGTCTATTATTTGCTACATTATACATTTTATTTGATCGAGTGCAGCGATGTCTCCTAGTTTGTCAATTCTTGACATTACAGCAAAAGTGTTGTGTGTTCTTTGGCTGTAAACACTAGATTTATATGAAAGGATATTTCAGTTAATTTTTGTCCTATCAAGATGGTAGATTATTCCACCGAATGTTTAAAGGTAAAACGTAATGTAAAATAGGTTGAAAATCTATTCACACAAACAATTCAAAGTGTTATCCCAGGTCTGAGGCCTAAGGAACCACAAACTTCACCTGGTGGCGAATTCACAAACTATGTTACTCTCGAGACATTTTTCGAGACAGTAGAACATAATTTTTTATTATCTAAAACAATATAATACTGTTGATATTATAGAGGAATTAGTGAATAACTTGTGTCAAGTTTAGGAAAAAAAAGATATTTTGAAGGAGTTGGCTTAGGTCGATCAGTGTCCGGGATGAACGGTAGCAATATTTGTTGTGACATTTAGGCACACCTTCAGCCTGAGTAACAATGAAACAACATAATAAACCAGAGAGTTACTAATCTCAGATAATATATAAAACTTTTAGTTCATGCTTTGAATTTGCTGAAACGCTTACAAAGCGCAATCATGATTCAATGTGGTTGTAAAGTATTGAATAATACAGGCAACACACTAGTAAGTATTGTATAATATACCAATCGTAACTAACGTGTTTATGATGTTTACC
Source organism: Allygus modestus (assembly GCA_963675035.1). NCBI lineage: Eukaryota > Metazoa > Arthropoda > Insecta > Hemiptera > Cicadellidae > Allygus > Allygus modestus. The sequence goes on along the minus strand of OY776111.1, from coordinate 298,167,917 downwards.
AACTGTAATATTCTGCAAACACATATATAAATGACTAGTTTCACCTTCACATAGCTTATATAACGCCATTAAACAGCTTTCATATAGATTATTCAATCAGTATTTTAGAAATTAGTATATTAAATCGTACACTGTTGTTGGGCGCATATATGTGGGCTATTAATTAATTATCTTGGCTAAAGAATCAGTCGGTATTAGTCAGTAACAAGGCTACACAAGGCATGTCACCCATTCTACACTCATTATTCATTCATATTCGCCTTAAAAGACGCCATAGTTGTGTCGCGTCGGTGTCTTAAAGAGATATTAAGATAACAAGAATTGTAAGTAAGTAGGCTGAATATTTCAATGTTAATTATTACATATTAACGTATTTTAGACGTAACCATATGAAATTAATAACTGTAAATGGGGATTTCACTACGAGTTTAGTTACAGGATTTAGACATTTAGAAGATTTAATTAAATAAAAGAAAGACAGTGGGACAACAAAACGAAAACGTTCGTCCGGCGCCACGTCACCGGTGTGGAACAATACCTGAGGTCTCTTGGTGGCGTATAATCTCCTAAGATCGGGTTGATAAAACAAACAAAACCTACAGCTTGTCCGATGCAGTATGTAAAAAAAACTGTACCAGAACCATAATCCAATTGAATACATATAACATGTATTCAATAGGTTAGATCAATCTGCGTTTCCTGGAATAAGATTTTAAATAGGCTCACACTAGTAAGTATTGTATAATATACCAATCGTAACTAACGTGTTTATGATGTTTACCAACTGTAATATTCTGCAAACACATATATAAATGACTAGTTTCACTTTCCAATAGCTTATATAACGCCATTAAACAACTTTCATATAGATTATTTTTCCCTCTTCATTAACTTCCACGGGCCGTCACTAAAGCCAAACAAAAGCTGTAAATGTTTCCAAAAATATTACCAGATTTACAGAGTGTATTTATACAAAATATTAATAAAATATATCCTCTCATGGATTATTTATAAATTATAATATCATTTCATATGTCTCAATATGTAAGAACTTCAAAATTGACTTTTAAAGTTAACAAATGTTTTTATCTAAATTTAAACATAGTTCGCAATTTTTATTTTCACTTAGATGTTTATAAATATAATCCTAAATATAAATTTTTAGGGTTCTGTCTTTATGAGAAAAGATAACAGAATTTAACAAAGGAGGAGCCTTATTCAGCAGAGGAAAAAGAACAATACTGGCTGTTCCTTTTTTGCAGTTCTATTGTGTGGTAGGCCTTAGTTAAAACCAGGCTTTCTTATATTACTTTAATGTTAGAATTGTTGTTCTTTATTGTTAAAGAGTAACTTCGTGGTAAACAATATTATTTAACTAGACATCACTTGGTGTCTTGAGGATGTCATGAAAAGCCTTAATTATATTATATTATACATGCATATAACGCAAGACGATCACAATAATTTTTAATTTGAGTTCTGAGGATGTGTCATTCTAACAGTAAAAATGAATAACCATCTGTTAGAGGGCTGTATCTTTTGCTTTCTTTACAATTTTACTGACTTATCCAGGGTGTCTAACGCAAAGTGTCTTAATCAATAAATAGTAATTTCTTTAGCCATACAATATTGCCGTCTCTCAGATACTAGAAGCTTATTTATTCTTTGTTCTCTCGTGGAATTCAGTAGAGAGGAGTTTTTATTGGGGAGTAACAAAGTAAAAGCATAAGACTAAAAAGTTTCCTAAGGGATACAAGTTGATGGTATTGGGGATTATCCTCTTTCTCGTTGAACAACTTTCCAAGGCCAAATTACGTGATCGGGCAGTGAAACGAGAGGGCGGGAAACTTGAATACCTCAACACGCGCCGATGATTGCGATTGTACAAGGAACGATGCGACAGAATGATTTTACAGGTTATAAAGTCTACTTCCTCTACAAATTATAAGCTGAGCTTTAAGTACGAACGGAACTCAAAAATCTCTATTTGAATTATGTTTGCACTCATTAAATATTTAGTCCGAAAAGTTTCAAAATGAGTCTTAGTAATTGTCTGACCTGCATATCCGTGTTTACAGACACTGTAAGAAGTTAACATTCGTCCTGCCCTAAATACACAGTTATACATGCTCTCTATGTTTTGTCTATGAGTATAATTGGTTGATGAAACTAAGCCACTATTTATAGTCAACTAATATTAGTGTATAATTCAGTCAGTGCTAAATCATCCTACTCCAGGAAATTGGTTTAACTTTCTCCGGATATCCAGATATATCTTAAGTGAAGTTCTTATTAAAAGTTTACATTTGCGTTATTATTATTTTGTTACATTTCAGATCTAGATTTTCGCTGTAAATGTTAGACGATATCAATTGGACGTTGGACATTATAATTGTTGGATGTTATATAATTGTTTGACGTTGTTAAATAGATTTTGCAAAAAGGTTAGTGGACTCTTTAACAGTACTTTGCTGGTCCACGTGAACCTCCAATCTGTGCAGGAACGAATCCAGCAAAGCAAGTGGTGAGAAATTGCAGTATAACTCAGACATTACTGATTATGTAGGTTTCGATCCCATGGCAGGTCCTCTGTGAGTCTGTGAAATGCTTCAATCCGTCTTATAAAACACTCTCCCAAGACTCACCTTGGGCTTGATAATTGGAATAATTATAATTTTGGTTCAAAAAGTATGAGAATCAACAGTAAACAAAAATCATAAAATAAACTGTCAATTAATCTGCTAATGAATAAAGAGAAGTGATCAAGATCAGGTGAAATCAGTGGTCTTAGATTGGTCAAGGGCCCGCGTCTGTGGTGGCAAGGGGGCGAGTGACCACAAGGGGTAGGGGGAGGAGGGGAGTGGGGGTCACATGATATTCTCGTTACTCTTTACCATTATTCTTTTGATTCCCCGTAGGAGCTGGCCCAACCCCTTAGGGGAGGGGTCTAGGGGTTGAACAGCAGAGAATGTTATTGCTTTGAAGTTGTATTTAATATCTGGAGGAAGATGTCGATGATCACGAATTTCCTTCGAGTAAAAAAACGAGAGAAATTACAATAGAAGCTACACAATAATACGCTTCACCAGTTCATGGTAATAGTTTAAAATGGAACACTTGTTTCGTCCGAGACGATATTCTTATTACATTGTTCAAACAATTTGATAATTGTGTTCACAGTTTAGGACTAAATAAGACCCTTGAAACATTTGTTTACGGTTGTCACAACAATATAAAGGATACTAGTTTTGCTTATTTGTTTGAAATAACATTATTCTATAAGTGTGTGACAAACCCTCGTATTATCAATTGGTTTTACTCTTTATCCAAACTGTGCAATGATTCATTAAAACGCAACTCAACGTTCTCGAATAATTTGATCGAAGTTGGAAATGGTGCGATACAAAATTCTAAAGTCAAAGATCCAGGTTGATGTTCTTCCCTTTCACTACTTTAAAACGAATTAAATTATGCAAAATACTTGAAATCTCATTTTGAGTAATCAAATTCTCTTGCCTTTCAGCTTGTGTGATTCAGAAGAAATGAAAAATAAACAAAATAAATCTCGTCATTGCTTTGCCAGATTAAATAAACGAAATCAAAACAGATATATTTAAATTGTAAAGGATTTTTTTCATTAATAAACAATCACATTTTCAATTTATCTTCAGCTTCCGGGAATCTCTTTAGCAAACCCCCAGGAATCTTATACTAAAAGAATACAACAAGGATGCGCAACGAATTTTTATTAGTGATCTATTTACCATTACGAAACTAAATAACAGTAAAATTATGACGTTGAAACAATACGTCATATTTGTACGTCACATAAAAAACAAGCAAAAGGATAACTAATACATCATGTATTTATTTAATTGTATAAATGTACATGATTGGTATCTCTAAAGAATATTTTCCATTTGTATAATTAATTAAAATATGCTTCCTATTGGCATTCAGCACTTGGAAAAAACATGCCACTATGTTATAATAACACCTTGATCTTAATATTTTTCTTAAACGTTTTAAATACTTAAGTTTTAAAGACCTAACTTAAGTTAGGTCTTTGGTTTTACAGGTAAGAAATAACAGCTTTAAACTAACATTTACTAACTCCGAGCTCTGAGCATGACATCGTGCACATTGTGGTGTCAATTGTACGGCAAAGACATACTCTATTTAAGTTGGTTGTGTTTTTGTATATAAAAAATACGTTGATATGTCGCATATTTAGTCACACTAATTCCAAACACATAGCAATACACAAGCCTTCTGAAAATTGTCTTCAATGCTTGATTACGTAAACATTGTAAAACTTACGCACTAAACAAATAGTTGCCTAAAAAGACAGGTAATTAATTAATAAACACAGAAAACAGCACATAAAATGAGGTTGCAACTATTATTAGCTCCGCCTAAGAAAACTAAGAGTACATGTATACCATAGAAAAATTATAGAACAATCTGTAAATAAATTATCTTCCATGTTTTATAATATTTTAATCAGGATGGATAAACACACCTGATACAACCATATAGATTTTAACAAGCAGTGAGTGAAAGTAAAATTATTTTCAGTATATTGTTAGCTTCCACCACCAATACAACAGCTTTTGCTAATGTCGATGCAATAATGTTACTCATTAACTGAAATACTAGACCGCAGTTGGGTGCCCCCTAATACAGTAGGTCCTATTCCCCTCAGACGGAGGCAGTCAATGTGTTATTTACTGTACGGCCTGAGGGGCGACGGTTCTCCCTGCCAATACCAGAACAAGCTGTCACTCCACGGACAAGTTTTAGGGACATTTTCTACCATGTTTCTTACCACGTTCAACATTTTATTTAACTCGTTGTTCGATAAAGTTTGATTATGGTCTCTGACGTAACGTCTCATACAATAATCTGACTACAAAACCATTAGCATAAAACAATCTTTTACCTCATGAGAATTTAAGGTTAACAATTATACACGTACATTTACTATTTCATTTATATACTTCTATTTGGAGAGCGATCAGTATTTTATTATTAGAGCTTAAATAAACCTCTCTAAAAAATAGGCTTAAAAAGATAAAACCACAAAATAATGCACAACATTTATTTACGATAACTTAAAATTATTAAAACATATTAAACTAATGCTAAGCTCATCTATTTGAAAATATCATACCTTTGAAGTGGAGTTACATTTTAATTAAAACGTCCGCTTTGATATTCAGTTATAACTAAAATCGAATATTTAGGTTTTGTTTTTAACCCTTTAGTGTCATTGTAACTTTCTGGGGAGTTAAATAAATATTTAATAATCATTGATTCATCCAAAATTATTGCTCAGAAGTGATTGATTAATGAAATAACCTTTTCAACTGAACATTTTATCATGTCTGCACATTCTCAATTACTCCCGAAAACTTCAATCTATGTGTTATTAAATAAGTACAAAAATAAAGAGGTAAACGTCATCTGCTTCATAACTAAACAACCCATAATGCTCGTCCCCATTCCCAAAAACGTCTGTCCAGTGTCCAGTGAACGGGTTATCATCTGCGGACGGACGGACGACCGTGTAAACGCCTCATTTATGTTATACTTATATAGGTAGTAAATGATAAATATAGATGGAAAATGTAAATAAATAAATAAATAAATATAGATGATAATAGGTAGTAGTGATAAATAGATTACACCTATTTTATCTAAAATTTGTATGACGAAAAAACGACCACTAGAAGGACGAATTGAAATTGTTTACCGAGCGATTCCAGCGAGTGGCCATGTCGAAGTTTTGTAAGCAATATCTTAGGGATTCAACAAATTGCATTGTGAGCGGCGCTGTGGCCCTTTTTATAGATGGAAGCAACCAGAATCAGGCATACGATAAATAAACTTGAGTGATTGAAAGATGTTTGTTTACAAGCCCCAGGACAGCCTCGCCTCTGGGAAGGAGAACTTAGGTAAACTTTAGCCTCTTTTCGCACACCCAGCATGCATAAACACAAACTAAGTTCAGAAAGATAATATATTATCTTTAATTTATATGTATATTATCTGTAATTAACCTGCAATATATAGTATAAAAATATGCATATTTTTCGTACTGTGTGAGGAAGTTTGAGCAATTAGGTGATAATTTACATCATTTGCGGTTATTTTATTTGAAATAAACTTTAATGAAGTTCTTGGGCATCCGAAGATCCTGAACTTTTCTGTAACCCTGACCGATTTTAAGAACTATTTTGAATTAATCTCGGTATTTCTAGTTCAAATTTACCTGTGAACTACACCAGTTGGTTAAGACCAAGGTTCGTAGAGCTTTCAGACCAGGTGTGCTTACTTACATAAGAGTAATGTTCGCAGCAAAGATGTCTTAAAAGGGCGTCCAGCTGATTCATAAATCAACAACATACCATAAAGTGTTGCCAACCTTAAGGATATAATAATGGTACAGCTATTTTTAAATTGCCACTGTACGTGCAGAAAGAACATTTAAACCCTCAATCGATTAATATAATAATACAAATAAATCAAAACAATATATTAGTTTCATAAAATAACAGCTTATCATAGAATGTAAGCAGTTAAACAATGTTATTCTAATTACACTGATGAGGAAAATATTGTACTCGTACGATAAATATCGTGTTTACAGCAACACTACAGATTGGATTGGTGATCACGTGACCTTCCAGCTGTTTTTACGAGGTCTCTTCCAGTTAAGTAGAACACCTTAAATAGATCGCCTCAGCACACCTGGTCTGAAAGCTCTACGAACCTTGGGTTAAGACCACTGAGAAGATGATTTTTCTCGCTATCTAAATTGGGTGTTCAGATCCAGGATTAATTTTAGCGAATTTCCCCTATAGGGAAGAAGCTATTACCGTAGGTCTCATGGTAAGACTTAAGCCCGAGACCATGATAACTTTTCATTTTGAGGTCCCCAGATGCCAAAAACACCATTCGTTCAAATTTTTATATATGTGTATATATATATATATATATATATATATATATATATATATATGTGTGTCCGTAAGCACGATAACTCTCGTAAAAAAGGTCCGATCTTAATGAAATTTGGTACAAATGTTTAAAGTACCATTTATTTGAACGAGTTCGAAAACCAGATGAATCGCACCATCCGAAGGGGGGTTTTTGGGGGGTTTTGTACCCCAAAAATGTGTTTTTTGGGGTTTTCACATGTAATTTTAATTTAAATCAAATTTTATTTTATACCATTGAATTCAGCTTAAAAAAACAAACAATTTGGTATTTTGATCATTGCTCTACGTCAATTGGTTACCGAAATATTCAAAGTGCTAAACACAGTACGTTGTCTAATGTTATTCTTATGGAGAAAAAGAAAAATTGCATATCTCGTTTATTTATGAACATAAACTGGCGAAATTTGGTATATGGCTTGATCTGGTTGTGGCTTATTGTTGTTAGCACAAAAAAAATTTTTTTCGCTTATGGCTCCTGTAGCAGCAAACCTAGGTACTTGGTCCCCATGTTATTCTTATGGAAAATGTTTAAAATGTTATATATCGCTTATTTATGAATGTATATGGATGAAACTTGGTATGTGACTTCACTAAGATGACTTCTATTGATATTTGCATAAAAACCCATAATTTTGTGTGCCTTGTTGCAGCAAACCTGCGTACTCATCCCCAATGTTATTCTTATGGAGAATAATTAATATTTTAAATATCGCTTGTTTGTGAATACATTTCTTATGAATCCTGTTAAGTTTTTTATTGTGTTATGTTATATATTCATTGGAAATTCGCTGAGTATGCAGGTTTGCTGCAACGGGGGTATTTAATTTACGTTATTATTTAAAGTTGATAATAACCAACAATTACATGTTGGGTTTTCATAGCGTAAATAATTTATTTCAAATTTATTACACGCATCCTCTACTAGACGTCCTTCAATTGTATAATATTCTAGTGGGCCATCTCAGAGCTGGTTGGATTCGTTAAATTTGGAATGAATTGGTTAAATTTGTAAATACAAGATTTGAGGATAGTAACAAAAAAGTATTGTATGTATACATAGTTAACGAAATGAATAGTGTAATATTTACTTTAGTTTATTATGGAAAATTAATTTTTTTGGTATGTGAAAAAAGATTATTTTCAGTATATTTTGACCTGGACTTAGCTGGAATTATACATTTCATTTTAATAATAAATAACTTTACGGTACTATTTCAGTAAGAGGGTTTTCTCAGACGTTAGTTACGAGAAGCCAAGGGTTGAACTACACTCAAGTTTTGGCAGTCTGTATGATGTTAATGATATAATTTAATAAATAGTATTACGTTAGTTACTCTGCATGATCTGATGATAAAGTTTTGTATTTAATCTTATTCATGAACAAATAAGCCTATTACCCGGTTGCAATAATTACAAACCCATCAGAAACACTTTGAACTTGGGTTCCCTTTCATAATAACGGTCTAAATATTTGATCCGCTTATATGTTTTATGAAGCTACAGTAGATTCTATGTTGACCTAAAACTATCCTTAAGTTTAATGAATTGTGGCAACAGGTTTCCACACGGGAAAAGTTCAATTTAATAGAAAACATAATTATTTATATCATACGGCAGACGTCATGCCTTTGATTATTACCAACTAAAACCAATATCACCAAGATCACCTGTTCAAGTAAACGCTTTTATGTAAACAACAATACCTTTCCATAAGGTTTATATGGGAACCCCTTTGGGCCTCTTCGGAGGAACCCAATTGAGTTAGGACGAAATGGATGGCTTAAAAACCTTCTCCGTGAAATTTTACATATATATACCAAGTTTCATGGCAAACGGTCCAACGGTGTCCGAGTCCATAAACTGAAAATATTTATACAAACAAACAAACCAACATCCTTTTTTATAAATATAGATACAATTGAAATATCTTCTAGGCGTACAGGCTCATACTTCCCGTAAGAGGATGAACAAAAATTTTATTTTTCACCATTTCCCTCAATACGCATTTAACTTTCAATATAATTAATTTAAAAGTGATTGTAAATGTTAATTAATTCAATAGAGTTACAATCTATTGAAACGTGTTCAGAGTGTCATAAAGCACAGCTGTGGCATTGCGAATCATATTAGTATGGTTTATTGCTCAGACTGCAATACAAATCCAAACACTTTTAGGGAAGACAAACATTAAGAGTACATCAATACTGAGTAACAAATTATGAATGTTGTAAACAATTTTAATAAATATAGCATCGAACAAAAACCAAGACATCCATTAATATTATTAGTTGATAATAACTAATACTCAAAACCAAACGTGCGTCAAATAAACGGTTTTTTATAAACTTGAATTAGCGTCTAAAACTGTCTGATACTTCGAAGTCTGCAAAAAAAAAAACAGAACTCTACAATTTCATATTATTATTTATGATACAACAGGAAGTGGATAAGGATACCGAGGAGTACAAAGTTTAAACACAATTTTATCCTGGAGTACGGTAACGGAATAACTTACTGTCATATATTTTGAGTTATTTGACTGGCCACCGTAAGACAGTGCCACCAATGTACGTTGACAAATAAGTAAATGAAAATCAAGCAATAAATTATAATTTGTAAGTTACCTAAATAATTTTAACCAACAATATTGAATACAATCAGATTTGAAATATACTTCAATAATTAATGTGGTTACGTATGATGAGAAGAAAATGGTACCGAAAAAACATATTTACTAGAATATATTTAGAACATATTTACTAGAGTAAAACATTCACTAGGATTGCCCATGCGCATTGAAACATCTGTTTTGAATTGGTTGAACTTGTCACTGTAAGATATAAAATGGTGCCCCAATACGTTGACAACAATAAGTTATAATCACCTATTCAATTATAATTTTTATGGTTTTGACATTTTTTCCCATTTAGTGGTGAAAGTTATCTTCAAAGTGGCTCTATTGTTAGCTTTGATAAACTATAAAATGATTTATGGCCTACCACCTAAAAAAAAACACACAAACACCCTTGAACAATAACATATAATGATTGTTATATTTTACATTTAACAGTTAGTTGTTAATACTAACAAAACGCAGTAAAGACACAAGAACAGCTGTTACAAGCTAACTTCTGGAAAGTCATCACACTATAAACTAATAGGACCATATATTAGTTGAGTGTCCCCAAAAGAATAATACTTGCTCCAGTTCCAGCTACTGGATTAGTTTGTATTTATAATAACATCAATAATTATATGACACATGAAAAATATAAAATGTTTGTGCAATTTCCTTGTGAGTGCCTTACAAATTGTGTGTGTAAAAGTTAAGTTTTTGGACGTATCAAGTAATATTGTAAAGTAATAAACAAAGAAGTTATAAAAACTAAGCTGTACAATTCAGAATTTATATTAACTAATAAAAGTAGTACGGTACTTATTTTTTAAGATAAAAGTTGATTTAATTCGGTTGCCCTTTATTTACGGCAATGATGTTTTGATTTAGTGCTTAGCGCTTGGGGAGTGGGGATGTGGATCTGAAACAGACATGAGTGAAAAGTAACTGTTTTACAAAAACATATGTTCGTAATGCTATTTAAATATGTTTTAATTTATGTATCGTAGTCAGCGTATTGATTTTCTGAAATAAATGTGTAAGTAAAGCAAACGTAACCATTTCGATATTTATCGAGTCTATCGATAAATCGATAATTACATTTTGTTTATTTTTACATACATTTTAACATTGACGTATTAGCTGTTTCCATTTTTAGAAATGATGAAAACAGCAGTAACTTGCTAAACATAATAATTTTTTGATAGGCCTAAGTAAAATTTTAATTTTAAGTCACTAGTGGTGAAGGTGATTTCTAAAATGATAGCTTAATAATAATAATTGGGTTTGGTGAAGTATTAAGTGCGTTATGGTGCATGGCGAACCGGCAAATACGCCCTTGATAAATTGCATACAAAGATAATAATTAAAAGTTGAATATAATGCTACAATAGATACAACTTATGTAATTAGATATCATACAGTTAATTCGATAGTTATTTGTTTATTATGGGGGTAAAGTGCAACTTTGTCTCCCTGAGGGAAATGTTTGGCGCCCAGCGCCGTAGGCAAGGGCGACAACTTTCTCGAGGGAGACAATGTACTTTACTCCCGTAATACACACAACATTTTTCGCACACCCAAAAATTGGCGTTGATAAGTATTCAATCACTGCCCATTTCGGTTGTGTAATACGTAATAACTAACCTTGGAACTCGGAAAATTAATTTATTGCAGAGAAATATCAGCTGATTATGTTCCGCATGTTATAGCTGCAGCGTTGCCAGTTTTCCACTGCATTGTGTTGCCAGGTTGACAATGTTATTCTTAAGGGTTTACTTTGTCTCCCACGGGAGGCGAAGTACTTTTTGCCCTCCTCGGGAGACAAAGTGCACTTTACTCGTTCATTAGAAGGAGAAAAATTCGATTTTACATAGTAGGAGAGGAAAATACATTTGTCCGTTAGGATATTATCTTATTTAAGATTAAAATTTTGTTGAAAATAATAATAACATATTACTAGTAGCTTGACGCGGCTTCGCTTGCGATCGCAACGTAAAATTATACTCACATTCCCGTATAAATATTGTGTTACCGTTCCAAAGGCAACCTGGTTAGCCTGCCGATTATCTGTGTTTACTCTATGCAGCTGATTGCTTAAAACTTATAGTTATTTATCTCCCAATGTTAAGCTTATGGGAAAAAAACTCAACTTTAAGGGGCCCCAGAGCCTAACTCACATATTATTTATCTGTAAAAAAAGTTTCCTGCCCAACTTCACGTTAGGCTCTTTCCAATGACACCAAAAACATGCAAATCGGTTCAGTAGTTTAGGAGGAGTGATTGTCACAAAAAACCTGCTTGCCTATTAAATAAGTATATAATAGATACCACTTTCACCAAATAAATAAATGCAAGTGCTGTATTCTGTGGTCAAACATAAGAACTCGAGCAAATCATCACCATATGTTTTGTTATAAACAAATGTGAATTTGAAAAAGTTCACATGTTTAACAACAGATAGTAGCACATTCGCTGAAATTTCAAAAGCCTCCTGGACGAAGGCTTTTCTTGTGATATTTTCAAAACCCAAAAAAGGCACATCTAGAGAAAAATAGCTTTAATTTGATACAAAATATGTATATAAAAATAAATTTCTAGGGGTCGATATGCTGCGAAGAAAAATCAATAAATTCTTTTAATAATATAGATTGCCAACTAAAGTTAATTTGAAAAATACCAGCGTCATACAAAAATCATTTTTGAAATTTAAAATCCATAAATCTATCGACTGTCATACCTCGGTGTATAAAAGTATATAATATGGGAACCATACAAATCACATGCACATTTTTATACATTGGCGGATAATTGAATTGGACTTATGTGAACTCTTGAATCCTAGATGAACTCTTGAGCCTAATTATCTTAATTCTGCTCATAATTTTATTTCACTAAACGTTGTTCACTTATTTTTTAAATGTTTATTGCTTTTAAAATCATGTTGTTATTTATTTTGTATAGATTTTATTCATTGTTTAACTGGCCATAATTTTATACTTGATTTTTAACGTACATGTTTTTTTTTGTTTTTATGTAACTAATTGTTTTTTAGAGGTATTTGATCTGTGATAATTTTTATGATTGGGCTGTGATAATATAATTAATGGGCACCAAGCACGCTTTTTGTCAACTGTTGCTTGAAACATCAAGATTATAATACAAATTAAAAATAGGCCTAACCAGACTGTTTAGTTTTAAGTAGCCTATTGGAGAACGTGATATATATTAGAATCTTGACGAAGTCCATTGCAAAAATGTATTATTTAAAGGCAGAATAAATTACTATTCATTGCCAGTAGAGACTATTGGCTGGTTCTGCGTGTGGGTGGTGTGGAGGTTGAAATTTGCATAGTCTTGATAAACCTATCGTAACCTACCTATCGTATACCTATCGTAACCTAAAACAGCGACGTGATGCTGCTGGTTTTAATTTTCGTTGGTTGACAAAACCCAATATTGTGGCTTGTGTGATAATGAAAGCACAAACTTCTTCAAACATCGTTTACTTGGATTTTTTTACGGGCATACAAACTTCTTCAAACCCCGATTACATGGAATTGTTATTGGTGTAGAAAAATATCTCAAGCACGTTACTGGTTACTAAACGCGTATGTTACAATGCAATTGACAATTGTTTTATTTAAAATGCTTATACCGTTGGGAAAATTTTCTCTAAAGTAGCACATTTCAAATTCTTCTTCCTTTCCTTTATTTAAGGCTTGTTTGAAACATAATGCGCATTGTGACTGAAGCAAGAAGAGCGATCGATGTGTCAACGAACAAGTTACGTTTTAAAGGAATTAACGTGAAAAGTTCGCATTCAAGCTAGTGCTAGAAGGACCGAGAGTCATGTTTTTCGAGAGCGAATTCCATTTGAAACGTCAGCATCATTAAGAAAATAAAAAAATAAAAAGTTCGTTAAGTTGAATGCAATGCTAAATACTCACTACACTTACGAACCGCGCGAGGATGTACAATAGTTCACGTGGACTGAAATCACAACAGATTAAATGAGATTACGCATAACATTTCAATTGATGTTGAATGAGAGAATAATACATCTAAACTTTTGTGACTAGAAGTATCGCAACACATGTTCGCTGTTTATTTCAAGCGCTTTTAGTACCAGCCGCCACGTACACCATAATGCATATGGTGTAAAACTAAAGCATGAAAAGTGATCGATGCATCAATGAACAAGTTACGTTTTAACGTATTTACATAGGAGAAAGAGAATTCCATATGAAACGTCAGCATCATAAATAAAACAAAAAGAAAAAAGTCCGTTATGTTTAATGCAAAACGAAATGATAAGGAACCATATTGAATAAACGGTTTTTATACCTTAAAGTGTTCAGGGAATTTCTAAAAGGACTAAGACGATTCTCGAGGGAAAGAAAAACTTCTTCAAAAACCCAGTATTTAAATAGTTTAGCAACTGGTAGTTTGGAGGAAAATATTAACTCGAATAAACCAGGTTCAGATATGAAAGTTACTTTAGAATCATTATAAGATAGCTGGGCTCCATCTTGGGGCCCACCTACTTCCAGTTGAGTTGACTTGTATGCGAATGGTATGAGAAACTTCTTCAAAGACCCAGTCTTGGTTCACTGATGTTAAGTGTTTGGTATTGGACATTCAAAGGGGTGAACGAAACGCCACCCATTCTCCTGGCATGGTTTTGTGTTGTTTTCTCTGACATGATCTATGATTGTTTTTTGTGGGTTGACACAACCCTAAATATGAAATTAGATTACGCATAGAATTGTAATTGACTTTGAATGAGAAAATGATACATCTGTCGTGACAAGATGTATCACAACACATGTGGTCAGTTTATTTCAATCGCTGTTAGTACCAGCGATTCAAGAACATATTACCCCGATTGGCGGAATTCTGTACTGTATATTGATAACCGGCATCGGTCCAACTGACTGATGGTGAAACGTTCGAATTCTTTATCACAAGCCCGAAGTCTCCTGGTAACTCCGGAAAATCACAGGCGCTGCAATAGTTACAAATAGTACAATAACGTTTTGATTTTTATAACACGTATGCTGTAATGCAAGACATGATTCACAAACACGAGAAGCGCAAGGAGGTTTATCTAACACGGCGGCAGGGGATAGAATAACTCTGCAATCCTCAGCCTGTAGGTTCAGTAATTCTTACATGCACTTCGACCCTCAGCCCACCAATTAGAGAGCAGAGTGTATAATTTTGACCAATCGGAGAGCATTTTTTTACCAATCCCAGAGTTATGTTTTAATAGGCTACAACTTGTTTTTTACGAAAGACAAAACCTACCATAAGGGATGGTGGGGTATACAAAAATAATTCGCAAAAAGAGTCGCGAAAACAAATTCGAGATCAAAATTCGCGGAAAAAATCCACCAAAAAAATCTGCCAAAAAATCGGTAAAAAAATCGGGGGGGGGGCGGTGGCGGGGATGGCGGGGGTGGCGGGGGGGAGGGTTATGCAAATTTCACGCCCACACGCAAAACCGGCCAATAGTCCCTACTATTGAATATGAACATGATTTGGAGATTCATATCTGTTTCGGATTGAACACATAAAGTATGCAATATGTACGCCAGTAAAATCTGATCAACATAAACTGTTTTGTTTTCTTAAATATATGGTTTAGGGACATCTGAAGATGAAACAAACGATTCAGGTAAAAATAAATAAACTTGAGTGGTTGAACAACATTTGTTCACAGGCCATCTCTCGGTTTCCAGTTTACAGATGTAGAACTAAAATAAATAACGTGGTAAAATGTAAAACTACATACAGAAACAAACTTTTAACTGTGTTTTATGGCTATTTATTATACAATTTAAATTATAAGGACCCATCGACGTTTTTAATACTTAAAATAATGATAATCTACTTATTGTAAGTTGTTAATAATACGCAACGAGTGGATCCAGAAGCTCAAAGTCAAGTTAATATTTTGTTTATATGATTTTCCTAGCTCGAATAAGGTTCTATTAATATATGGTGTGTTGCGTTGACTTCAGAATAACAGCTTTTACATAATAATTCATTGATTGCCATTGTTCCGTAAGATTAACATTAAAACTGAAAGCTTTGAAGGTGGATGTTTCTCAAAAACCTTATAACTAGAGAAAATTAACTTTTGATTGATAAAAATATATTCACAAAATAATAGTTTTGAGGAAAATTGCCAAAGAATATCAGGAAATTATTTTAATATTATAAATAGATAAATTGACAGAATAGAGTTCTTAAACTAGTATGTTTCATATTAAATTTGTGTGCACGGAATAGTTAGTTTATTAATAAAAAACGGCATTTGAGGTTGACGAAAAACTGTAGTATATATATTGATGATACATAATAATAAATCGTTGATCACTCATTTATATCTGATATACATTAAAACCTGGGGAGCATTAAGTTTTGAGATCCAGTGACTAAACAAATCACAAAGTTAAATCCTAAGCAAAATAGGTAATGAAGGAAAACTGGATTCTTAATTTCAGTTTGATTGAGAAAGCAGCGGTATTCCATTTAACAAGTAAATTTGTTCTGCATACGGTAATTAAAAATTACTATACGGCATACAGACCCCATACTATATCCTCCTCACGATTATTCTTACAATAATTAAATTTTGTAAATGCTTTTTTATTGCTGATAAAACATCAATATTAATTTATATGAACAAAATTAAACCATTTTTTAATTCTTATTTTTTTTTAGCGAATTTCCCCTATAGGGAAGAAGCTATTACCGTAGTCGGCATGGTAAGACCTAGGCCCGGGACCATGATAACTTTAGGTTTTGAGGTCCCCAGACCCCTAAAACACCATTCGTTCGAAACTGTATATATATATATATACATATATATATATATATATATATATATATATATATATATATATATATATATATATGTGTGTCCGTGGGTGCGATAACTCTCGTAAAAAAGGTCCGATTTTGATGAAATTTGGTACAAACGTGTAAAGCAGAATTTATGACTAAGTTCGAAAACCAGACGGATCGACCTATCCGAAGGGGTATTTTGGGGGGGTTTTGTACCCCAAAAATGAGTTTTTTGAGTTTTTTACATACAATTTTTGAAAAAGGAAAATTTTATTTTTCCCCATTGGAATCAGCTTAAAAAGACGTACAATTTGATGTTTTAATCATTGCTCTACGTCAATTGGTTACTGAGATATTGAAAGTGCTAAACACAGTACGTTGTCCAATGTTATTCTTATGGGGGATAAGAAAAATTGTATATCTCGCTTATTTATCAACTTATCCTAACGAAACTTGGTATATTGCTTCATTTCATTGTGGTCTATTGATATTTGCACAAAAACCCATTTTTTGCCCGATAGTTCCCGTAGCAGCAAACCTGCATACTCAGCCCCATGTTATTCTTATGGAGACTAATTAACGTGTTATCTCCTTTAATTATGAACATAAATTAATATAACTTGGTATGTGGCTTTACCTAGTTGAGTTATATTGATATTTGTATAAAAGCCCATTTTTAGTGTTCCTTATTTCAGCAAACCTGCATACTCAGCCGCCATGTTATTCTTATGGAGAATAATTAAAATGTCATAAATCGTTTATTTATGAATGTATATTGATGAAACTTGGTATGTGGTTTTATGTGATATTAAGATAAATTAATATGCATTGGAAATTCGCTGAGTATGCAGGTTTGCTGCTACGGGGGTATTTATTTGTGTTCTGGACTGGATATCAGGTATTTCTTAGTCAAAAACAATTTCGTAAACCATAATCTAATTTGATTAATAAATAAAAAAATACTGTACGAATGTAGTAAGAAACTGGGAAAAACGTCTTCCAAATTTCCTGTGGATTGACAGCTTCTTGTGGTATTGGCAGGGAGAACTGCCAGCCTTTTGGCGCTGCTGAAAATAACATATTGCCTGCAGGCTTTCGAGTGAGATGGAATTTTAAATTTCGGTTTAACCAACCCCACGTGACCCAAAATACATATCACATCAGTTTATACAACGCTTTTATGACATCTCCATCATAACTATAAACATTATACTCCATATATGTAATAAACAAGGTTTTGTATTAAAGAATTATCAGGTTAAAATATCCTTATATTAAGAGTGGCGATGCTCTCATGCGTATACCATCAACTACAAGTGAATTTCAAGTAAATTTACAAGCATCAACACAAGAACCATTCAAGTGAAAATGTTCCCTTTTTCAGATTAGATTATGACTTAACAATTTTGATCAAGTGTTGATGTTGTTGACTGAAGAGTTGTAAATTACTGGTTATCAGATCTAGATCAAACGTATCCCTCCGGAACCTCCTAATACAATAAGAGGGGCAGATCAGTTGGTATTTAGAGTTGGCGGTTAGTGAAATATGCTGTCCGATGACGTTTGATGGTTTGATTGAATAGTAATGTTTTTTTGTGCGGATACAAATTTGGCAGATAGAAGCAGTGATTAATGTTGAAGCAATTAGAAGTTGGAAATTGACGAACTGTTATAGTGAAAGTGGTGAATGTCTAATATTATGTTTATTTGGATAAAACTTCGTGAATAAATCGAAAACGGTTTTACTTTGCTTCTTTACACCCCGGATTAAGCGAATGAGCGAAATTTATTCACCTTTCATCCACCATCCTCAAAAAGACAAATGATGTATGGAATGTTTTCTCTCTGGGTAGAACAGATCATATTCAACTTAGTAAAACAAACTGTAAACCCAAATTATGTTAGGTAAACAAACCTAAGGCTGAAACTAGCAGTATTTTATGATACTTGTGATTAGCAGTAGTTTCTGATACAAACAAAATCATACCGTTGAAATAATGGACATAAATTTAAATGAGTAAAAGTTCATTATCTGAAAAGAGTGTTAACGTTCAAGAAAAAACTTCCAAAATAATTCCAGTGTTGTATGAAGAAGGTCTAGAAAATTTTTAAAATTATCGAAGAGTTTTATCGATAAACCTTTATTTGGATAGCGAATATTGCATCGAACACTATCATTTCTGTTATATCATTTATATACGAATAAATAAATAATGATAAACACGTATCGAAATGCACAACAAACACGGCTACCCAGAACTTTTGAAAGGTACAAAAGATAATGATTTTGTTCTAGTTTAAATCACATTTGGTAAACATAAAATAGGTTTATTTTTATTTTTAATCATATACGTTCATATGCCATACGTCAAAATACACCCGTAACAAGAATTAACAACAGAGGAAGTATTCCTTGCGTAAAATAACATTGAAGTTGACTGAATAATTTATCCGATTTTCAGCTTTGAATGTAAAAGGGAGATCCACTTTGATTGCAGATGATCTTTCCGTCACAATATTGTATCAGTATGTTTCTTTCTTCAGTCATAAAACCCAGCGAATCATCTCTCAACGAAAAATATGTATTTAAGTAAAAATATTAAATAAACTATATGATTCACATGAAAATAAACTCGTGGAAATTTGGTTCAAGCTATTGTTTGATAATTCTAACATTTGATATTTCAAATGTTTACGATCTTAAAAGACAATTAGTATAACTTACATACACTATTATAGTTACAGTACTTTAAACTGAATAACTTTTAATTTTACTCATAAATATTCCAAATGTTTTTCCGAAATTTTCCTTGAGATAAGGAAGTTTGCGTTTTAACAGCTCAATTGTATTAAATTGGTAGTGTGGTTGAAAACTAATACATGTATGCGAATATAGCAATAACTCGTGCTATTTGCTTTTATTACTTAAACATGTTTGAAAACTCAACATGAGTTGCACTTGGCAAGAAAAGCTTCGTTTGAAGAATGCCTCAAATCAAACTTTTTTGGGAAAAAGTTGTGTTTCTCAGAATATATACTTCAGGTCGGTAAGTTTAGACATACTTCAGACAGAGCTCTTCTTGCCAAGTTGTTCATCTACTTTAGGAGTTTTAACCATCTGACAGGTTTTTTCTACTTAATATAATTCTAACTGTACCTTAACACATTTCATTTAAACAAATACAATATTTACGAACACAAATACAGTTCTGAAAATAATAAATTAATCGTGGTGACAGAGACCGGATTTGAAAAAAAATATTATGACGACCTTAAAAGGTTACTCAATATAATTCTTTACTTTGATTGGTTTTCTAGCCCCTCTTGGTGACCTGTTCGTCGTTACCGTACACCAGATATTAAATCCTACTTCAAACGTAGCGACGTATAGGCTGTTTAATAGCTATCCACCCCCTCGGGCCAGGGCCGTGTCCTGCGGGGGATTATAAGATGAATCACAAAGCTTAATGAGAAGATCACGCGACCAACTGCCCCTGCCCCCTCCCCAAACTCAAAACTCATGGTCCCCTGAATCGCCTCTCTTCACCCTGCAATGGTACTTTGGGTTCTTATCCTTTCTTTCTACTCCATAAATCATCAATGATATGTGTATCTCAGAGTTTGGTTTCAATTATGTCACCTTGTAAGCTGATTGGGTGAGAAAAATACAGAGAATTTTATTCATTTTTTCAAGACACCCCAATTTAAAAGTACCAAAGTCACTGTTTAAGACCAATACAAGTTCATAAGTTGGCAACCATACCCCTTTATTTAATTATTGATCAGCTGGTTTGCATTAATGCAGTGTTGTTTGTTTTATTTACTATTATTTTGATGTTATTACATTAAAAATTCAAATATGGCTTTTTAAATGTCTGAAAAGAGGGTACTGTTGCATAAATGCTTAAGGTGGTCTAAATGCAAGGTTGGTACAGCTTTCAGACAAGGTGTGCTGAGTCGATCTATTTAAGGATTTCTGCTTTACCGGAAGAGACCTCGTAAAAACAGGTGGAAGGTCACGTGATCACCAATCCAATCTGCAGTGTTGCTGGAAACACGATATTTATCGTACGAGTACCATATTTTTCTCACCGTTGTTAAAATGACATTGTTTAACTGCTTGAATATTTTTATTAGCTGTTATTTAATGAAACTAATATCGCTTTGATTTATTCTGATTATTAACTTACACTGCATATAAAAAACAAAACCTAACAGTGAAAAGAAACGTGTTTTAATCTAGTTTGAAAAATGAATAAGCTCAATTTATTAAAACAATAAGGAAGGCCTAATAATAACAATAATATTATTTTTTATTACTACCCGATGTCCATGAACAATAAATTGTATTGTTTAATATTAGGTATCAAGTTTAAGATGAATTCCATTTACAATAAAGGCTTCAAATTATTAAACTTAGACAAGATTGACTAGTTAACTTAGTTATTTTTTAATTCCTGGACACTTATTCTTGTAAACAGTTCTAAATACCAACGGCTTTTAGTTCAATTTGTTCTACGACTGTAATAACAATTACCTAATTAACATTATTCAAGTAAATACGTAAAAGTCATGTACCGAAAGTCCACTGTCCAGTGGCTATTTAAAACTAACTGTAACTGTACCAATAATCTGTAACTGTAATCTGTAAGGTTGGCTACACTTTATGGTATGTTGTGGATTTATGAATCAGCTGGACGACCTCGTAAGACCTCTTTGCTGCGAACATTGCTTTTATGTAAATCAGCACACCTTGTCTGAAAGCTCTACCAACCTTGGTCTAAATGAACACCTAGCCTAAAATTGTTTTCAATTATGGAAATGTGGGAAGTACCAAAAGCGATCAAACGCATTTTAGCGAATTTCCCCTATTGGGAAGAAGCTATTGCCGTAGGTCTCATGGTAAGACTTAAGCCCGAGACCATGATAAATTTTTGTTTTGAGGTCCCCAGACGCCAAAACACTATTCGTTCAAATTTATATATAACCTTATTTGAACGGAACCCATTATTTGACAAAATTACTGAAATCATAAAATCAAAGGAACAACTTCACCAACAGTTATAAGCCAAAAAAAGATAGCATATGATAGTTACCTATTTTGATTCTATCAGATTGTCTTTGTTTATTTATGTTATCGTACATGTGAAGATGACGTGAAAGTCGAAACACGTGTAGTGTAGAATAAAATTGACAAAAGGGTACTCAAGGTTTATTACTTTATTTCTTATTAATATATGTATATTATATATATAAATATACATATATGTAAATGTGTAAAGTGACATTCATGACTTTAAGTTTGAAAACAAAAAAAATCGGACCATGGGAAGGTTTTATGGGATTTCAAAATTTCACAAAAATCAGTTTTTTTGCTTTTTTTCACCATACATTAAACAAAATTTGTTTTGACCATTTTATAGAGCTTAAAAACAAACAATATAGTATTTTGAACCATTAACCTAGGTTAAGTGGTTCCGGAGAAAATAAAAAAAACCGTGTTCATAAAAACTCCCACTTTAATCTTATTGGAAAAAGGTTTTTAGCTTTTCCTCAGTTAATTTTACTGTAAACTTTCATTTGCTTTTACCAATCAATTCAGCTCTACAAAACAATCATTTTGGTATTTAAATTATGATTCTACGTCCAACCGTTGCCGAGATATTCAAAGTGCTACACAGTACACAGTACACACAGTACACAGTACGTTGTCCATAGTTATCCTTATGGAGAAAAAATAAAATTTGATATCTCGATTCTTTTAAGAATGTATATTGATGAAAATTGGTATTTTTCTTCACCTAGTACTGGAATATTGATATTTGCAAAATAAATAGTTTTTTGTTGATTATTCCTGGAGCAGCAAACCTGCATACTCAGCCATAAAGTTTTATATCTCCCTTAATTATAAACATAAATTATTAAAACTTGGTATGTAGCTTCACCTGGTTGAGTTATATTGATAATTGCTTAAAACACATTTCTTATCTTTCTTGTTGCATCAAACCTGCGTACCCAGCCCTAATGTTATTTTTATGGAGAATAAATCAAATGCTATATATCACTCATTTATAAATGTATTTTTATGAAATTTGGTAAGTGGATTTATGTGGTAGTGAGAAACATATACATGTATTAGAAATTCGCTGAGTACGCAGGTTTGCTGTGACGGGGATATTAGTTTTGTCACATGTTAGTGGTTTTCCCTCCCAAATCCATGGGTTGCGTTTACGAAACCCCCTGCATTACATAGTACCAATTTCAGTTAGGTACTAGTAACAACCTATTTAAAAATAGTACTAAAGGGTTGTTATAGTCTTTTTTGTCTGTCCTATTTCATATGGTAAATTTAAAAATCAAGTAGTTTTCTCCGATTTTAACGAAACAAAGTCCAATTTATATCCACTTAGAAAAAAACAATAATTTATTTTGGCATGTTACTTTATGAAGTTTATTCAATTTCAATAAATAATATTTTTAAGACAATTAAATGAAGTTGTTTTATATTCAAACTGTAGTCGTAAATTTAATTGAAAATAATTAATATACAAAGTAAGGTACAGTACTTATGCACTACAGTGACCTCCATTATTGTTTCATGAATCATTTCTTAATTTGGAGAAAAAACCAGAAGGCGAGCTGTGGCGATTAGGTTAGGTTAGGTTACGTTATTAAAGAACATTAAAATTTATGTGTGAATGGGCACACATAAATATATATCTATACATGTGAGATTATGTATTAGTTGGTCTAGAATAGTTGTTTAAAGCTCGTTTTGAATTATCTAATTGAGTAATAACTTTTAAATATTAGGTAGTGTCTTAATCTCATGAATAGATGTTTTAGTTATGTTCTGTACCTCCAGTCAGGCATTGTCTTGGAGCTGGTTTTCTATGAACAGCAGGAAACAAAAACACGATACAATTATGTTATTAAAAAGTAAATGTTGTTTATGTTGGGTCATCGAGGAAATGAAAATTTTATTTTTGTAAATTGCTACTTTATGAATTGTAAAAGCTATGCACCTATTTAATTCTGTGATGGTAAAATAAAGATTATTTATTTATTTAAATATAATAAACTGACTTTAAAACCCTTTGAGTGCCACGGAACGATATATTGTCATGCACGGAACATCCGAAAAATACTTCACAACGATATATCGTCGTCGGTGGTCTTACCAAAAAATACATTGCAACGATATATCGTTGTTATGGAAAATTTTTCTTACGTCATTACTTTTTATTATTTCTTTCAGGACATTTCCAGGATATTTTCTAGCTCTATAAATCTAGTAGTTATTTGGTGAAAATCTTATATTTGAACAATGTTTATTTATCTGAAAAAATATATAACAAATTTCCCGCATGTATAATATGTACCTATTCAAATTTTTTATTTTTTATTTTTTAGATATTATATATGTGCATAATATTATAGCTAAACTTTAAACTTACAAAACAAAAAAAGTTTCATAATAATATCTTACCAAATAAAAAGTTATTGATTTTATGTACAAAACCCTTGCAAAATGTTGATTTTGTGAATCGTTGTTATAGAACATTTTTCTTACGTAATTACTTTTTATTATTTCTTCCAGAACATTTCCAGGATATGTTCAGGTAAACATATACTCCATAAATATACGAGGCCTAGTTAGTCTGCTTTATGAAATAAAATTGTAATAAAACTTAAACCCTTGAATAAAGTTAGGCTACTGTCTTGTGTACTAATTTGCCGTTTTTATATTTTTTTACATTTATGGAAATAACTTGTCCGCCTAAAGCCCAAATTTGATGAAACTTTCAGGAAATATTTTGGGAAACATCTCCTCTATAAATCTAGTAGTTATTTGGTGAAAATCTTATATTTGAACAATGTTTATTTACCTGAAACAAATAACAAAAAAAAATTTCCCACATACATATATGTATTCAATTTTTTTATTTTTTATTTTTTAAATATTATATATGTGCATAATATTATAGCTAAACTTTAAACTTACAAAACAAAAAAGTTTCATAATAATATCTTACCAAATAAAAAAGTTATTAATTTTTATGCAAACCCTTGCAAAATGTTGATTTTGTGCCTGGCACTTTTTGGATATACTGTGTTAAACACTCTGGCACTCTAGGGATATGACGACTGAAAAACTCTGGCACTCAAAGGGTAACCTAACCACAGCAGCGCACTATTACGGGTGGGAGGTCGCTATAGTGCAAAAATACCAGATTTAAAAACTATCCATGTCAGGTGTAAGTCGCAATAATTCTGTATTTTAATGTATTTGGTTTTACTCATAAACTACGTATTTTCAAGTTTCAGCATTTAATGGGATGCAGAGCAGCGCGGGTTCTCTAGTGCAGGAATACAGCACATCCACTGCAGAGCAGCGCGGGTTCTCTAGCGCAGGAATACAGCACATCCATTGCAGAGCAGCGCGGGTTCTCTAGCGCAGGAATACAGTACATCCATTGCAGAGCAGCGCGGATTCTCTAGTGCAGGAATACAGC
This sequence comes from Allygus modestus, assembly GCA_963675035.1. NCBI lineage: Eukaryota > Metazoa > Arthropoda > Insecta > Hemiptera > Cicadellidae > Allygus > Allygus modestus. Next base: position 298,142,928 of record OY776111.1, on the reverse strand, counting down.
ACATCCATTGCAGAGCAGCGCGGGTTCTCTAGTGCAGGAATACAGCACATCCATTGCAGAGCAGCGCGGGTTCTCTAGTGCAGGAATACTGTACATCCATTGCAGAGCAGCGCGGGTTCTCTAGTGCAGGAATACAGCACATCCATTGCAGAGCAGCGCGGGTTCTCTAGTGCAGGAATACAGCACATCCATTGCAGAGCAGCGCGGGTTCTCTAGTGCAGGAATACAGCACATCCATTGCAGAGCAGCGCGGGTTCTCTAGTGCAGGAATACAGCACATCCAGGGTTCTCTAGTGCAGGAATACAGCACATCCATTGCAGAGCAGCGCGGGTTCTCTAGCGCAGGAATACAGCACATCCATTGCAGAGCAGCGCGGGTTCTATAGCGCAGGAATACAGTACATCCATTGCAGAGCAGCGCGGATTCTCTAGTGCAGGAATACAGCACATCCATTGCAGAGCAGCGCGGGTTCTCTAGCGCAGGAATACAGCACATCCATTGCAGAGCAGCGCGGGTTCTCTAGCGCAGGAATACAGTACATCCATTGCAGAGCAGCGCGGATTCTCTAGTGCAGGAATACAGCACATCCGTTGCAGAGAAGCGCGGGTTCTCTAGTGCAGGAATACAGCACATCCATTGCAGAGCAGCGCGGGTTCTCTAGTGCAGGAATACTGTACATCCATTGCAGAGCAGCGCGGGTTCTCTAGTGCAGGAATACAGCACATCCATTGCAGAGCAGCGCGGGTTCTCTAGTGCAGGAATATAGCACATCCATTGCAGAGCAGCGCGGGTTCTCTAGTGCAGGAATACTGTATATCCATTGCAGAGCAGCGCGGGTTCTCTAGTGCAGGAATACAGTACATCCATTGCAGAGCAGCGCGGGTTCTCTAGCGCAGGAATACAGTACATCCATTGCAGAGCAGCGCGGGTTCTCTAGCGCAGGAATACAGTACATCCATTGCAGAGCAGCGCGGGTTCTCTAGTGCAGGAATACAGTACATCCATTGCAGAGCAGCGCGGATTCTCTAGTGCAGGAATACAGTACATCCATTGCAGAGCAGCGCGGGTTATCTAGTGCAGGAATACAGTACATCCATTGCAGAGCAGCGCGGGTTCTCTAGTGCAGGAATACAGTACATCCATTGCAGAGCAGCGCGGGTTCTCTAGTGCAGGAATACAGCACATCCATTGCAGAGCAGCGCGGGTTCTCTAGCGCAGGAATACAGTACATCCATTGCATCACCAAAACCTAAGTGATGTTTCCATCAGTTGTAATGTACTTAAATACCTCGCTGAATTAAGTCAATTTCCCTCAGAGGAAATTCCTAAAGTTTAGCGACAACATAAATAACGCATCAGCGGGAAAGTTGTTGTGAATTATTGCTGTTTGAAACGATGTAGGTTTGTTAAGCTTTGCAGAACTTCCTATGAGATATTTCATATTATAAATATCCATTTTATTTTGTCATCCTAAGAGAAACTCTGTAGAAGTAAACTCTATCATAATGCGAATTAGAAAATGTTAATAATTAGATCCAAGTTTTTTTTGGGAGGGATGGGGAATTGGATTACGAGATTTAAATAAAATAAATTCTACTATGGAAAAATGTAAATGTCTTGGTAATTACACAATTATCAGTTTCTTAAAAAATCGTACAGTATGTTTTTTATATTTACACTACATTTTATAAATATTGGTAAATATTGTACAGTAAATGTTGCTTGTAAATTGCTCAATTTTATCTCGTTGGCTGTTTCTCTTGAGTTTTAGGGTAGTTAGTAAATGACACATAAAAGCATTAAAAGCATTATAATACCAAAATGACAGTTAGAACATGCTTAAGGTTATAGAATAAGCTGTTTATCGCCTAACAATCACTCCAGTCTTTATATGTTTGACCTACACTAATCCATTAACAGTTTATAAAATAGCTATCAGACTTTGGCGGAATTAATTTTTACTTCCTTCTCAATTGTATGAAGAAAGTACCAATTTTGGTAACATTTTGGAATTTGGGATACTGGTGAAAATATCTATTTTGGATTCGGTATGGCATTTTTTATTAGAATTGTCGATTCCTGCTTTTACCGTTTTAAAACGGCAGTAATTTTAACATTTCAAATCTTAAGATATTGAATACGGATAGTTATAAAAAACATATTTAGATATAACAGGATTGTAGGATTTTTTACTAGCGTATAACGACTTTAAAGATCGCTTAACCCATAGTTGAGTTATCACAGTATTTACGAATCAAATCGTGCAAATTATATGTAAATCACACAAATTAGCATATTTATAATTTTGTTAGTTGCAGTAGCTTAGTGATTTCTCGTCCAATGTTCATAATACAAATACCACATGGCTCTGGACAAACTTTTTCATTTTTATTACGAGTTGTGAAAATTTATAAAGTGTATAATTTGTGAAATATTATTTATCTTTTGAAAAATTAAAATAGTCGCAATTTTGAAACGGTAAAGCTGGAAACTTCAAATTTAATACCAAGTTCGTTTTAAATAATAATAATAAAAACGAATAAAAAAACATAATAGATGGAAAACTGAGCGAGATATCGACTATATTATGTTTACATTACTTTTTTTTAACTTTTAACCCAAGGAAAAACATCCTGCAGTTTGTGTGGATAATTTGTAAACATACGATACATTTAGAGTTAAAATCATTAACATAACGAGCTTTTATCCTCCAAAATTTACGAAAAAGACATAGTAAAACTCAAAATAGGGTTTGACTATTTCGAAAACATTCAATGATTGATAGTGTTGATCCCACACGCTCGAGAAATTGACAACTGGAAAGACTAAATGCATTACAAAATTATTTTTTTTTCTACTGGAATGTTTACTTTTAATAACACGTTTACCCCACCATTAGCAGCAAAACTGTTAATCTTATGAATAAAACAATGATTGAATTGTCTAACTTATTTACTCACTATTTTGAAAACGGTTAGTGGCTTGACCATTCTATGTGAGATAAAAACATATTTTTAAAAGCACAAAAAAGGAAGTCGGGTGTTACGATCCACAGTGTGGCTGGGGGAGGGTGGTCAATGTTTGGAACAGCAGTCTAGAGGAAGCCCTTTTCATAGACACGTGCCAATGACATCAACGACTCCATCTAGTCTATGTGACTGCAGATGACAATGGAATCAATTACTACATGCTCCAATGTGAGGGGGTGGGCGAAGGTCATGGTTGAGTTGAGAAATGTTTTTGTTTGGGACTTCTCAGTCTCACTCTTCTCAGCATTACGATGTCTTCTTCTATGTTAGATTGGCTCTAAAAATATCAATTATAACCACTCTAATACTTATTTTTTACTACAGGTAATGCTGTTATTAATTAAAATATTAAAGATAATACATAGTAAAATAAAACACTAAGAGGAAAAATGTTAAATGGAAGCATAGTTTTTATATTTGCTCATAAGCTGTTGTTATTGTAGAAGTAAAACCTTTTTAGTAAAGTAGACCAAAAACTATTTAATTTGTCTACTTCATCCATCCACTAAGTACTGTAATCCCAGAAAACTACACAAATTATTAAAAACTTTTATCAGATCATTTCCAAAAGAGAAAACATATGGAATATATGTCTTATCTAAAAATGTCGTAAAACGCTATTTAAAGTACCTTACTTTAAGTACATTAACATGTTTCCTTACACCCAGCAATCTCAGCAACGACCCACGAGGGAACCATTGAAGCATCTTATTTGTATATTGAACAACACAAGCTTAAGTCGTTATCTTATTATGATATTTGTTTAACATTATATGATAGTGATGGATTTGTTATCTATTACGGCTCTTAGACCTTAAGTTCTTAAACTAAATTAATTAATTTAAAATAATTTGGTTTTAGTTAAGCATAAGGTGTGGACATTTAGATGTATACGTTGTACAGTTGGTTATAGAAGAAGTATCCTCATCTTCCGAAAAGAAGTGTGGTTTTAAAAACATGAACTTTGCGTGAGTAACGATCAAATAAATCTTTAAAACTATTCTGGCACGTTGAATTTGTTAAATTAAGTATAATTTTAATATACAGAATTAGCGTCTTTTTACTGCATTCAAGTAGATGAAAAATATCACTAAGAAGATATTATTTAAGTATTTATTTTTTCACTCAGCTGCCATTAGCTGAGCTGCCATTGGTTGATGGGCTATTAATTAACTGCCCTGGTAAAAGAATCAGTCAGTCTTAGTCAATAAGCAGGTGACACAATGGATCTCACCGATTCTACAGTGATAATTGATTCAAACTCTTCCTATAATACACTCTTGTGTGTGTGTTGGCGTCTTTCTCAGAGATTTAATGAAATACCAGTGATTTAATGAAGTTATTAACATGTACTGGTATGTAATCGATTAGGGTAGATGCTACACTACGGCTAATCATCTTTTATAGTGCAACTCATACAGTAGAAATATACTCAGCTTGTATTAGTCGATATCAATAGTGATATTTTCTTGTTCAAGGACATTTTGTGATCTACTGGGTCTAAAAAAGCAAGACAAAGTATTTATGCAACACATTTCTGCATTTTCGTGTTACGTAAGAGTCCGTCAATTGCTTCAAGTCTGGATTTAGCAACTAAATTGTTTGGCTAAAAATGAAGTTACTTTATCCATACTAACCATTTTTACCCCCTTTTTATACTAATTTTGAGAGAAGATTCAGTACTTAAAAACACACCCGTTAACAAAAAAGTAAAAACCTGATATACGAAAAAACGAGTTCGCACGCAGCACGCTGACGTGAGGGAAGTGAATTTCCGCATTAAAACCTTTAAAACAAGGGTTTAAAACAACAATAGGAGGAGGTATAGTCAGCATAACAAGTTGGTACAGGGCATTGGGGGTGATAAAACTACATCAAGACATGAAAAACAGCCTTTTCCAGTGTAAAATCCCCATAATACAACGTACTGTGTTAAGACAATTCACATTTTCTTTAATAACTAGGTAAATACTTGTGCTAGAATGACGAGAGAGAACTTAAAAGTTTTGCCATTTTACGTAAAATAATTGAATATGTAATAATTATACATTTGGGGCTTTTCTGGACTTTTTTGGGCCCAAAAACTCAAAACTTGACATATTTGGGAAATGTTATTGAATTCAAATAAACATGTCTGGTATTAAATAAATAAATAATAATGTATAAAATAATGATTAAAGTAATAAATGAATTTGTGGATATAAGTTTTACTGAAATGAAAGGTAACACTTATTATTCCATAAACAGTATGAACGATAAATCATCCTGATTTGTGGAGATTTACAGAAAATTAACTTCATAAAGTTGTCTGCAGTACAATCATGGATTGATGAGGTTTTACTATTTAGTTGACTGAATGTACTAAGAGCTATAAAATCAACGTTATAAAGCTTTGATAACTTGCATTAAAATTGGCAACGCCTTCAAATAACTTAAACTATACTTGACAACAAGAAAGTTGTAAAATTATTATTGGTTAAGACTACAAATTAAAAATGTATTAATAATAAAAGAAAATCTTCTGCCTTAGTACATTTCCTATATTTTGAAAACATCATAGATTCAGTGTCTTAAATGTCTTACATTTTAATTGGTTATCACACAAAGTGCTTCTTGAAACAAAGATACAATAAAAAGTATAAAACTCCATTCTTGTTAGAACTAAGACCTGCCACGCAATACAGGACTGAAAGAACCCCTATTTCGTTCTTTTCTCTGTCGGAAGAGTGTTCTCACTTTGATAACATATATTTTATTTTATATGAATTCCTTTTATTACATTTCGAAAAACAATTCAAAATGTATCTGATCAGTGAGTAGATACGGTAAGAACCTTTTTGAAATATTAGCTAGGTAAATTAATTAATTAATAATAAATATATAAAATCCAAATACCATTGACTGACCGACTCACTTACTCACTCATCACGAAATCTCAAAAACCACAGGACGGATTGCAATGCAATTTGGAACATACCTTCCTCTTGGGTCTTAGGTGCTCACTAAGAAAGGGTTTTTAGAAATTACCATAGGGCTCCGCCCCATGGGAAGTCAAAGTTCCAATCCTGTGTTATTCTTATGGGCATTCACTTTAAGTTTGAGCCATTGACTATAGATTCTTCAAGGATTTTTAAGGGTAATTATCCCCAAAAACCGCTAAAAAACATGAAAAATCCGAATTTCTCAAAGTCGGCTCTAACGATTTTGATTAAACTTTGGTGGTTTGTAGAGCTTTAAGTTTCCAACAAAATGACACCACTCGCATTCCTGGAAAAATTCGGGTTCATAAATCACAGGACTTAAAACATCCAAAACTAAGTTATTTTTATTTTTCATAAAAAACCATAAATGTTAAAAAAATTATTTATCACCATTAAAAATAGCTCAAAAAACTAAATAAATTTAGTACTTTGAATTATTATTCTACGATAGCTGGTTGCGGAGAAAATTGAAATTTTCATTTTGCGGTAAACAGCACATTGTCTAAGGTTATTCTTATGGGGAATACAAAACTTACCATTTCTCTATTATTTACTGATCAATTTCGTTTAAACTTGATATGCAGGTCAAGTTAGCATTGACCAACAGAGGATATTCGAAATATGTTGCAAAGTAACCCGAGGGGAGGAGGGCATTTCCCCTCTCAAAAACACTTTGTGTAGCAACGGATTTTGTAGTGCCTCCCGAAATGGGGTTTGGGTGGATATTTCTGAAAACAACTATTTTAGACAATTTTCCGTACATTAATCTGTACTTTATATTCTATATTTAGTAAATAAAAAGTATTTATTTATTCATTGAAGTTGCTATAAAAGGGAGAAAGTATGTGTCAGTTTCCTGATACTGTTTATTATATATTAAGATTATTTGAGGGGCGAAGCCAGCGGGAACAGCTAGTTAATAAATAAAATAGCATTATTTTATATTCCAGCTTTTAAGAATTATATAGCATGGACATCAAAAGACGAGATATTTCGTATAAATCACTCACATGAAATTGGATATATTTTGTTGACACATTTGTATTACTACCTATGAGACCGAGCTTTGTTTGGGGAAGGTAAGATAGTTTGTTTATATAACTTGGAGTAACCTTTCTAACGACCAGATTTGCTTAGCTCATTTGCCTCTTTTCTGCTTATATGATGTAACCGTCCAACTTACCTGCTTACATATAGACTTCAAAAAATTAGGTTATATTATTGTTTTTTTTTTAATAACATCAACAAATCAAGACGACGCAGAAGACATATTAACCAAAAGATCACTTCAATCAGCTGCCCGAAATAATCAGGTGTTGAGACCATCAATATATGAAAACCTATCTATATAATTAATAAAATAATCATAATTAAATGTCTAAGATATTATTTAAATTAAAAAATATTATTCAAACTCTATTTATACATTAGGGAATAAAAAATCTGGGGCAATATTATAAAATAAGCAGATATTGTTATATAATAAGTCTTAATGCAAGATATTCTATTTTACTTACCTGTTATACAAGTTCATATTTGAACGTCATATTTATGACAGGGGCGTAAATAATTTAAAGTAATTTCAACTAAATCCCGCGAATCTATGTTTATGCTCGAATATAAATACCAAATATACATAAGTAAAGATACTATTTCATCTTTACCCTGAATGTTTCAATATGTGAAAGTGTAATCATATGAATCAATTGTTATATTAAAAATTGGTGGAAAACAAAAACAAAAACACTACAAGTCTTGATACAATATAACTACCAAGAAGACGTGAGTTTTATTTCAGGAAATTTTACAAGAAATATGATACCAATAACCCAAGGACAGTGACGAATGGAATATCTAACGGAATATGAACTTCAACTCCAATCAATTTGGTAAAAGCTAATCCAAAATTTCAGCATATCTTCAAGACTTCAGATAAAAAAAAAGAAGTTTCAAAAAATATGTGATTAAATTACAATATTCAATTTGGTATTTTCGAGGAAAATTATCGAGGGAAAACATATTATTTTATTTCTGATATAATTATTATTATTGTTGCAATTTATATGGACTTAAAGGTAATACATCAAATGCACCCTTAAGGCAAAGGACTATGACCCTGAATAAGATCTTGAACGTAAACCCTGTGTAATGAGTTATTAGCCGAGGAACTTTCTTAACGATAAATCGAACTAATGTTGAAATATGATTGTATTTAAATATCAATTTTGAAAGGTATACTATTAAAACTTGAAATTGTAACAAAATGTATGTCTGATTTATGAGTTATGTATATATTTTGTTATGTGAATAATAATATTGTATGACGAATAAAATGGGATGTAATAATGATTACTCTAGTTGTTATTATGGTCAATACTAGAGCAATAAAATTATTCTTTTTTATATTTTAAACTCCATAAGATTAATGTGTGGCGGCGCAACTACCCACCGCACTTTTTACGCAAATTAAGGTTCTGTAAATTAAACACTTGTTTGTTGAAAACTGAATTTATTGTTACTTGGTAAATTCAAAAGTGAAACAATATATAAAACTGGATAAATGGATGAACTGGACGTAAATTGAATCTAAGCTTAAAGAAATGTATCTAGTCAAGGAATGTCTAAAAATGGATCGAATCTCATGAGTCTCGCAAGTGTCACTCAGTTGACGCTAGACGGACGACTGAAGGGTTGAGGGCGAGGGCCTAAACAATAAACAATAACCCCCTCCAACACCCCCGCAATCGGCGCCAACATAATGTTTCAGGTAGATTTTTGATTTGATAAACATTTGATTTATTTTGGATATGACCACTCTATATATCATGTTATCTTCATTCAATGGTTTGAGTCCCTGTTTTCAGGAAGCCACATAATCCTATCCTACCCTATACTCTAATACGAGTAAGGTTTGCTTGCTTGCAACTTAGATCTCAAAAATGGCTCGAACGATTTCTTTCAAAATATGACATTAACTAAATTCTGGATTAAAAATAAGTTCTAGACAGGTCTTAATACCCAGAAAAAAATCGAACTATAAAACAAATTTGAAAAGTTAAAACAAATAACATTGAGCTTATGGAGTTTAACATCAAAACAAAAGAGTCAAACCTGCTTTTCATATTTAACCTGGGGCCTGTCAAAGTAATATTCATGCCCTAATATCAACACGTAGTTTAAATAAATACTACTTTAAAGTTTGAAGGGTCACTGAGTTATAATAACAACTGGAGTGATTTAAAGATGAAGAAAATATGCAAATGAGCGAAGAAAATCTGCTCGACATGAGGGGCCATGGTGAAGAATTACTCTAGGCCTATCAAACAAGCTGACTAGCTCTCTCCGAGCAGAGCTCGGCCCCCCAGGTACAAATAATGAAACTATATGAGTATTACTTTGACAGTTCACTAATTATACTAATATTTGAAAGCTGACAGTTTGTGAGTTTGTTTGTTTATTTGTGGCTCAATCACGCTCCAACTACTCGACTCGACTCGATTGAGCTGATACTGTATTTGGTTGGAAGATAGCTAATATCCTAAAGTAACAACAGTTGAAAAACAGCTGTTACTTACTATCAACATCAAAATCTAAATACTCTAAATTGTTTAAAGTTTTTATGATAATATTTGTAATAATTGTGCTTAATTGTTTATAAAGTTCCATAGAAGGTAATTGATATAATATATTTACATAAATTACTACAATTTGGCTGTTAAGATTACAAATTATGTACTTCTAGATGTCCCATTCCAAATTCTAGGTTAGCATTTATAATAATACTTAAGATGAGGAATAACTCTGTTTTGGTTCTTTTAGAATTCATAATGTTCATTAGAATACTTCAAGTAATATCAATAAATACAAGAGAAATCCGTAATAGTAATGTAACTTTTGAAGTACATATGGAAATATGGCATTTTACAATTCATCAGTTTAACATGAATGTCAACAGTTGCTTTAAAGGCTTGAACTATAGAAACAACAAAAGAGAGTGGAGGAAAAGGTGGAACATGATTAAGTGCACGTTTAACTATTCTTATTTTATTTTACTATCATTGATTCTGCTAAGTGGAGATATTGAAGAAAACCCTGGCCCTGATGGCTCTAATCTTCAATGTGTAGAATGTACAAATGTAAATGTTATAAATGAAGGTACTGAGAAGGAAAACTGCATTTTTGGTAATACATATTTTAAAAGGTTAAGAGCACATATTAATGTCACACATAAAGATGACATATTCCTTAAAAGCAAACCTTGTAATAAAGGGAGTGTTCAAAGGAAAAACAAATTAGATGGTATCAAAGAAATATATTCTGAAACTCCAAAAACATGGTGAGAACTTTATGATGACGAGATAAAGGCATGGTGGGACAACCACTTAACAGTTCCCAATAATTGCATAGCAATAGATCCTCTTGTAAGTCATATTATGAAGGTCGAAACTGATGATACTTTATTAAAAAATATGTTTGACAAATTAAATTTAAGAAAATACAAATACATTTTAAACTGTGTAAATAGTAGAACATCTGAGGATAGGAACAAAGGGTGCCACTGGTCCTTGCTGTGTATTAATGTAGAAGATCTTTCATTTTACCACATAGATTCTATGTCACCACTAAACCATAGCCATGCCAATACCCTAGCAAATAAAATTAGTAATTATCTTATTGGAAAAACAGTTCAACTTCAAGTTAAAGAAATACAAAACTACAGACAGAAACACAATATTGAGTGTGGAATTCATGTGATACGCAATTCTCAAATTATCTGTTCCTGTTTATCTAATAATAAAGATATCTGTCAAGATATAAGGATTAAAGAAAAGTTTTGTGTCTCTGAAATATATCAACAAGTTTTCTCAGTTGGAAATCAGTATGCGCGTGTTTTAAATGAACAAGATGATTTAAATAGCTTATTTATATCACCACTTCAAGATTTAACTACAACCCAAACAATAACAAACGTGATTAATTCCAATAAGGTTCTTCATGCTGGTAACAAGCCAACAAATATTATATTTAAAGATGATAATAATCAGGTGGGGGGGAGCGGTGAAATATCACTCCAAGTCATCTAAACAAACTGACTGACCTTCCCCGAGCAAGGCTCGGCCCCAAGTTACTCTTTTTACTAACAAGGTATCATTCGAAAGTTATAAAGTAGTATATGTTACCCGCAGGCTTTGCCCCGCAAATGATTTATAAAAACTATGACAGTTGTGTGTGCTGCATTCTGTGGTTAGCTGGTTAGCCCGTGGAACTACTACGAATAGAGGCACACCAGAACAGCCCAACTAAAGGCGAGATTGTAAACTACAGTGGAACGAGACAAACATAACCGGAAACTGAAAAATTAACTTTAAGTAAAAGAGTGTGAAACGAGTGGGTTTGATTCGCTGAGCTTGATTGTGCTGTCTGTAATTTATATCAGCTGTTTTGTATCAGCTCAACCAAAAATACATGTCCATACATAGGAACTTTGAACCCCCGACGGGCAAAGCTCTATAGGATTTTCGCAACTTTAAAGTGCCTATATGTTCCTCAGGACTATCAAGTACCTCTCTGAAAATTGTCAGTTCAATTAGTCAGTAGTTAGAGCGTGATTGAGGCACTTATCTAAACATACAACAAAAATTACAATCTTTAACATTTATAATTGTTGACGGAACGAAGTGAAGGAATCTAAGTGTTAGCAGAGACAATGATTCGTTGTCGGTCAGTGTGGGGGGGGGGGCGTGTGTGTGTTCGTAATGCAATATTGTGAAAACGGCTCCACGGATCGTTTTCAGATTTTACACAAATGTCTTCAAGTTACTGCACGCTTCCAGTTCAAAAATTGGAACAGATCTGTTAAACCGTTTTTTATTAATTAATATTTAAAAGTTGTAAAATTTCCATAAGATCCAAATGTTAAGCATAAAAATTACTGTCTGTAAAGTACGAGATAATAATACAATATTGTTTCGTAATTAAAAGAAACTACTAAAAATGGTCCTATATATACGTTTTATGATTAAATAAATAAAGTATTGTCTGATTAACATGAGTTTATTAAATTTATCAAAGGTTTTTGAAATTTTTAGATTAAAATATAATACCAGTTTTTATAAATAAAGATAACGTTATCCTATAATGTGAATAATGTGAGTAAGGTAATAGTTTATCCGCTAGATTGCAGCAGCCATTTATTTTGTAATTGCTTCTGCCAGCTGTGTGCTTTTGTCAGTTTATGAAATTTAAATACCCCCGTCATAGCAAACCTGTATACTCAATGTACCTCACTGCATAGGCATCTTACTGCGTTATTTTTTGTTGAAGAATTTGCACCTCTAATATAATATAATTTAATATAATTAAGAGTTATTTATCCTATGACCTAAAATTAACCGAAAGAAAAGTAGATATTTTCCTACAGAGTCCCCAGGACTGTCTGTTTAATATTTTGTGATAGAATTTCGGCTATAACTTACGTGACAGCAGTAACTTTTATCCACTATCTCTGAGTTCGGTCATCCCATCACGCGAATACTAGGAGTGTACTCCTAGTATTATTAGTAGGATTTCATGTTAAGTCATGTGTTAGAGCAAGTTTTCAACCATCTCTATCGAATTTTTAATTGTATAAACATTTGTCGTGACTGCCCTTGGTGTTCTACACACGTGCAAAGTGTAACTTGGTTTGCAGTTCCGTCACCAGGAGTCGCAGGATGGTTCGTTAAGCCGCAGGTTTGTGACAAAACTTTGAACCTCTTTAGAGAATTCGTTTGTAAACAAGGGGTCTTATGTTTCTATTTAAGGTTCAGGAATTCTGGCGACGTGGTTGTTTTAAGGCTCTCTGACTAAATATTCTTAATGGCAATACGACGGACATAGAATTACTATTAGAAATAAAAATTCGAACTCCTATTAATGTAAACTATCTTTTATCATTAATATAAATTTTCTTCAACAATTTACGACTTAACATCAAACTCTACACCTATTTGGAAGAATTTACATCTTACAGCTTATTCAAGTTTTACTATTTAATCTAACTGTGCGGGAAAGGGTAAGCCATTATTCATTCTTCCCCTTCTTTTGGTTGTATAATCAACTTCCCCAGACCCCTGGGAGAAGGGATGAGGGTGACTCAATCCCTTGACTTGGTGACAAAAGCGGCCCAGTAACTTCCATTTGGGTGCACAGAATCGATTTGGCCTCAAAACTGTGTTAACCTTGATTTGATATTCTCTGTTTGGTCCTAAGTGTTTTAGTCACTACCACGTAAGCTATACCACTTTATTCTGGAGCATCGAGGGTATTTAATATTAGGTTATTTGAAACAGAGTACCTGGGGGTCAAGCTTTGCTTGGGGAAGGCTCAGTTTGTTTAGATGACTTGGAGTAATATTTCACTACTTCCCCCAGCTGATTATTAGATTTTTATAGATCATTTGCTTCTTTTCTGCATTTTTAAGGTCACTCTAGTTGTTTTTTCTAGCCCAGTGTCCATTTGAACTATTTAAAATATTACCACTCTATGTTTGCAATCTTCACTCAACAGTTGTAGTCACTGCTCTCAGGAAACCATATGTTAACAATTATAAAAAACATGAGTATTACCTTGACAGTTGATTATGAACAGCTGATACAATTATTTTGTTTTGATTTTAAACTCCATAAGCCCAATGTTAATTTTGTAACTTTTCATTTTCGTTTTTTTACATTATTTGATTTTTCCTGGGGATGAGACCTGTCTAAAACTTATTTATATCCCAGAAATTAGTTATTTCAAACATTTGAAGGAAATCATTGGAGTCGTTTTTGGGATCAGAGTTACAAGCAAGCAAACCTTATTATAGTATAGGATAGGATGTTTTATTTGTTTATTTAGTCGAAAAATAGTTATAAATCTCCCCGTATAATAAATTCAATCACTTTGGCTGGAAAACGGTTTTATACAAGCTGTGGGAATATCATAGACAATTAGATAAAATAATATGTTTTGGAATTAGCCACCATAGAGTGATTATGATCCGAATAACGCACATTGTGACCAAGTATAATGGTCAGTATACTTCCAAACATATCACGTTGCTGATGTTCGTTGTTGTGTCACGTGGTCCGAGGGTTGGACCCTAGTGATTGTGGAATGGTCATAACAGAATGAATAGACTAATCAAGGGAACTTCCATTTTTGTGCTAGCTGCATTCTTCATGGATAACGTAGCTTTTGGAAGGTTTATAATACAATGACCCTTTCTGTTGATTGCCATATCTGTTAAAATACTTAATTTTATTCCATCCTGTTTAACCATTAAACAAATTGATTTTTATCCAACAAAAAAGTTGTAAACTAGAATATTAGACGGTTAAAAAATCCTACATAGCAGCTATATAACAACATAAAGCAGAGGATATTTAGAGAATAGTTTTGCCAAAAAAAAGAAAAGTCCAAATAATATGATTGATTTTCGGGGTTTAACTTTCATGAAATATTAATTCTGACGTAGAGATGAAGCAGAGATAGAATTAAATTTCATCAGGAGCACCTCAAAGTTGATGTGTTTCCGTTTAATTAATTAACAGAGAGCTGCCGGAGTGAGCTTACTATTTTACCGGTTATTAAAACATAAAAACTGTTCAAATACAATGAGATTTAGGGAAGTTATAAGCTTGATTGAGTGAAATAATTAATCAAGCTTATAACTTCTCTTAATCTACATTGTATATGGACAGTTTTTATGTTGTAATATAATTTGCAATTATTTAATATTTGGAATATCCAATAATAAAATAAAATATAAAAAACGAATGACAAATACACGTTAAAAAACATGTGTAAGATACAGATCTCTCTTGTTCATGCCTTCAACAGGAGACTGGGGGATAATAAATAAGTTTGAAATATGTCACTTAAGATGTAAAGTACATGTGTATTGGGGGAATTTTTGGATTTTGTAAAATCGCACTCACGCTAAGGCTTACGACCATTTGTGTGTAGAGGCTCACGTGTAAGATCTTAAAGAACATTTCCGAATCAGAATATTTTAAATATTTTGTCTATCGTTATTCAAAGTTTAGCTGCTTTCCACATTATAAATCAAAACTTTTGGTTAATCTTATGCTGTGAGTCAAGTTGTACTCGATCAAAGCTGTGTAGTTATTTTGAGCCCGTTCTGGGCTAGAATGGAACATGTCCGTTCCTTTTTGAATTCATATTCAGGATCGAAGCACACAACGATTACTTATGAAGTTTAATATAGGATACTTACGTACATACTTCCCTTTTTGTACTAACTGAATACCTGTACTTTTTCGTTACAGTCAAAACCCTAATATTCATTAATTTTCATTAAGGGCTAGCTGTGTACCCATCCTTCGTACGGGTTGTATGTTTAATAGATTAAATTAAAGAAAACAACAAGCCATATAACTTTACAATATTAAAACTACATTTTAAATGTTTAATGTACAATTAAATAAAAGTTAACGAAATATACTGACAGATAGTTCGAGTACTGTTGCTAGGTCGAGGAACTCTGTCGGGTAGTGAACGGCGTGGTCATGGCTAAAAGAACGGTGTTAATTCGCTTTGGAAGAGATCTATCTACCTTTGTGTTGATCTCCGTTGTTTGTTCATTGGTGGATGTGAGGATGGCACAATCACAGAGCCAGGCACTTGCCAAATTAAACTGTTTATGAACCTCGGTAAAAAAACTGTCGACCAGTAAATCCTGTGATTCAACGATTGTCCCGAGTGAAGGAGAGGTGTTTATGAAACTTCACTTGTTTTTCAATGTTCCGTTCTGAACTTTTAAAAGGGCATAAGAACCCCTTAATCTTCTTCAAAATACATTTTCATATTTACTGTTAAGTTCAGACACTCAGTTGTCGGCTACATGAAATATATTTTTAGAGAGGCGTAGATCTCGTCCACTCATGTCTCACGCACAACAAAGGATCTGTGTGAAATCTCCAAAGAACAACACCGTGACTCTTATTATAGTCATGTGATACCAAAGGTACCAAATTTCAGCTCTATTGGTTGTGTAGTTGGTGTATGATGATTAACACGCTTATATTAAAGGCCAGTGGGCCAGAGCCTTTGCGTATATTTGTATCTGGAGTAGGGATATGTCTGCATTGAGCCATCAGCTATATTCCTACTGAATTTAAGCTCCATCAGTCCAGTAATAGGTGCAAAATTGTTAAAAGATGGTATTTTGAAAATCCGGGCGGCGAAGTCCTTAAACATTTTCGTACCGGGAATAAGCTTGCGTTTTGTTCTGATGAATTAGTTATGCCCCACCGAATTTCAACTTAGCAGGTCCAGTAAATACTAATACTCTTAAGATTACCATAAATTAAATTAGAACTGAGCCCTATAGGATTTTTAAATGTATTCTTACTGCACATCTGAAGCATAAGGGGAACCACCATACCAAATTTATCTTCATAGACATAGTCGTTTTTTAGATAAAGTGATCACTATGTCATGAGTCTGACAAATATAAATTTAGATCATGTATTTACTCTGTATACTTATGTTAGTTATCACCAATCCTCACTCAACGTTTTAAATAATAACTATAACATCTATTTGCATAATAAATATTCTTATACCATCATCTGGTTCAATATAAATAAATGGTCCACAAGAATAAAATAGGATCTTTAAGACCCAGAGGGGCAGAGTTCTAAGGTGATTTCAAGAGGTCCAATTTACCTAAAACCTTCAAACGCACACATATAGAACAAAAAACAAAGTTTCATCGAAAACAGTGAACCCGTTTCCTTGTGAAAAGCGAATAAAACACGAACAAAACCACACGAAATCATGTTTTTGAGCGGCCGCCATTATTTTTAAATAAGACTATGGCAGTTTAAAGTCGCCTAAAACCTTATCACGCATGTGTAGAACATATAAACAAAGTTTCACCACAGCCAGTGCAACCGTCTTCCCGTGAAAAGTGAACAAAAACCCGTCCTTAACCGTTACAGACAGACAGGTACAGAATGACAGAAATTGAGATAAGACTTGTTTTGGCCCTATGTTGTGAAACGTAAAATATGCAACAATTTCATAATTCCAAGCAATGTAAAGACTGTTACACGGAAACCTGGCTAGGGTTAGGTGCGTAGCTGGGTCGTGGATCTATGCAAGTTAGGCCAAAAGCAAAACACTTTGAACTGTTCAGTCAAATTGAGGCGAAATAGGCTTGGCCGAGTAAACAAAACTGTACTAACATAATAGGCCACAATTTTCTTAACAAAAAAATCTCTACTCAAATAGATTTTGAGGGGCGCCAGCAACTCAGAAAGGAGCTGCACTCCAAAACGTATATTTCAACAACCCTACAATGCTTAAACAGTAGGCTGTCAATTAACCACACATTTCATGAGAACAAAATAAAACTCTTTTATTCAACTAAAACTAAACATCACTCAGAATAATAATCAAAACTCAATATGAGTTTTAACAATTTATACTAAACAAAAAATAGGATACATGTCTTGACCTTGATTTACTATATCTCAAATTTCTAATTGAGGTCCTAAATTGATTTAACTGAGATTTTAGAATTTATTTCTATTTTTTTTGCAAAATAAAAACCAATTCAAACTAAATATTCCTAAATTGACTATATTTGAAAGAGCTGAAAGGATGACGTTGAAGTTTCTTGAGTTGTAGACTAGAAGAAGAAGATGGTCATCAGGAACACACCACACAAAAGTTCCGTTGCCACTCGAACTGAGTTCAAGGCCGAAAGTGAAGTTTAAATACAAAAGAGAAGTTTTGAACTCACGGTCCACCGTTGCAATACCATCGAGTTTGTAGGCAGGGGTCCATTCATACAGCAGTAGCTGGTCCTCAAGAGCGAGTCACATACGCCAGCCGCTCAAAGGTCCTAGCATCTCACGCCGGTGCTGGTACGATTGGTTTCAGCGCGACCCAGTGGTTCAGGGGTGTCAGGTCAGCAGATCAGGTGTTGCAGGTCAGTGCATCAGGCATGGCGGGTCCGCAGCGGTAGTTCAGGAACGACAGGTCAGCCAAAGCGACGACCATATCCGTCGATTCTCATATCAGAGGTAAAACTTGTCGTGTTTCTTGTAGAATAACAAATTGAGAAAAGGGCCGAGCCTTGCGTCGTTTCCCACACCATATACTCAAAGGCCGCCAAAATCACAGCAAACCTTATACGAATGTACACTATATCAAACACTTAAACATGTGTACTCGTAACAAGACAAAACTGTAATTTTATTTGTATATTGGCCTGTTTTAACTAGGATTATTATGAAATATATTAAAATACATGGCGACATAAAAAAATATGTAACTGTTTTGTGCTGCACACTAAAGGATGTAACAAAACTAACAAAATGCTAAAACTTCTAGCAAAACTTAGAATTCAGGGTGTTTTAGAAATATCTACCGAAACTTCAGGAACTTGTTCATGAGATCAAAACAAGCAAACAATAATGTTATATAACCATAGAGCCTAGCTTGTTAAGTTACCCGGATGTTTGTGTTTTTTAATCAAAACGCCATATCTTGGGAACGCCATATCTTGGTATTGACTTGAAACTTGGAACGTGTGTGTGCTTGTTTTGAGATTATAACGCCTGCCTCGCAAGACAGCGCTAACGTGTGTGTGCTTGTTTTGAGATTATAACGCCTGCCTCGCAAGGCAGCGCTAACGTGTGTGTGCTTGTTTTGAGATTATAAAGCCTGCCTCGCAAGGCAGCGCTAACGTGTGTGTGCTTGTTTTGAGATTATAACGCCTGCCTCGCAAGGCAGCGCTAACGTGTGTGTGCTTGTTTTGAGATTATAACGCCTGCCTCGCAAGGCAGCGCTAACGTGTGTGTGCTTGTTTTGAGATTATAACGCCTGCCTCGCAAGGCAGCGCTTAACGTGTGTGTGCTTGTTTTGCTATTATAACGCCTGCCTCGCAAGGCAGCGCTATCTCTGAGTTACCGCGTCCGATAGTTAAATTAAGTTTTACTCAGTTTAAAGATTCTATCGATAATACTCCACATTTTACCTTTTAGACATGCCGATGAATAAATAGTTAGTTATATTGTGTTTACATGGTGGTCGCAGCTTTTATTCAGTTTTACTTATGTGAGGACGTCATTCCTGCCAACCCTTTGACACGGTCTTAACAAGTTTGGCCTATTTATGTTTCAAAATCAATCGTAAATTTAATTTCCTATCTGCGGGCCATGATGAAATAAATACATAGCTTATTAACAATCGATCAAAACCCCTGCCGTTGGACAGGAATTTAGTAACTTTATATTATAAATAAACACGTATTATAAGTAAACTTTACCTTACTTTTAGTCAACTGTGAAAACAAACGGTTTTTAAAACGCTCTTAGAC
The DNA here is from genome assembly GCA_963675035.1 of Allygus modestus. NCBI lineage: Eukaryota > Metazoa > Arthropoda > Insecta > Hemiptera > Cicadellidae > Allygus > Allygus modestus. The sequence continues at coordinate 298,123,542 of OY776111.1, read as the reverse complement.
TTAGTAATAATCGGTTGTGAATACCTAGCAAATTATGTTAATAAGAAAGAATAAAGCAAATTTGGAAATATGTTGTTGTTTTTGTATTATTTGAAAGTGTTTTAAGGGATTATAAACGTAACAAAATATGAATCCTATAACAATGAACGTTAGGCGGCAAATAAATGAAAATGTAGATAGAAATATTTTCTTTATAGTGGAAGAAAATTATAAGGCATTACTAGTTTTGATAGCTGTATTTAAAGTGGAGATTTCATGACATTGAGTACATGTAATAAATTTAGAGCTAAGTCATAAAGTTATTTGAAGCACTTTACGACCAATACAGGAACGTGATGTTGCCGCTAGACCGAGTCTACTAGTTGCTACACAGTCATAAACGATGTGTTTTGCCAAATGATTTTGATCTTACTGATAAAACACTTCTAAAATAATTTATAATTTATAACGTAATTTTATTAATGTAAACTTGATACTACGTGGAACACTATACTGCATCATATTATTAAATATACTCTAATGCAAGGGTAAAATTAAATTTTGTTGTTTTGTAGACAATTATTTACAAAATAGGCATGAGAATACCCCCCCAATAAAACCAAATGTAATCAAGAAGATTCTTTTTTAAAAATAACGATACTAAGTTAACTATATGCAACATGTCATTACGAAACTATGGATAAATATAGTTAAATAATAAAATATGATGTTCTGGAAAACTATTTAATAGTTTAAAAGCGATAATTCATTCTAAGCAATTAACTTTGAGCAGAAAGAACTCAAGAGCCGTATTTTAAAACTCTCTTTATTCATTGTTAAACCTAAAATACCAAAATGAATAATATTAAAATAGGCTTTATCATTTTAAAATACATTGAATTACAAATGATCGTCTTATAGACACATTTGATTATAAACAAACCATATTGTATAAGGCCTAAATTATTTTCCAGTTCCACTGATGAATTGTAATTTAATTATTTAGTTGCAGTTAATGGTTAATATGATGGTAGTGAAAAACAAAATACTATTTTGTTAAGTTATAATTCTTATTATAATGAACGTTATGGACAAAAACATGAAACATAACATCAAAACTACTCGTATCAGCAACAAAATGTTAATCTATATGTGTAGAGTTGTTTTGACGTAAAAATGTGTTTTATTTAGTAATGTTCATCAACAACGCAGTTTAGTAATGATCATCAAGAAATTTAACTATTTTAGTGCTGTGCACTTAAAACGAATACTGCATAACATCGATCAAGTAAGAAAATTATTGTAAATCCACGGTTTTTTAATAGGTTATCAATCAAGGAAAATGAGACAATCTTTTGCAGTAACAAGATATTAAGGGAAGCTACTCAAAATAATTAAATTATGAAAGGTTAAGAGGCCATTATCGAAAATAAGCTCGTTTCTAACCCTTATCTCGGGCTCATTATTTAAGGGGAACGACCTTTATAGTCTTCATGTTTCTTCATTTAAAAACTGGAAAATTGTATTAAATCAATAAAATCATCTAGTTAGTAATGTTGTGAATGTTGACTACAGTATTGAACGGTTTTATTTGATTTACGGAACTAATTCGTAATTCTCACTCAATGGTATCGTAAAATAACAATCATTACTTTAGTTCAGCCAACTATCCATCAGTAAGTTATTTGAAGATATATGAAACTGAAAATATGGAAAAAGGATCCATGATACAAAAAACTGTGACGCGTCCTAAAAGCAGATGCAATACAAATGAGACAAAGTGTTGTTTTAAATAATTGTAGCTGATAATCTATTGGTTTAACATTAATTACCAAAACTATTTGTATGGGACTAATTCATCTGGGTTCAAGAGTTTAGAAATGTTATCTTTTATTTTAACATTTAAAAAACTTGACTTATTTAATTACGTTAAAACTACATTTACCTATATTTACCCAATAAATTAAATTACAATTTTAATTAAATACAAAGATCAATAGATTTTGATGATTTTGATCTACAACAAAAATATATATAAGCAACTACTTAAGGGTGGACAAATTCAATTAGTTAATTACAAACTGATTATTATGAACGATAAACCAAAAGTAAACCAAAAATTCCAAATTTTGTAATCGTGGACTGTTGGTTCATTTTGTAATTGATTGTTGCACTATTAAACTAGTGTGTTTTTAACAGGTGCATTACAAATCCAAAATAATTGATAACATTACAAAATAATAATTCTTTTCACTCCCACAAAAACAAAATCAAAAAAATAATAACACATTATAAACATAATACTGAGTGATTAGTCGTACGCATCTTAATGTTTAGCAAGAACAAATTCCAATGTTTGACTTTGAATTGTAAGACTTTGATCGTGCAGGAACAAAATTTGAAATAGAAAACTCGTGTACAACATAGATATAGATATAGAAACGCCGAGCACAGGCGTATCACACGTACTTTCTTGTGATGGCCTCCTCAGGTGTCTGGCTCGAGGGTAAGAATTATACACAAATATGTTGTACAAATTAGTAAAATCCGGTTTGCACGGATTTTACTAATTTTTACAACGTATATATGTAGAGTTTTTATGAAAATTCTATTTAATGATGAATAATAGTTAATTAGATTTGTAAGACCAAGAAAAATAAACTTTAAATTTAAAATATATACAATTTGTTACAGCATGCTAATTTTACTGTTCTGTGGTGTGACACAAATTAATGATTAAAGTGGGCAAAAAATAGTTGTTGGAGCTTAAAACACAATACGTGGAAGGCAGAAAATACGAGTAGTTGAATTATTAAAACACGTTGCGAAATTGCTGTTGCACGGCTTATATGTTACAGTATGGGATAGAAAGTTTTTTGATCTCTACAGTTTAAAAAAATAACTATAAGTAGTGTGGGTTTGCCGGTTTTGCGCCGGAAGTGACGTCACATCCGGTCAGTGACCGGATGCGCTGAGTGAAAAAATACGTCATCTGAGGCTGAGCCAGTGACGTAGGCGGTTTTGTGACGAAATGAGGTAAAGTTCAAAGTTCAAGGTCACGGTGAAGTTTTTTTAAAAAAATCTACCTCGCACTCGTAAAATCGATTGTGATTCGATAGTTAATCGATAAGAAATATCGAATGAAACAATCGAATGAAGCAATCGAATGATACGAGTGCGAGGTAGTACTATTACAAATATTACAAATATTACTTTATTTTATTACTTTATTTTATTTACAATAATTCATGTTTACAATAGTTCCCCGTTGTTCGTTGTCATCGATGTTGTTGATCCGGACGAGTTGCGGCCATCACTTCGCTTTCTGATGAAAGACGGTAGATACTTCGATTCCTGCGCAGAGTCCATGTTGTTTTTTGATGCGTAAAGTTCCAAAGATAAATCGTAGCCGGACGCAATGAGAAGTCTTAACTCTTCATTAAAAACCTCGAGGTCTTGGAAAGTCGCCAGATGAATAGAGTCATAATGAATACACCTAATTTTGATGGACATTTCAACAGAGAGCTCGATGTACACTGGTCAAGGGCCGGAGGTGTACTGACTATTCGCTAGCTAGCGTTTTGGTATCAAACAAAATGGTGGGGGTAAAAGTGTGGTGGGGCGGAGCAGATGGCGGACGGCAGATAGCAGGCGGCAGGTGGCAGCTGGTGCGAGGCAGATGGTTGCTACTACATTCGCCGCCACAGTAATGCAATCCTTCGGCGTAATTCTTGTATTTTATCTTGTCGGTTCATTTGATACGTTTTACATCTACATATGCAATAGCTAAAACACTTGCACTTACGACAAGCTTTCCCGTCAACTTGATCGCCTGGTATTTTAAAACATTGTAACTCGCAACAATATGTCTTCAAATTGTTATCGAAAAATAAATTGTTCATAGGTGGCACCGACATGTTAGCTGCAGCGTGTGTTAGACAAGACTGAGACTAACTTCACTGCTCCCTCTCTTTTATACCTCTTCATAAGTTAACCCTGAATGAAAGTTCAAGGTCATCCATTTGAATTTTAAAAAAAGCAACACAGCAGTATATAAAATAATATACTGCTGTGTTGCTGTTTTTATTTTTTTATTTTTTTATATTTTTTTAATATTTTCTTTATTAAACAAACATCTTACAATACAATAAGCTTAAGTCTAACATTGATGACTAGAAATACAAACAGAAAAATACAAACAAAGACATTATGTACAAGGATGCGTGATGTGCAGAGTGAGTTCCGTCGAGTTGTTGCCGCTTACACCGTGTGATACCAAATACAACGTCCCCGGTTGAATATCTCGCAAATCTTCATTTTGTAGCAGTTGAACAAATCGTTTTGGAAGAAATACTTGAAACTTCGGCTCATCTCCTGGAGTGAAAGGTCCTTCGCTCAATGAAACTAGAATTGCTTCTCCATGTGTGGTTTCCACTTTCTTGATGTTATGAATAATGTAGTGTTTTTGTTCTTTTAGTTCTGAACACTTTTTAGTTAGCAGAAGGTCGGATTTTGAATGAGTGTTGAATTGATCAACCAGTGTTTGTAGAAACTGTTGTGATGCCATCTTCGTCAGTGGTGGTTGTGGTGTCTTCTGTGATGTTGCCTCTTCGGAGTCTCGAATAATACTCGTGCTGGAGCGGTGCTGTCTCCTCGTATTTATAGGCCCCGCTACCCCCACCACATTTCTGTTCTCCGCTACCCCCACCACATTCCTGCGTTTGTTTCAAGTAAGCAGCCAAACGATACGCGTTGTACAATGCACAGTTTGTTTGGCCGTGTTTAAGATCTTTTGCAGCGATACAAATATTACCGAGATTAATGTTAAAGTCCTTACTGATAGTTATATCGAAAACATCACCGTGAGTGTACTTTTGTATCCAGTTCTTTTTTTCTAATCCTCTTGTGTATATATGTGAATATTGTTCGCAAAAGTTAAACATAATACTGTGCAGATTACTGTAGCTTATAAATCCTTCATACCAATGTATATGATGAAAGTAGTTTGTTATCCATTTGTTTGTACTTTTTGCTTTGGTGTTAAGTTTGTTAAAAGAAAAAGGAGCATCAAACGTGAATGGGTAGGCTACAAATGTAAGCAAGTCTAAAATTACTAATTCCTTGATAATAAACCTATCATCATTATTTCGAAATGCTTGAAATTCTATTACACAAGGCTTTACACTCACTTCTTCATCCCCTCCGCTCATCATGGCACCTAGCGATCAACTAAACTGTTTTCCACACCACGGTAGGTTAAATACCAGGCCGTACAGTTGCAGGCGCGTTGGTGTATATTTAACGTGGGCACCGTCCCCAATAGGCCTACCCCACGTGTGTTCTTCTTTACTAAGTCAAACTTTAGTCTTTTTTAACTTCTTCTTCTTGTGTTTCGTTTTCTTCTTCTTCTTGTTTCTCCGTTTCTTCTTCCTGTGTTGTTTCTTCTGTAGCTTCTGTAGCGATTTCTACAAGTGGTTCAAAATCCTTTAACTTTCTCCACATGCAAACTTCATGAGGTATTCTATTAAAAATAGATGTATCCACAGGTCCGTACACGATGGTGCTATCAGGTTGTTTTTCCAAAGTATCGACCAAATATTCTTTAATAATAGCGCTTGCAAATACCAACTGTCTCATGTACCTTGTAATAGGTTCTGTTGCGTAGTTTAAAACGTAGAATTCTTCACGTGACAGTAGAATCTTATTTTCATGTTGAGTCAAGTCTCTAATTCGCACTTGTAGTTGTCCACGATGTTTAACAATATCGATTTCATTGTCACAATCCAAAAGTCGAATATGTGTTTTCCTTCCACACAAACTGTTAGTTAAATAACATTCTATTAAATGTACATGTTTCAAAAATGACTCCCAAGCATTTTGAGAAAATAAAACCTTTTTTGTTCCATGGTGTAGTATTACTGTAGGGGAATAATCCAATGACTTCATCAATCCAACTGATACACTTTTACTGATGCATGCTGAGATGGGGTAAAAGATTCGCAAAAAAACTTCAGTTAAAATGTGAGGAGGAATATTTTCTTCAACTTTCTTCTTCCTCTTTGGTACTACCTTTGATGGGTCTGCATTACTTTCCTCCTCTCTATCTCTTTTACCAAACTTTAAAAATGCAGTTATTTCCTTGATGATTTCTTCTTCACTAGTATTATCACGTTCCAATAACGGTGCTACCTCTGCATCACCTTGTACAACAGATGGAGAACTCATTTTGTAGAAGATGTTACCCATGCGACGATAGACGATCAACTGAAGACCTGCATTGTTGCTCCGCTATTTATAGGTTAGCGACAGTGGCGGTGCCGGTGGTGGTACAACGTTTTACAATACTGTCTTTACAATACCGGTCAACGGTGTGTATGTAAAAATTTTATCGTGCAAAATTAAACAATACGCAGATGTATTTGCAGGTACGTTTTCTTGAAATTCCATTTCTATTTTTATATCAACACTAGACGATTTTACAGATTCATTTTGTTTGGAACAATCAATTACAACAATCGGAGCTTTCGATTCAAACTGTACGGGAGATAGTAGAGGTGTATTTGTTTTGCCGTAATATGAATTTTGGAACCTAGCGTACATATCGTATAAAACACTGTACCTTTTTTTATCAAAAGAGATATTAAAGTTGTCGTAGGGAAAGAATTGTGAATTCAGGAACACTTTACAGTTTGTTAATTTACAATGGTCAAATTCACCAGCATTTTCAGTTAATATACTTTTTTTCTTTGTTTGTAATCCAAAGATTACATATCTCGCTTTTTCCAAATGAGTAGAAGTTTTTACAGTCCATGTATGCCGTTGTGTTGAAGGTAAAATGGGGTATTCATGAAACTCCCAGCTTCCGAATGGCATTACAATGTCTCGATCTGATTTTAACTTTCTTAATAATGTAATCCTGTGTTCATCATTTAGTCGCACATGTGGTACTCTCCAAACAATCTTGTCTAATGTTAGTTTCCAGTCTAAATTGGCTTCAGTTGTTCCAGCAGATGCTTTAATAATATCATTATCGTTTGATGACCTTAATAAAACTAGTTCTTGTTTTACATTTATTATTATTCTTCTGTAATCTTCAGCAAATCCTAAAAGTAATCTTAAAGGTACGTAAAAATCAAAGTTTCCCGAAGCGTCAGGAGTAATTATACTTTTGTCTGGTGCAACCCATCCTGCAACAGCTAACAGATTCTTCTCATTTGGTGTTAAAGACGCTAATCCTTTTAATGTACTGGAAATTCCAACCTTTTTTGTTGAATCGACTGTAACTCCTGAAATTTCATATCTAATCTCGTCAAACAAAAATGCCATAGGATTATTTATGAACGGAACAGTGGTTCCAACAGTACCGTCAGCTTTTGTTACTTTTCCTTCAATATATAAATAACTTTCGCATGGAAGAGTATAAATGTCTTGTTGTTGTATAGGAATCCTAATTTCATCGTTATTGTTTAATTTGGACGAAGCGTAAGGGTTGTGCGTGTGATATTCCTTTTCCCATAAGGTCTCGTCGAATGTTGGGCCCTGCGCTATATCCAGTATATCCATTGTTAATGACCTTTAATCCAATTTCTTCTAGAAAACGAATGTTGTCACTTGTTAATCCTTCTACAGCTGATGAGCTACTGACCTCTTTGCTGGTTGGCTCTCTCTTTTTAAATGATAACCCCATTATCTAAGCGGATGATTTTATATGTATTCTTACAGTAATAGCTTCTCCTCGAAAGTCAATAAGGTTTCCGTCTTGATCCACTATGTTCAGCACGATGTCTGAAATGAAACTGGTGTTTAACGGTAGGTACACAAGGTTTTGAGGCTTTTATACTATCTTGAAACCCGGTGCGACTGATGGGTAGAATGTGTGTAATATATGCCGATTTTCTCCATCTCTGTAGGATCCTTGTATAATGTTACATGTAATGTCTATGCTGTTTACTTTGATGATCGTCACAGTTCTATTCCCAGAATGAGTTGTATTAGGTTCTAATACCTTTGTTTCCTTAGAAAACCCCAATAAACTACCAATTGAACGTTCTTGGCCAAAATCAATATAATACTTAGAAGTAATTTCGGCTTTCATTGTATTGTTATTGCCTTTTATCGTTATATTTTCTTTTCCCATATGTTTTTGTATAACTTCATTTATATTATCAATTTCATAAGCTCCTGTTGGTAAACTGAATTCTTCCAAAGCTGAATATTTTCCTTTATTATCTTTTGTCTTGTAATAATGTATTTTGTTATTAATTCCTTCACTAACGTTTGGAATAGAGTTATATGTTGTTAAATCCAATAATGCGGCTTCCCATAGTCTTCCTTTTTGCAAACGTAGCGCTGGAAACAGAATACTGCGCAAAGTACATGAGTTACCGGTTAATGACACTGTATACGAAGACATCTTAAAGTTGACTAACACTTTTAGCTAAAAAGTCTAAACATAAATGACCGCAAATGGATGTATCATCAGGTTGTTTTCTTGTATAATTGTAAAAAACATTTTCTGCCGCACGAAAGTATTGTTGAAGTTCTTTCGGTGGTGGAAGGTTTCCAAAACTGTCGAAATAATAAATCGTTTCACCAAGTTTCTTGTAACACAACCCAATGAGTGCCTAATCCTTCACTATTATCCAAATTTACTATACCAGTCTCATTTTTCCACATTTTAACCGGTAATTCATCTTTCATAAATACTCCTCTAAAAAATGAGATTTTCAAACAAGAAGCATATGTAATCAGCTCTTCATTGGTTAATTCTTTGTTTTTAATTATTAATTGCTCTTTCTTATTTAATACACACGATACGGTCTTAGGTATAGTCCTCCTCCCTTTTTTATCATTGACCATATTGTTGGTTTCTTTTTACCTTTACCACTAGTAGATCGACGTTTTCTTCTGATATTACCTCCTTGTTTCTTAGCGGGTCTTTTCCCACGCCTTCTTCTCTTTCCTCCTCCAAACGTAGTTTTTGCTTTCATTGCTGCTGTTACTGCTAAAGACGCTGCTTTTTCACCAATACTCGCGTCACTAGATTTTACTCTTTGCCAAGCTTTCTCAGAAAGTGCTCTATCTGCTATTGATCTATTTTTTGTATCACCAAATTTGGAATACGCTATATCGTGCTGTTTACAAGCCTGATCAAGCTTATTTATTCCAGGATCTCCTCTAGCAAGCCGTTTCTCTAATTTGGTTCCAGGACCACAATATTGATATCCTCCAGGTAAATGTAATTCCACAGGTAATAAATCAATCGCCTTGTTAACTATAGCTCCAACCGGTTTACTTAATAGAGAAAATGCTGTTGATGCTATTCCCCTTCCTCTCTGTAATCTCTCTCGATTATGACTGATGCGTTTAGCCCTCGGCATGACTATTTATAGCCAAACTTACAATCAGTAGGTGCACTCTATAAATGTTTTACAATGAATGTAATATTAGTCTTGGCTTCTTGTATTATATATACTGTTTAAAATCCATTTATTATATAGAAATGGATTAATTAATTAAATGTAGACATAATAAATAAAAGTAGTAAAAATAGAAATAAGGTGTAATTGAAGATGTTTCAAATGTTTCTCCGCTGGTGATGGTATCGTTGTTTTCGGTAAAATGAATAAAATCTAAATAGTTCTCATGTTCCCTTAGAAACTTGCCACTTAATCGTTGGTAATTAAATAACACATTCCAGTCTAGTTTATCTTTAAAATTGTCAATGTAATTTTCAGAGAGATTTTGATATTTACTTATTACTTCCCAACAGTAATTAAAATTTGATGTCATCTCTACAAGGAAGTCTTCTGAAAACTGTTGTCTTTGTAAAATATGAATCCAGTTAACTCTGTGAAAATAAATTCTTAACATAGTCATTGTGAAGTGGTAGTGTATTGAAAGTTGTTCCCAATCCATATATCTATCAAACCGTTGAACAAAACCATCTGTCAGCACTCCTTGGGGAAATCTCGGCTCTTGAGATATTAAACTCCACGCAGTAATATTGGATTCCATCATCCTCTCTGTATCATCTCTCGAATATGACTGATGCTTTATCCCTTATCATGGGTATTTAAATTCTTTTTTCTCTTATATAATCTTCATCGTTTTCTGTTGGTTCATTAATCACATTCACTTTATCCCCCTTTCCTAATGTCTTGACTTTAGAAGGCTCAGACGGTTTATCTAATTGATTAGGTTTTCTGGATTGTGTATCTTTTTCCAGTCTAAATAATTGTGGCTGTCAACATCTGAAGCTACAGCTCTTCCTGAAGCCCGATGGATATAATTAAATAAAGCTGCACCAAACCTTTCCATATGTTTTTCATATTCTGTAGTCCATTTCTTGTGTACTATATCAAATATTTTCTTATTTACAGCGTCTCCATCCTGCTCACAATCACCTACATTTGACAATTTTAATTTTTTTACATCATAGCTTGTATCAGTTTCATTCTTTTTGTAAATCGTTAACAATTTTAAAGTCGCTAAATTTACTGCTTCACCATCATAAATGGGATGTTTTATATTGCTTAACCTTTTACCGGAAAATCCCCAATGGTCTTCGTGTACAATCGGGGTTCTTTTATCCATGTATTGTACCGTAACCGCATCAGAAGACAAAAGCGGATCACCAACATTTTGAATTACTTTTCCTTCAAAATTATAATTACCATCAGGTGTTAACGGAAACCCAGCTCTTTTTTCACTATATCCAGATTTTACTCCAAACTCGGAATACCGTCCAAACTTGTCCACACTCATGATGTAACTGAATCGCTATCGTTTAGGTTCTTACTATATATATATACGTCTACTGAACAATTATTTCTCGTTTTCGCAGTTCATCAACCAAAGCTACCCATTCGTTTTCTAAACCAGTGTGCCTGGCTTCCATAGCTTCATGTAATAACCTCATTCGATCAACTAACTTATTTATATCGTTGTAATATATTAAATTGGTTTTATACAAATTTTTTAATAATCCCCTTCCAGATGTAGTAGGATCAGTTGTTTTTCTTTTTTTATGCAAAACATTTAATTCAGCAGAAGATAAAGCTCTTCTTTTAATTGGAGCTTTATTTGATTTCGAGGGGAAAAGACTAGATATAATGTTTGTGTATTTTATTGACCTGTTTCTATGAATAGGTAGGTCTTTGGAATATTTTTTTCTATGTGCATTTGTATACTCTAGTATATTTTTAAACAATTGTAAATCCTTTTTAGTATATTTACCAGGATTATTTTTAAATATGAGTTCAAACAAACCTGTTGTACCTTTATATTTCTTATCACCAATAACTATATCATCATTTTCGTTTATATCTAACTTTCTATCTCCAATCATTAATCCTTTATCCTCTATTCTAGCTCCATATGTATGATAATTTCGATTAGCATGTGTGCCATGTAACATTTTTAATGTATATTTTCTTCCAAGTGTTCCTTTAAACATAATATCTGTGCCTAATTTGCTTAAGTTGGATGGGTTGATATCCTCTTCTTCTGCTCTTGTATCTTCCGTACTTGTATCTTCTGTACTTGTATCTCCTGCAATGTTCTTTTCCCTTAAATCTCCTATATCTCCGCTTTCTTCATACTCGTCGCTTTCTTCAGATGTTTGTTAACTGGTCAGAACTTTCATCATTCTGAAATTCTTCTTCATATTTGGAAATTGGTAGCATTTTGTCTCCTTCGAAGCGAATTGAAGGTTTTTCCATATTTTGTGCTAATCGCTTTAAAGGTTCAGTAACAGGTTTGAATGTTGTTTCTAAAAATTGCTCTCTTTCATTTATACCTGATTTTAAAGCTCGGTTTTTTTGTCTAATAGAATCACTAAGTGATTTTATTTCCTTTAATAGCTTTTCCTGGTTAACCATCTTCACACCTTGACGACTTGTACAGTAATACCGCTAATCAGTGTATTAAAACGAATTTATCAAAACCTATTCTATAACGACCATCTTTTATAGCTTGATCTTTCATAATAACCAAAAATCCATACTTTTCCGCCCATGCTTTTCCGCAAAGCTCTTTAAACTTTTCAAATGGCATATCCGCATTCACATGATCGTTATATATATGTTTTAGGTTAGTATCATCTTGTTTGAATACAATTAGAATATTTGCATTATCTCTGATAAGTTGTTTTGGGATTTTGCTATAAGTTTGTCCTATATATATGCTGTCGATGTTATTATGTCTTCCCATGGCAAAGTAGTTTCTAATAGTATCCTGATTTTCACAAGATACATCGTCAAATATAAATACGGAATACGGTTTCGCTTCGTTTGGTTGCATAATGCTATCACTAGCGTTAAATTTGTAAAAATTAACATCAGACACATCAGATAGGATTTTATCCAGCAATTGATACTTTGGTTGATGTAGAGACTTTGAAAAAATATATAGGTTACTAAACCTTAATCCCTGCGGATTAGTGATCAAATTAAAGACAACATTGGTCTTTCTACAGTTTGAGGGGCCACTTACTATACATCGAACAGTGTTTGGAAGTAAACTACCGTGTTTACCATTGTTGATTTTAACGTTATCCACAGTTAAATCATCTATGTTATTAATATTGAATCGATCTTTATGGTGAATAATCTCCATCCTGCTCAAAGGTTAACGATGAAATGAGTTGCTTGTATTAAACCAAGTCCTTTATAGGTATCCATGAATCCTCAGTTTTGTTAAACCCTAACCACCGCACTTTAACTGCGTCCTTTTTTCTTTGTAACACTTTTTCAACAAGATATACATCACCTACTGTTGACTTTAACATTTCATGTCCATAAAATGCACCTTGCAACAAATCTCCTTTGTTATCTTTTAGGATATACGTTTCAGGTACAGTCGGTTGCACTTTATACACTGTAAAAACTTCATTCGTCCAATTGGGAAGGTATTTCTTGGTAAACACTCCCTTATATTTACTAATCCGTACTTTATCACTTACATTAAATTTTCTTGGCTGCATTTTTTCTACTTTAGGCTTTGTATTTTTCTTTATGCGTTTTAATACATCTTTTGCATTTCTTCTATTTACTTTGTTAGGTTTCATACCAATAGTTCTATGAAACCTGTTGTTATAATCATTTATTAATTGTGGTAAAACATCATACCATACGTAAGAACCTCTTTTTGAAAATTGTTTATACAGTGCTCCTTTTAAGGTTCTATTAAATCTTTCTACAATAGCAGCTTTTTTCTCTGAATTTGTAGAATAATGATTTATTTTATATTTATTCATTAACTGTGCAAAGTTTGTATTAAAGTATTCTGTTCCATCATCAGTTTGTAAATGTTTAATTTTGTTTTTATCTCTTTTTATGGCTATTTCCATGGCTTCTGTTACGCTTTTACCAGTCTTGTCCTTTAGAGGCAAAGCGTCTGCAACTTTTGTAAAACAATTAATAATTGTGAGTATATATTTAAATCCTTTGTTTATTCTGCTATGCGGTCGCATTTCAATTAGATCCGCTTGATATAGATCATTTATCCCTTTTATAACAGTATTTCTTCTTGGAAACTTTATTCTTGCAGGTTTGTGTAGTTCATTAATAATCTTCTCCTTCAGGTCTGACATGATGGTTTCACGAAGGCAGCTGATATGGTATTAAATATTCTTTGGTATAAATCTGCTTATATATACATATAGTTCAAGGTCATTCAAAACTTGTTTAAAAAAAGGGGAAACACAGCTTAACATTGCTGTGTTTCCCCTTTTTTTACGGAAAGGAAAAGGATCAAGGATCTAGGACGATGAAAAGGTTACTCGTCAATAGGGTTGAGGGAGTAGTGGCCGAATGGCAATGTGTTGATTTTGTCTGGAAGGGTTTGTCTTTTGTCGTCATTACAGGATAGCGCCTTTTTAACTTCAGTCACGCTGTACAGCTGATGGTTAAAACTTCTGATGGTGTTGAATTTAGCTGTAATGATGTTATCTTCAAATAAGCATTGCTTGTAGTGTTCAAAATGCACTTTCTTTTTTAAATATAAACTCTTTACACCTTTAGCTTTCTTAATATAGCTATTCTTCTTTTCTTCTTCTTTTTCATTATAGAGTTTCAAAGAATATAGTTTAGACATCAGTGCAACAATCTCTTCAAGCAGAACACCATTAGCCTCATCCTTGAATTTGCCTAGTACTTTTTTGTGTCTGTCATTGTCGTAGTTTGGATGATCTTTTGGATAATCGGAGAAATCAAAATCGTTCTTGTAAATAAATGTACGTAAATCTTTATACATGTCCAATGTTACTATGCGATATATGAAAGCGTCAGTGTCCATATATGTAATAGATATATTTTCTCTTCCGTAGAATGCCACCATTTTGTTGTAGTGAAAATCGTACATGTGTGTTTTTGAGATGTCCAAGATTGACATGCCTATATACAAAGGACGATCCATCTTCACACTCGTCTTCTTCATGGACACTAACTACAAGTTTTTCATTAATAATTATAGATGTTCCAAAATTTGGCTGCTGTACTAGTTTCTGTAATTTTTTTGCGTCGGTAACAAGTTTAACATTTTTGTGTCTTCTTTTGTTTTCCAATGTTTTTCCAAATATCGCATTATTCATTAATTTAAAAAAATCTTTTTGAAAGTCTGATGTAGCTGCTGCTCTTCTGATGGTATTTGAATCAATGTAGGGTTTCAACCAGCATGATTGAGAAAATTCCAAAACTCTATTAATTTTTGTTAGACGTAGTCCTAATTCGATAGCTTGTTGAACCACCCAAAAGTGAGCCACGTAGCGTTGTTTATTATTTAATGTCATCATTAATTTGGGGTGTTTTCCAATTGGTGAAATTTCTGTTTTAGCAAGAAGTGGAAGGTCATAATGAAGATCATGTAAATTTTCTGGGTATTCAAAATTGCAATCCAAAATATATCCAGTGTCACCATGTTTCGGAATTTGTAAAATATCGCCAATAGAGTCGGGATTAATCCATTTAAAGTTATCAAAAGGAAGTGGGTTTGACATTGCCCATCCGTACAAATTATTTGCATCGAAATATCCTAAATAGGTTGACGGTTTGGTTTCATCGTAATCGGGAAGGTATTTGTTGTTGGCTTTGACATGTCTGGTAACATTTTGGGTCAATCCGCCTCTTACTCCAGCTTCAACCACTAAAACCATGTCAATGTCTGTTAAAAGTTGGAGTTTGCATTTTGTTTCTTTTAACATGGCTTGCCAAGCTAATCCTGGTGAAGTATACGAATGTAGAGGGTCCAAACCGTATGCAGCAAAACAGGTGTTTCGGAATTCTTCCATTACATCACAAAGAAGAGTTACATCTAGTTTGACATAAAAGTCCGAGTAATCTCCTAAGGTCTTCATATCTAACTCGTTCCATACTCGACGTGCGTGTTGATAGTCCTCAAGTGATATTTCCGAATCATTAAGTTTGTTTTTGAAGTGTTCTGGTGGAGGTAGTGATGTTTCATCAAATCTATGCAGTCCATCTATGTAATCATATGGGAATACTCCTTTTCGAAGAACCAAATTCATTTTACTGTTTGGTACAATTTTGCTTGTTTCGATCAAATCTTCTCTTCTTAAATTTTCTGATAATTTCATAAGGCTGAAAGGCATAAATCTATAGGAATCAATGAATCTAAGTTTTATATTGCCGATTTTTTTAGAAAAGCTAATAAATTTTTCCATGGTTGTTGCCAAGACATCTATTGCTCCATTATCTCTCCCTAATTCCGGGATTATAAAGTGATAGTCGTATCCACTAAGATTATGTAAAACAACGGGGATAAAATTTGGTAGTTTGTAGTTTAAGTTGCAAGAGTTACAGGCTGCACCTCTGTAAGCTCCTGTAAGATGATCATGGTCTCGCACTTTAACATTATCCGGTGTAAAGGTGTTAGTACACAGATAACATGTTGTTGCTGAATCATGTTGTTGAAGTTCACCTTCAGTCATAGGTGTCATCGGTAACACATTTCTATACATTTCTTCCACCTTTTCAGCTATGTTATATAAATCATCGACAAAGTGTCGAGCTGCTTCTTCACCACGATAAATTTTCGGCGTAGACGACAGTTCATATTTACAAAGATTATCTTCAGAAAGCGTGGACTTTACTATTAAACAATAGCTGTTTGGTGTGTGCTGCTGGTATTTGCTCCTTCTTGTTACGTTCTCTTCTTGATGTTCGAGCGGAAGTAAAGACGCTTCAAAATCAGCGTATACAGCAACAGGTACACGGTATTGTTGTATTACTTTATCAAATTTTATCTGCGCTCTGCTGGGATGTGGCAATTTAACTCTAACCTCATAGTTTCCATTACATAACCTTTGATGTTCTACTAACCATTCTAAACCTCCCCTTTTTAATGGTTTGCCTACATGACAAAAACATCTTTTGCAAATTGTCATCTTTTTTTCATGCTTAGATAATTGTTTAGAAACAAGACTTTCAAATTTGTTGATATACACAAAGTGTGAAATATCGCCTTTAGTAATCAATAACAAATCGGTATGATCTCTGCGCTCATTTGGTGTTATACGCAAGGGGTACACATTGTTTGACGAATCCAATCCGAATAGGTTGACAGAAGCTGAAGGATTTTGTTTTTCAAATTTTGAAACGTCTGTTATAGCAACAGGGTAAGTCATCCCTTGAAAATTATATCTATGTTGTACTTCTTCATAATAGTGACTTGGTCTTTCCGGATGAATTGTTACATATTTGGCCAACATGGCATATTTAAAACACTCAGTATCTTGATTTTGTACGTTGACGCAGGATAAGGTATTTCTAATCTTTGTTGGTAGAGGGATGTAGCTACTTCCTCGAATTCCATAGCCGTGTTTGTGTACTCTTAAGTCTAGCCCTGTGATGCTTAACAAACTCCATCCAGAGCCTCTTCCTTCATGTTCTTGTATTTTTGTCATTAGCTCTTCAAAACATTCAGATACGATTGAATCAATATCTGACGAAAACATAATAGTTCGGTTTTTTGTTAAAAACCCTCTCGGTGAAGTTTCATTCTGAATGTTTGTAAATAAACCATCTAGTAATAGGCCAAATTTAATAAAATTTAATCTTTTTAATTCATTTTGCAGAGTTTTACTTACCAATCCTTTTGCGTTATTTAAAAATTCTTCGAGTTGTAATTTTGCATTGTCAATTTTAAAGTGGGTTACTACATTACCCGGAAGTGCTTGGGCATGTAGTTCTACATTTACTGCTGTTGATGCTGAAGGACGGTGAAGTGTAGACAGAGCATGCGTAGAACTCGATGCAGCTGATGATGTTGAAGGACGATGAAGTGTAGACAGAGCAGGCGTAGAAGTCGATGCAGCTGATGATGTTGAAGGAAGGTGAAGTGTAGACAGAGCAGAGGTAGAAGTCGATGTTGATGGTGCATATTGAATTACAGTTGGTCTGGAATGTTGGTGTTGAGCTAACATTTGATCTATTTCTTTCAATTCTTCTTCTTCATATTTTTCATTTTGGTTGTTGTTATGTTTTAGTTCATTATGAATCATTAAAATAAATTCATCCTTAAATGAAGACTTGCAAATGTCGCAGCGATGCATAATGTAGGTGCGATCTCCACAAAGGTCAAGGCAATAATGAACAACACTGCAAATGCCCCTCTATTTATACCCTAGCAAAAGTGGTGGGGGTACGTATTACGTTAAGTTTACTATTTTTTTTGCATTTTATATTTACTATTGTAGCTGAAGGCTACAAAGTTTTGTATTTAGGTCAAGGTCATTGAACATATTTGCCAAAACGGGGAATAGAGCAGTAAATGATTTCATATTAAACCATAAACTGATCTATTCCCCGCTCTGTATTTAACTAAGACAATTTTCTCCAACAGGAACATTTGATAGATTTTAAACTCGGATGTGAAGTCGGATTGTACACATTGCATCTCGATCAACTAAAAATTTCATAAAACAATAGGGATCTTCAGTTGTAGATTCATCTTTAACATATTCGATGGTCAACATTGCAGAACGAAGATCATGTGGAATTACATCGACTTTTATTAGTCGCCTTTCGATTTCAAACCGTTTTGTTATTGATGTAAGTTTTATCACATCATCGATATCGAGGAGGGGAAATCTGTAACAAACGGAGTTTCCTGGTGGGTTCATAATGCCGATATGATAAATATACACTGTTGCATCGTCTTTAAATAGACGTTCCCCCACCATTAAATGTATAAGTTACCCAACTTTTCAGTCATGTAAATGGGTCAAGGTCATACAACGATATTACCAAAACGGGGAATAGAGCAGTAAGTGATTCTCACTATAACCACAAACTGATCTATTCCCCGCTTTGTATTTAAAGTAAACTATTTGAAGACAACAAAGACTTATTCAGATTCTTCCGATGATAATGATGATGATGATGAGCTCATATCACTAAATAAGCGACGACGAACACAAAAGTTCCCTGTGACTGGATCTAGAACTACATCATCGATATTGATACTGCTTGGAGGGGTTTCACTATCAACAAGGTCCATTTCCTCCAAACAGAGCAACTGATGATGACATTCTGGTTCATTATCATCGTCGTCGTCGTCGTCAGTCAACAGCTCCAACAGCTCCATCTCTCCAAGATATGGTTCACTGCTAGCAAACTCACTCAGTAGTTCAAGATCACTAAATAGTTCATCTTCCATCTCTGAATCGTCTTCGTCTTCATCTTCGTTTATATTTACTGGAATATTTTGAATCAATTCCAGTATAGTCTTCTTAGAAGGGAAAATGTTATCTCTGGGCGACATGATTCCAAGTAGCAGACTGGTTTTACCACTAATACGAAACCACCTTTTATACCTGATTTTGGTGGTGGTGGGGGTAAGTGTTGAAAGTGCAAGTGGTAGGGAAAAGTGATAGGGAAGAGGTATTATTGTAACACAAATGATTAAGTCCTGTAAGTGGGTCAAGGTCACCTTATCCTATTACCAGAACGGGGAATAGAGCAGTAAGAGATTCTTATTCAAACCTCAAACTGATCTATTCCCCGTTCTGTATTCCCCCCCCACCCCTTTGGCCTTTTATGTAGTTTATGAGGTTGTGTAATAAAGGCACAGGATGTAGCCTTCTCGTAATAATTGGTCAATTTTTTTCTTCAAAGGGATTGGTTTTACATCTATTTTTACTTCTTCTGTTCCACGAATACCTAATCCTTTGACCTGAACATGTTGGTACTCCGTTAACAGTTGGTAAACACGCTGGATAAAAGTATCCGCTTTAGCAGTAGAGTCAATATAGTGGAGGTATACCATGGTAGATGCTCTCTTGATGCAATTCAGAACCAAAGTGATAATTGTCTCTGCAACATCGGGCTTATATACCCATCGTTTTTTTTTTTTGTTTTTTTTTTTGCTTTAGTTACAGGTTTGGAACAATATAAAATGTTATGTTAATCTTCCATCCATTATCGACTAACCTTACCATATTGCCAAAGATTTTATATAACTTTCTACTATAGTTTGTTTCAAATGCTTCATTTTCGCTACTATAAACTTCACTTGTTGGTCTCCACATGTACAATTGACAACTAACCTCTATATCAAGATACCGTAGCAGTAATCTCCTTACAGCAAGCACTTGATCAATGTTTTCGACCCGTCTGCTAACTATTATAGTTGCTGCAGAGATAGAAGGAGTGGATGCACTCATTTTCAGCAGAGTACTAATTTTTACCAACGATGGAGAACCTCCTTTATACTTAGTTTAGGTGGTGGTGGGGGATAGGAAAGGATATTGTTGTTGTTGTAAGAAATAAGAAGATCTTTCATTATTTTTTATCAAACGAATATTTTCTAAGTCCCAAGGTCATTTACACCTGTTGCCAGAACGGGGAATAGAGCAGTAAGTGGTTCTTACTTTGACCGCAAACTGATCTATTCCCCGTTCTGTATTCTTCCGTTCAGTATTTCCAAACCATCTTTAGTCAGTTGAAACAAATTGATCAATTTCAAATGTTAGAATTTCATTAAGAATTTTTTCTATTGCAACATCACCATCATCAAGAAAAACTTCTTTAAGAGTTGAGTTGGAGATTGGTTGATCAGGCAGTTGAGGCGAAGTCAATGGTTTTTCCAACTCCATTTGTAAAGTTTTAATGTATTTTGTCGCGTGTTGTATAATTGATAATCTTGACATTTTTGGATTAACAAATGGTAGTTTTGAATGTAGTATCTTGTATGCTTTATTTACTTTTAGCACCCTTTTCTGCTCTCGGACATTTCTAGGCTCTCTATGTAAGTTGGATGATCCAGCTTGACTGTCCATAGCTGACTAATTACTAAGTTCTGGAGCGGTCGCTTAAATACCCCGCTTACCTATACCATTAGAGTGGGGGTAGGTAGTAGAGTGGGGGTAGGTAGTAGAGTGGGGGTAGGTAGTAGAGAAGGAAAGTTTTATTTAACATATCTATCCTATCCGCAGATTTTCTAAGTCTGTGAGTGGGTCAAGGTCGTCTGAACATATTGCCAAAACGGGGAATAGAGCAGTAAGAGGTTCTCACTTTGACCTCAAACTGATCTATTCCCCGCTTTGTATTTCAAAGGACTTTAGTTTTTTTTTTTTTAAGATAGTTACTCGTCCTGATCTTCATCCATGAGGAAGATTTGTTTGTAAGCTGAAGGTTCTTCAGCGAAAAAATGTTGGTCCGCTAACTCATCCTCTTTAAGAAAAACGGCTTCAAAAGGTGGAGGGTTGTGTAAGACTTCTTTGTAAATTGAGGACGGTTCTTGAAGCTGCGATTGAAGGTTTGCAATGTATTTTATTGTCTTTTGTATAGTGGTTAATTTAGAATCATACGGATTGGAGGATGGTAATATGCTTCTTAATACTTTATAACGGTCAGCGATCCTTGTTCTCATTTTCCGAGAACTAGCATTGTTTCTCTCGGTTTTGAGAGATCTCGAGTTTAAGTTTGGCGAAGTATTACCAGTCTCTGGAAGAATGTGGGATAGAATCATAGCCTGGACAAGTATCGATGGGGCAGCAGAAGATGAAACAGTACAAGAAGAGGCGGCAGAAGTTGGTTTTCTGATGTGCTTCATGGTGTCTGAGATGGGCGAATACAAGCAGCAGACTGATTTTACCATCGATAAGGAGTCTCTTTTATACCCAATGGAAGTGGTGGGGGTGCAAGTTTTAGGGAGGAGATATTTTAGTAAGAAATATATATATATATATATATATATATATATATATATATATATTTCAATGTTGTTTTTTACTAAACGGAAATTTTCTAAGTCCCAAGGTCATCTGAACAAGTTGCCAAAACGGGGAATAGAGCAGTAAGTGGTTCTCACTTGGACCGCAAACTGATCTATTCCCCGCTCTGTATTTTAAAGTAAACAATAACTCTTCTCACTATTGAGCAGCCTTTGTTCTTTGAAGCTCAAGTTCTAAGTCTGCAACCAGGCGAAAGTCTGCATCGTGCTCCTCCCATTGTTCAGGAGAACGCGGTTGACCACACCACTTTGTAAAGGCGTACCTCATCGCCTCATTATACTCCTCCAGGATAACATGATAGGGTCTTGGTTGTTGCGTTGTAGACTGCATCGATGATGTAGTTTGTTGCGGTTGAGACTGAGCACCATTCTCCGCAACCTTATCAATCTTATAAACCTCAGTCATTTCAGCAGCCTCAGCAATCGCGTACAACTCCTCTTCGCTAATTTGCTTTCCCCATGTGTTGCTGTTGACGCTCATGACGATACAACTAATAGTTATATTCCGAATCGCTCGCTTAAATACCCGCTTACCCCCTCCCCTCTTTACTGTTGAATAATGTTTTAGTATAATATTTCTCCTTTTTCCTTTTAAGTTTTATCTTTGACTTAGTGTACAATATCTAAGTCCGTTATCTAGGTCAAGGTCGTTGTAACATTGTAAAAAAAGTGTGGACAACCTATTTACACTCTGCAGCATATGCTACAGATTGTAAATAGGTTGTCCACACTTTTTTTTAATTTGGAAAAAACTATTTTAATTTGGAATACACTTTTTTGATCTTTTTTATTTTAATGTTTTCCACACAGTGAAACCTGAATCATTTCGAATTAAATAGTCCTGTTTGGTAAGTTCTTTGACGTGGAGGTCCATGGCTCTAGGCAACTCTACATAGTACAATTTACCTTCACATTGAACCACCACCTTTGCAAAGCCCTTTGATTTAACAAAAATGTATCGTTTATTTCTACAAAGCCTATTAATTCGAATTTTGGTCGGTCTCACTGTTGGATGCGGTGTAGAAAGAGAAACGGTACCCTTGTGGTTTTGTTTTAAATGTAATCTGCATTCTTTTTCATTTAAAACACAAGACTTAGCACAACGTTCCCCTTTCCTTGCACCTTTTTTAAAACTGTAGCTGCATCTTGGTGCAGGAAGTATAGACTGCCGTCTCAAGGCTTTTAATTGTTTAAATTTCTCTGAAGGAGGTTCGTTGTTAATGCAGATTACTGAAGGACGGGAAGGAACACTTGAAGAAGATGTAGAAGGTTTGGTGAGAGAAGAAGGAAGTAGACTTGCAGATGGTGTTGAAGAGCCTGGTGTAGAAGGCGGAAGAATGCTTGCCAGCGCCTGCTGAAGAAGCGAAGGAGCTGGTGAAGCCAAAGATGGTGCAGGTGTTTGCTCATCCTTCCTCGGTGATGGAGAAGGTGAGCAAGAAGTAGCCGAAGATGAAGACGATGAAGAAGATGAAGAAGATGAAGAAGATGAAGAAGCTGACGGGGGAGCAACGAGGTTTTCTTGAAGTGGTTGCGGTCGTGGTGCAGGGTCCTCAGAAACAATACACGATAAAATCAACGCCTGCCGAAGGATGGAAGGAGCTGGCGGAGCAGATGACTGAGCAGGTGAAGAGTGCTCCACCTTCCTTGGCAAAAGTTGCTTCCTGCGGTCAGATATCTCGGGAACAGAATTGCACTCGTGATGTGTAAGCAGCAGAATGATTTTATCACTGGTGGAAACCCTCCTTTTATACCCAGTTGTAGTAAGGGAAAGGGAAAAGAAAGGGGGGGGGGCATTTAATTGGGGATAGGCTATGGTTTAAAATATTCATCTTCCTATATGTGACCAGACGAAAGTTTTATAAGTCCTGTCAGTAGGTCAAGGTCATCTGAACTTGTTGCCAAAGCGGGGAATAGAGCACAAATTGGTGCTCTATTCCCCGCTCTGTATTAGGGGACAGGGAATTACAAGCAATGATTTTAATAACGAAAAATAAAGAAAAAAACCAAAAAAAGAAAGAATCACAACAGTTTCTCAGGCTAAGAAAGGTAATGTCAACCGGTTTACGCGCCGTATTGACACAAGGTCGGTTTGCGCGCCATACCTTAGAGGGGTTAGGAAAGGGATGAGAAACATATTACATTACTTTGAAAAAATAAAGACTTTACCCACAAATATTTAAACAAATTGAACAGTTAAAGTTAAAGTTAATTTTTCAAAGATCAACCAAGGTCGGTTGTACAAAGGTCAACAGCAAACTGGAACCCAGTCGGACGTGGGTCAGTAACGGGCGCCAATCTACTGCGAACCCAAGTTTTGACCAAGGTAGAATTACAAGGACCGATTTTATATTTACAAGTTATTTTTCAAAGATCAACCAAGGTCGGTTGTACAAAGGTCAACAGCATACTGGAACCCAGTCGGACGTGGGTCAGTAACGGGCGCCAATCTACTGCGAACCCAAGTTTTGACCAAGGTAGAATTACAAGGACCGATTTTATATTAACAAGTTAAACCCCACGGATAAAAATAGGGACACTTTACCCAGTTTGGATCAATGTCCATAAGAAAAGGGAGCTGTAGGGAAGGTACATATTAGTAAATAAAACACTTCAAAAACCAACACCGAAACATTAATTACAAACACTAACTACATTTACTAGCAAACTACAAGCGTTAATGTAACAATCTACCATGCATAACAAACTAACAAACACATGCAAGGGCGCGAATCTGTTAATTGCGCGTCGGGCCCAACGCACACTTAACAGACCTACGCTGCAGCAGAATGCAACCCAGTCGGACGTTGGTCCGTAAAGGGCGGCAAGCTACTGCGAAGAGACCGCGGACTGCTCCGCTTATAAAGGCGGCGGTCAGTGGTGGGAGGTGACTCCGCCCCGTGACGTCAGGGGGGGGGACTCCGCCCCGTGACCTCGGGGGGGGGGGGCTCCGCCCCGTGACCTCGGGGGGGGGGGGCTCCGCCCCATGACCTCGGGGGGGGGGGGGGGCTCCGCCCCATGACGTCAGGGGGGAGTTGTGTCGTCATGGGGGGAAGGGGAACCGGATGTAGACCGGTCCTTAAATGTCACGGTTACACTTGGCGACCCGCTTTGCTCCGTCTGGTACCTCATTCCAGCTTCAACCTTTACCTGGAACGGTCAACTCGCTCTCTGTTTTAATATGTCTTCTCGATTGACTGCTGAAAAACTTAGAAGGATTAAGGATTCTATGAAGAAGTCGCCTCCAAAGACAAGTGGATTTAAAAGACCGTCGTCGTTCAAGTCAAGAATACAGAAAAGTTTTCAAAATCACCCGCTTTATTTCAAACAAGTTTCATCAGCTGCAAGACATCCGCCCGTCCAAGGATCTTCAACGCCATCTTTACATTCATCAACTGCACAACATCCTCCAGTCCAAGGTTCTTCAAGACCAATTTCACCATCACCATCACCAAAAATATCACACAAGTCAGTAATGAGGAAGATAGAAAAAATGAAGACCTTGAAGGAAGACGAACTAATCACCCCAATTGACATTATTAAAACAAAATTTAAATTTTTAAGGAAAAACTTCTCCTACACAGTGGTGTTTCAAAAGAGAAAATCAACATATTATTTATCATCCGGCGACGTCCTATTCGAGGTCGATTTAGCGCAATCGATTCCGGCACCACCAGAAGTAGGCTACCGTCAGACTTTGACTTTGGTCAAAGAAGAAGGCAAAGTAAAGTGGATTGTCCAATAAAGCCCTTGTCCCACCCCCTCCCACAAAAGGTCCTTTTTAACAAAAGGACCGCCTAAGCATATCAAGTTAGGGACTTGGCCTGTACATAGGCAGGAGACTGTTAGTCTTATGTTTGTGTGCAGCCCACTTTGTGAAAATTTCTAAGTCCCAAGGTCCTTGACCTTGACCTTGACCTTGAACATGACCCAAAAAAGGGGGGGGGGGTTAAAAAGTTTGTGCAAAGTATGTCATGTGGGTACTCAAATTACGCGGATTGATCAGACGAACAAGTTGGTGCAAACAGAATTCAGATCGGACCAAGGGTATAGCGGTAATAGCTAAAAACAACTATTTCGAGGGACTCACCTAAATAACTTCTTTATTTACGGTTTAAAATATATTAAGTGGGTACTCACATTACGCGAATTGATCAGACGAACAAGTTGGTGCAAACAGAATTCAGATCCGACAAAGGGTATAGCAGCAACAGCGAAAAAACAACTATTTTCAAGGACAAACCTAAATAACTTCTTTGTTTTTGGTTCAAAGTATAACATGTGGGTACTTCAATTACGCGGCTTGACAAAACAAACAAGAAGGTGCAATTTAAATTTAAATCTAACCAACAGTATAGCATCCGTAGCGTAAAAACGATGGTTTGAAGGACAAGGTAACGTTGTGGTGGGGGTTAGGTGCCTATCATACACGATAACGCTACATCATTATTCTTCCAGCTCTTGACGGATGAACATCTACCTAGAGGGTCTGAAAAATGTCGCAGTTTTACAGGAACATGAGGAAGGTGACCTTCAGTAGTCCCCTTGACACTACTTTCTACTTCCCTGACAATGAAGACAGAAGGTCTACACTTTTAGTTGACAATGAGCGGTTTCGTCGAAGAATAATCGAGGTTGAAACACTTTTAGCCAGTTGTTTGCTACGCAAAAAGAACCATATGAATACATGCACCGGTTTAGATCATAGTAGCTGTTATACTTATACAGCGTTGAAGCGCAAACATTATTGAAGTTTTTAGTTACGGAGGTAAGGTCTTGACAGTCTAAGAGCTAAACCCTAACTAACACATGTAAACTAGTTATTGTGCGATGTAAAACTTGGTGGGGAGACTGGTGTAGTGGGGGGACTGGTGTAGTGGGGGGACTGGTTTAGTGGGGGGACTACCATCTGCCGCACACTTGCCACCTGCCGCCTGCCACCTGCCGCCAGCCATCTGCCGTCCGCCATCTGCTTCGTTCTACTACACTTTTACCTCCACCATTTTTTGATACCAGAACGCTAGCTAGCGAATAGTCAGTACACCTCCGGCTCTCGACCGGTGAACATCGAGCTCTCCAAGACGCTCTTCACAAACTAACAATATTATTTCACTCAAGATCTGATAGATGTTTCTATTTCATTGCCGTCAGGTATTATTTTCCACCTGACAGCAATGAAATGCAAACACCTAACAGAACAGATAGGTGTTAAAAACACAACATGGACTCTGCGCAGGAATCGAAGTATCTACCGTCTTTCATCAGAAAGCGAAGTGATGGCCGCAACTCGTCCGGATCAACAACATCGATGACAACGAACAACGGGGAACTATTGTAAACATGAATTATTGTAAATAAAATAAAGTAATAAAATAAAGTAATATTTGTAATATTTGTAATAGTACTACCTCGCACTCGTATCATTCGATTGCTTCATTCGATTGTTTCATTCGATATTTCTTATCGATTAACTATCGAATCACAATCGATTTTACGAGTGCGAGGTAGATTTTTTTAAAAAAACTTCATCGTGACCTTGAACTTTGAACTTTACCTCATTTCGTCACAAAACCGCCTACGTCACTGGCTCAGCCTCAGATGACGTATTTTTTCACTCAGCGCATCCGGTCACTGACCGGATGTGACGTCACTTCCGGCGCAAAACCGGCAAACCCACACTACTACTATAACTATATAGTTAATGTAAAAAATTACCTATTTCAATTTACAAATTTTCAGATGGTTTTACTGTTGAGTATTTCTGTATTTATGATGTTTAGCAAACCGCTAATAAAAAATCATATATATTTGCAATAAAAAATAGATGTTGATTGAAAATGAACTACACTTGTCAAAATCTAGAGTCTACTGTTACAATTATGTAGTTACAACAAATAAAAGTTTGATTTGAACGGTTAAGTACAAAATATGGAATTGGGGATGTATTAAATGAAACAAAAGAGATTAAAGATAGTTTTTAATAGTACTATGAGACTAACTAGCATGTAACTAGTAACTAGCATGTATGTAAACAACATAGAGAGTTTTTAAAATAGTTTAAGTATGAATATTTAATTTACATTTAACTGTTCTATGTATAACATGAAATGGCAAATCCTGAGTACAGAATCACACGACTAAATCCTATTATTTAGTTACAGTAATCAAAGATACACCAGAACGACTATGAGTCCCAGCTTGCTTCTGATGCTCATCTAAATTTCATGGACCTCTTTTATACATTTGATGAAGTTATCATCAAATTACTGGTCGAGCATTACAACTTCTAAAAGGTCTATCACTCTTTCAAGGAAACATATTAAATTGTTGATTTGAAACTTGAACTATAATTCATGAATGTACTTTCGCTAAAACATTTAAAGTATAACGTCCAATGATCGTGCAAAACATGTATTGGGTCTTTTAATTAAAACAGAAAACCTAAATTGCTGAACTTGAGAAAGGAAATGAGGCGAATTGTAAACTTGAATGAAGTTATTGTTATTGGAATAATACACAGTTAGTATTTTGTGTAGGTTTACAGACGGTCGTCTGCTTGTTGGACAAGCCCAAGTCACGTTACCAATTAATAATACAATATTTAAATTTGTATTTCGTTTAGTTTATTTCACAACAGCAGAAACCTGGTATATAATAAGATGTTATATTATCTAGTTGTTATGGCCCGTTAAATAATTACGTTCAAATTAATACAGTGGTTAATGAACACCAGTAACGTAAAATATGACATTTTAAGCTTTCCCTAAATTTTACAAAGTTTAACAATGATTTACTCTTTTAAATTATTGTCAGTGAAGTAAAGGTTTGTTTTTTACGAATAATAATTCACAGCATCGCAAAACTACATCTGCCAATAGTAACCAGAATAATGTCAAAACACTGAACGCCAAGTGACCCAATTAATTGAACTGTGGGATCTGTGTTGCGGTTTGGTGGTCAACCAGAAATATCCCAATACAACAGGTAACGTATGCGCTTGCAGATATCGGGAACAATGATGCCTAATATGTGAATATCAAGTAAATGGACGCGAATGATAGGATACAAATTTAACTTTTGTTTAAATTTGTATAATATAATTAGAAAAATATATAAATAACGGAGAAAACTGACGTAGTTGTGTTTATTTTTCTCAGAATAAAGTAAAATCGTAAACCTAAAACAAATCCCTTGTCTTGGTAAAATATTAAGTCTGACCACGTATCAATTATATTTACTGGAAATTTAATATCAACCAAGGATTACATGTTTACATTATACATGTTTAATACATGTTTATATTATTTGATGAGAAATTAATTTGAAGAGCATTCAAGAAAGAAAAATATATTTCTTCACGGAGAAAGAACGATGAGGAAGAGGAGCAATACTACCGAAAACTCCCTGCATAAAATCAAGAAATAAATTGTTGCCACCAGAAAATCTTTTTGAAAACAATTACCCTACTTCAAAGAAATCTGACGAGAATAAGTTAAAATAGTAGAATGAATTAGTTTAACGAATAGTTTGGTAGTCAATTTCTTTGTTGTTGTTGGTGTTATTTTAAAACACCTTAAAATAAAGTTTAATTTTCGCTGGTTTATGATAAATAAGTACATGTTCTGATGTCCTTTATTTGTTTATTAACTAAACCTGTCGGAACTGTTTTCTAACGGCAATACACCTCTCACCACCCATAACACTCTCTACTCTGGTCACAGAAGTATCTTTTAACATATTTATTAAAAATCAATTTCCCTT
Source organism: Allygus modestus (assembly GCA_963675035.1). Taxonomy (NCBI): domain Eukaryota; kingdom Metazoa; phylum Arthropoda; class Insecta; order Hemiptera; family Cicadellidae; genus Allygus; species Allygus modestus. Next base: position 298,094,550 of record OY776111.1, on the reverse strand, counting down.
TATACAATTTTAAAGTAAGTAATAGTGAGAAACAGCTCCGAGTTAAAGGTATCCACCACAAAGCACTTTAGACCTTTACCCGCCGTAAGAGAAAGAGCTCTTATTAAGTAAACAGCACTTGTTATAATGTGGTAATTGTGAGTGAGCCTTTTGTTAACGTTTCTTCTTTGGAGCCTCGCACGGATACAATGATCCAATTAATTCTCATGTTTTCTAAAACCACTCCATATTCTGGCGAAACCTATACAGTATATTTAGAAGTTTATGTGCATCGCCACGTATTTATAGGTCTAGTTACAACAAGTAATATTACATAAATCTTTAAAACTTGAAAAACGCCAAAGCGTACGTTATCGATTTTGTAAAACTGAATTAGTTTGTTTTATATATTTACCTAATCATAAGAAATATGTCCATAAATTTAAAGAAATACATTATGTATATATTAGAACATAAGTTAATGAATCGAATACCAATTATCCCTTGTAATAAAATAAAAGAATCACGATTTTTAGTGTGACCAGAAAATTAAATTGTATGTACCATAAAAAAATCACTAAAAACTTAAAAATAACTTGTCACTATAATCCGCCACAACCTAAGGAACATCGTTCCTACGATTATTATCGTGTTGATAGTCATAATACAACAGATGAGTTTGTTTAGTCCTAGCATATAATAGCATCGCATACCGTCAAGGGATCACATAACATAAACATACATCGATGTGCCCTCAAGTATGCTCGTTACCATAAAAATTCATGAGCCAACATTGTAGTTCCGGGTTCACGGAAGCCAAAGTTATTATGTACGGTTTAGGCTTCGGATCGTACAATGTGGGAATTCAGATGCTGCGGAACTATAGAATATAATAGATTAAAATGTTCAAACTTACAAATGTTACAAACATTTAAATGTATGAGTTTGTAAAGTCAAATTTAAGTTTTATGAGTGATCATCCATTATTAGAGTCTAATAAAAAGTGTTTACGCCAGTTGCGTTTAATAACTAGGTGTTCTAGTCCAGTGTCTAAGGGGGTTCAATATGTACTAAAAGCGTAATGCATTTTGACTTTTTATTGTTTTTTGGGAGCTTCTATTAGATTTAAATACCCCCCCCCCGTCGCAGCAAACCTGCATACTCAGCGAATTTCCAATGAATATATATCTTATTAACACATTAAGTCTCTTACCAGGATTCATAAATAAGCGATATTTAAAATATTCATTATTCTCCATAAGAATAACATTAGGGATGAGTACGCAGGTTTGCTGCAACAAGGAACACAAAATAATGGGGTTTTATGCTAGTATCAATAGAACTCATCTAAGTGAAGTCACATACCAAGTTTCATCCATACACATTCATAAATAAGCGATATATACCATTTTTATTACTCTCCATAAGAATAACATGTGGACCGAGTACCTAGGTTTGCTGCTACGTGAACCATATGCAAAAAATTGTTTTTTTTTGTAGAAACAACAACAAATGACAATCAGATGAAGCGATATACCAAGTTTCGTCAGTTTATGTTCATAAATAACCGAGATATAAAATTTTTCTTTTTCTCCATAAGAATAACATTGGACAACGTACTGTGTTTAGCACTTTCAATATCTCAGTAACCAATTGACGTAGAGCAATGATCAAAATACCGAATTGTTTGTTTTTTAAGCTGAATTCAATGGTATAAATTAAAATTTGATTTAAATAACAATTACATGTGAAAACCCCAAAAAACCCATTTCTGGGGTACAAAACCCCCCCAAAAACCCCCTTTGATGGTGCGATTTGTCTGGTTTTCGAACTTGTTCAAATAAATGGTACTTTACATATTTGTACCAAATTTGATTAAGATCGGACCTTTTTTACGAGAGTTATCGTGCTTACGGACACATATACATATATAAAAATGTGAACGAATGGTGCTTTTGGCATCTGGGGACCTCAAAACGAAAAGTTATCATGGACTCGGGCTTAAGTCTTACCATGAGACCTACGGTAATAGCTTCTTCCCTATAGGGGAAATTCGCTAAAAAGTCGATATCATTAACATCATCATTATCATTAAGTCCATACCAGGGACATCATGAAGGGAGTGGTACCTTGCGACCATTAACTACAAATAACTGGCAAAAACATAAGTTTTGGTAAAACAATAATTTACTGTTTTGTTTGTCTGATAAACAACTTTCCATCATATTCCACTTACAAAATAAAATTGTGATTCTTTTTTAATTTTTAATAATAAATAAGAGTGACTAATGACCTATAACAAAAATATTGACGGTGAAGTCCTAAAAATACAATTATTTAACTAAAATTTCCCTGTCTAACTTAAGAACTTTAATATGAGTTTTTGTTTAGTAGACTACCCTACTGTGCTATATGCCACCTTATTATATATTTAAATACATAAAACAAAGTCGGGTTAGTATGTTAGTTGAATACGCCAAATAGCTGTTACAAGGATTATATCTAAACATACTTGAAAGGCATAAAAATATGTTCATCATAGAAATAACAAATCTACTTGAATGGCAACTCAAACTCTTTTTTCGATGCCGAAGTTAGCTCTATATAAAATTAGGTGAGTGAGCGTAGCGAACGAGCTCATCTTGAAAATGAACTAGCATTTGACATAAAACAAATTCAATGACATTATAGGACAGGACGACGTCTGTTGGGCCAGCTAGTATTTAATATATATTATATACCATAAAGGTATCTATTATCAATTATTACGAGAAATTTAAATATACTCAAGTCTTTCATGAGAAAAACGTAATTCTCACTAGGAAATTTAAGATTAAAGTATTTTAAACAACTATTTTAAAAAGGGGCAAGTAAACTAGTAAGTATATAATTATAGCTTATTTTGTATTATAACACATAGTGAATCTGACATGTAATGTTGTAAATTAAAATATTCCAGCTTAATTCAAATACGTAAAAGGTTTAGGCTTACGCGAGCTCGAGATGTTTAATTATTACATCTCGGTGTGAAATTAGAGTTGCAACTAGCTCCGGCTATTAGGAGTAATAGTTAATGAAACTCCTTAAAACGACTACCACTGTATTATTTACATTTTAAATACAAATTCGGGATGTAATAGAGTAGTCTCAAAACATTTATACGTACCAACATACAAAACAGTAAACATACAAAAAGGATGGTACAACGCAATCGATTTCGATCGGTCACACCAAAAAATAAATCACCCCAAAAATCATTATCAGGCAAAATGAGTGAATGATATTAAAGTGTAATGAAGGTCTAAAATTTAGACTTGTTATAAAAACGCATTTTCAAAGTTTAAATGATAAAATTATGATTATAGTGAGATATGAAGTAGGAAATCATACTACGTTAATAATAATGAAGTAATCATGTTTCTTAGTTGCACAGTAAAAGTTATGAAAACACTTTTAAATGTCACAGATCTACTCTGCGGCTAGCTCACGTAAATTTAAAATAATTCTATTGCATGCCTAATGAAGCTATCATGGACATTCTATTAAAGTTTGATTAGGTATTAATGTCACCATCAAGATTACTTAGGTAAATATAGGAAACATAGCTAATCATCAGGAACAAATATACATATAAACCAGGTGAAAGGGGAAAAAAGAAAACTGGATTAAAAGCCGGGATCAAGTGGCGGATGCAGCGATAACACAAACAAACCTGATGACATTTAATTACGCATCAATTCCCACGCGGCGAGAGCAACAGAGGAAAGTTTGTTTGTGTTAGGACACAATTAAACCTCTACGTGCTACCAACAAAAGTTTTGTTGTGAATAGAAAATAAAACGAGTTCGCACGCAGCACGCTGACGTGAGGGAAGTGAATTTCCACATAGAAACTTTAAAAACTCAAAATCAGTGTAAAAATATAGATTTATTCAAATTTTTTTTGAAATCTGAAAACAATGATTTTTTGGCTGTTCTGATGGTCCTGGTTTCTTTTACCTGCAAAGCTTGGGATTACAATTTTGCGCATTATAATGTTAGGAGATGGTCCAAACAGGCTTGAAAGTAGGCGTGAGTTGTTGGGGATGATAAAAGTACTCTAACAAAGGAATAACAGGCTTTTCTAGTGTAAAACCCCCATAAGACAACGTACTGTGTTTAGTCGAAACACATTTTCTTTAATAACTCGGTAAATATTTATGCTAGAATGACGAAATAGAGCTTAAAACTTTCGCCTCGCTGATTCCCATCTTTTTACATGCATTAATATTACATCCGGGGCTGTTATGACCCCTTTTGGGCCCAAAAACTCGAAATTTGAAAGATTAATCCCCAAAAAAGGGGTTTAGAGTTTTCCGATTGTTTTGCCCAACGAACTTGTCCAACTGATTACAGAAAGGAACGTCCCTATCAAATTTGAAGTAAATCGGACAAAAATTGCGACCGCTAGAGTGCAAACACATATATATATATATATATATATGTCTATATATATATATATATATATATATATATATATATACAATTTTGAACGACCCCCCAAAACGTGTTCAGGGGGTCACGTTAGGAACTTCTATGGTGGTCCCGGGCTTAAGTTTCACCGTGCGGGTCATGCTAATAGTTCACTTTCCAAAGGAAATTCACTAAAAAACCGTTTACCTGCTTAGAGCAGATACTATACGCATAAACTGTCAGGTGACCCTACCGTCGCCAGAGTTTTATGGAGTATATTTCTAATATTAAAATGGTATTTTTGTTTAAAAAATATTCAATATAATATTCAATAATATGAAAATAATATTTTCATTAAAACCATTAATGTTGTTTTTAGTTGTAGATTTTCTTGTTTTTAAGGTGTTTGGGGTATAATGACCCTTAAAAATACAAAACTAAAGTAATTGAAAAAATCTGGAATTGCCGTGTAAATACATACCACATTTAATTAAAGTTGGACCAGTAGATTAGTCTCTAAGTCTGGACAAATTAAGACAAACAGACACACAGACATCACCTCAAAACTGCTGTTTCGAATTCAGGGAGCATGAAAACGGATATCTACATCTAAAATTAAATCAAAAAACCTTGAGGATAGTAAAACCTTCTCCGTATGATTTGAATAGTAGAAAGTAAAAACGAGAAAGACGGAAAACATTTTTAACATTGGATTGATTCAAGCAAACTACGTAGAACTCTAATGAGGATACAATAAATTAAGTGGGCGTATTGAGAGTGGTCTAAAAAGCTTTTATTTTTGTACAGTTTGATTACAGTTATATAATACACAATTATATAACCTTATTTAATGTAACTTATTAAACTATATTGTAGTATCGTGAACCAATGTATTTAAATGTAGACGTTTTATCTACCAGCCTAAAGAAAATTGTTACTTTTATTTAAAAAGTTGTTTCTAGCTAAAATTAATCAACGCTTTTTCTAAGTATTGTTCGTTTATAACTATCTAAAGCTTGTCTTACATAAAAACGAAAAGCAATCAACAAAAACATGAGAAAAACTAATGTTCGTCAAACTACTCGAAAACAACTGCTCTCAATACATGCGATGAGATGCTAAAGTTGTTCTTTTTGCTCCTAGGATTAACAGCTGATGACCTTGACTGAAAAGTATCATGTTTTTCGTCCTAGGACTAAAAACATCATTGGATGACACTTTTCGGTCGAGGTCAGCAGCTGTTAAATGAATTATTAAACGAAGTGACTGCGTACACGTCCAATGTAAGGGCAAATTCACTTCGCTACCGCTTAGGTTAGGTTGGGTTAGGTTACGTTACGTTATGTTACGTTAGGTTAGGATAGGTTAGGTTACGTTAGGTTAGGTTAGGAGGTTTTCTGGCTCTCAATTTGTTTTAAAAATCACAGGAAAGTAACGTACGGGGCATAATTTGGAACGGACGTGAACAGTAGCGGCTCACGTCGGACGTGTACGTAGCCACTGCCATTATTAAATTTGTCAACAATGAATACTTGTGTTACAGCTGTTTGGTTGAGTAGCAATAACATTAATATGGAAGCAAACTTTTAATGGTAAAAAAGTGAACAAAATTTTTCCCCCACCCACTGTGTAAAGTCAAATTTTACCTCCTTGTAATTAGGGGGTAAAGTGCCAAGGTTCGTAGAGCTTTCAGACCAGGTGTGCTGAGTCGATATATTTAAGGTTTTCTACTTAACCGGAAGAGACCTCGTAAAAAGAGCTGGAAGGTTACGTGATCACCAATCCAATCTGCAGTGTTGCTGGAAACACGATATTTATCGTACGAGTACATATTTTCCTCATCAGTGTAATTATAATTAACATCGTTTAACTGCTTAAATTCTATGATAAGCTGTTATTTTATGAAACTAATGTTGGTTTGATTTATTTGTATTATTAGATTAAACGATTAAGGGTTTAAATGTTCTTTCTGCATTTCCAGTGACAATTTGAAAATAGCTGTAGCATTATTATACCCTTAAGGTTGGCAACACTTTATGGTATGTTGTTGATTTATGAATCAGCTGGACGCCCTCGTAAGACATCTTTGCTGCGAACATTACTCTTATGTAAATAAGCACACCTGGTCTGAAAGCTCTACGAAACTTGGTAAACCCTTAGACAAAGTAAACCCTTAGAAAAACATTGACAGTCTGGCAACACAGTTCAGTGGAGAACTGGCAATGCTATAGCTATGACATGCGGAACACAATCAGCTGATGTTTCGCTACAATAATTAACGCTGCAGCTATAGCGGAATTGGATCAGCTGATTGATATTTCGCTTCGCTCAGCTGCAATTAACGTTCTAAGTTCAGAGGTTAGTTATTACGCATTACGCAATCAAAATGGATAGCGATTGTAAATGTAAATTAATACTTATAGATACTTTTAGATTTTGGGGTGGGGAAAAAATGTTGTGTGCATTACGGGAGTAACGTACATTGTCTCCCTCGGGAAAATTGTCGCCCTCGCCTACGGTGTCGGGCGCCAACAATATCCCTCAAGGAGACAAAGTTGCACCTTACTCCCTTAATACACAAACAACGAGTTCGCACGCAGCACGCTGACGTGAGGGAAGTGAATTTCCACATAAAAACTTTTAAAACTCAAAATCAGTGTAAAAAAATACATTTGTCCAATTTTTATTGAAATCTGAAAACATTGATTTTTTAGCTATTCTGATACTCCTGGTTTCATTTACTTGCAAAGCTGGAAATACAATTTTGCACATTATAAGGTTAGGAGAAGGTCCAGACAGGCTTGAAAGTAGGTGTGAGGTTTCTGGGGATAATAAAAGTACTCTAACAAAGGAATAACAGGCTTTTCTAGTGTAAAACCCCCATAAGACAACGTACTGTGTTTAGCCGATACACATTTTCTTTAATAACTCGGTAAATATTTATGCTAAAATGACGAGAGAGGGCTTAAAACTTTTGCCTCTCTAATTCCCATCTTTTAACATACATTAATTTTGCATCCGGGGCTTTTCTGACCCTTTTTGGGCCCAAAAACTCGAAATTTGAAATATTAATCCCCAAAAAATGGGTTTAGAGTTGTCCGATTGTTTTGACCAACGAACTTGTCCAACGGATTATAGAAAGGAACGTCCCTACCAAATTTGATGTAAATCATTCAAAAAATGCGACCGCTAGAGTGCAAACACACACACACACACACACATATATATATATATATATATATGTCTATATATATAAAATTTTGAACGACCCCCCAAAACGTGTTCAGGGGGTCACGTTAGGAACTTTTATGGTGGTCCCGGGCTTAAGTTTCACCGTGCGGGTCATGCTAATAGTTCACTTTCCAAAGGAAATTCACTAATAACTATTGTTATAGTGAATTTCCCCTATGGAGAAGAAGCTATTACCGTAGGTCTCATGGTAAGACCTAAGCCCGAGACCATGATAACTTTTCATTTTGAGGTCCCCAGATGCCAAAAACACCATTCCTTCAAATTTATATATATTTAGGATTTGATAAAATTATGTAAAGTACCATTTACTTGAACCAGTTCGAAAACCAGGCGAAGCGCACGATGCGATGGGGGCCTTTTGGAGGGTTTTGTACCCCAAAAATGGGTTTTTTGGGGTTTCCACATGTAATTTTTATTTAAATCAAATTTGTTCAGAACCATTGAGTTCAGCATAAAAAACAAACAATTTGGTATTTTGATCATTGCTCTACGCCAATTGGTTACTGAGATATTGAAAGTGCTAAACACAGTACGTTGTCTAATGTTATTCTTATGGAGAAAAAGAAAAATGTTTTGTCTCGCTTATTTATGAACTAAAACTGACGAAATTTGGTATATGGCTTCATCTGGTTTTGGTTTATTGATGTTTGCACACAAAAAAATTTTCTCCTATTGTTACCGTCGCAGCAAACCTAGGTACTCGGTCCCCATGTTATTCGTATGGAAAATAGTTAAGATGTTATATATTGCTTATTTATGAATGTATACGGATGATACTTGGTATGTAACTTCACTTAGATGAGTTCTATTGGTATTTGCATAAAAACCCAATATTTTGTGCTCCTTGTTGCAGCAAACCTGCTTTCTCATCCCCAATGTTATTCTATGGAGAATAATTAATATTTTAAATATCGCTTGTTTGTGAATATATTTCTTATGAATCCTGTTAAATGGCTTAATGTGTTGTGTTATATATTCATTGGAAATTCGCTGAGTATGCAGGTTTGCTGCGACGGGGGTATTTAGAAATTGTTGTATTACTATTTTTGCAGTATGACGAAAAATATAGTTCATCACTAGGACCAAAGGTGGATTTTTGATCATAGTTCATTTTCCATTTTCGGCCGTTAAATTGAGCTCGGATCGAAAAGCGTCACTTTTGGTCCTAGTGAAAAAATATCTGATTGTATAGATATTCTGCCAAACAATAAAAACACAATACATTTAGAATAAACTTAGAGGTTTTATGTATTTGTTTATTCTAACGGAAAACATCCATTGCAATATTCCATTACAAGAAGTAGAATATATTACTAATACGCAATTCAAGCAAATCCAAGCAGTACTGAACCTCATGCAGTCGCATGCCATTGTAAACCCGTTTAAACCATGCTATTAATTATTCTGAAACAAAATTTTAAATGTAAATCGGTAATGTGTATTAAAAAGTCCAAAAATGTACTACTTTGTTATAATTAAATTTCACTTCAAGTTTCTTCTATAAAATATACTGTAGAGTATATGGTTTCCAATGTTTTAAAAACATATTGGGCGTATCCTATATGCGCATATTGCGCAGGTATTTTAATTTAATTAACGAGCTAGTGTCTAAATCAGGATGCAACAAATTTAATTCGCCGCCTAAGTGATTAAATAAGCTTGATGCTATATAATACATCAATTCTGGGACATCATTTCAAACAATATTCACTTCTACGATTAAGTGGAACGAAGCTGGGGTTTAATTTCATCTAAAGCCTCTCAACAGCAACGTGTGTCTGTTTAATTAATTAAATAAAAGCCGTTACGAAAGGATTTTTATAGGCAAAGTTATGCTATAGGCGTAACACTCGATTTAATGTTTCAAAATGTTATACAATGTGAATTCCGGATAAAACTGTAACGGGTGTGTTGCTAGGTAACCGGTCTTGGCTAGTTGGGATTAGAACCGTGCGAAGTGTTAAGTTCGTTCCGTTGATGTAGCTTTACCTGCGGGTGGATGCACGCTATAAGGAAGCAAACTTTATGAAGTAATGCGAATGACTCGTGGCTGGGGCAAATTGGTTGTTTACTCCCTCAGTGAGCTGTGTTACAATATAAGAAGATGTGTGGGTAGCCGTCCTTCAGAGCTCCGAGTGGTGGTGTTATAATCGATTTTTTCTATTTGTGCGGACAAGGTCTCACCAAGAAAATAAACGGTATCAGAAAACTGACATATGCTTTAACCTTTTAAACCTCTTCATATTAATAAATTCCTTTTTTAATATATACAGAATATAATGTACCTTAGCCTGTTTGCTAAGTCTTCTAATACAATCAAACTTTGATGTAACGAACCTTAATTCCATTATTTAACAATTTTTTAAAATTCTCCTTGAACTAGCCATAACACACAATGCAAATTGTACCTTTGCATTACGAATAATTCGTGTTTTAATGTAACATGTTTATTGGATAATTGAACGAAGTGAAAGTATCCTTATACACAACTTTACTGCTTAGACTGGTAAGAGAATCAACTCAACTGGCGTGTCTGTGACCACAATAACTCGAGAATGCCTCCACAGTTAACCTTAAAATTGTCCAGAAAAACTTAACAGGTCAAAATCTCGGTCAAGTTCGTTATTCAGATAATTTCGTTCAGTATTAATCAAATTATCTTAAAACCAAATTTATTTTGTTCTCCATAAGAATAACACTGGAAGCCATTTTAGTGGTACTTGAATCGTTAAAATTTAGCCGACGTCTATGTTTCAACAACAGAGTAACAATAGTTAGTTTACTAGAGTATACTTTGTTATACTGGATAACAACAGTTTTTTTACCTACAAAAAACACACAAGAGAGTTAAATCGAAGTATATTTTTAAGTTGTGAGCATATTTATTATTTTATAAATTATTAAGTGTACGTTTAAAAAAAAATATTTATACAGTTAATATTCCCTTAGTACGCCTACTCTGTGTAAATATCGTCACGGTCAGAGGCGACGATTGTAACGGTGGCAGACGACAGACGACGCGTGTGGCAGGTCGAAAAACTCAAAATAACTTTTTGATGACTGTAGATACTAAGATATTAACTTAACTTATAAATTAGTTTGTTTTATTACATTTTCTTAGACAATTGGGAAAATTGTGATTGTCATGTGTAAAAAGTATACAAAGCCTCAATTTGTCTAGAAAGCGTTGATGAAGTTAGTCACAGTAAGCGAACAATCTTAAAATTTATTTTTGTAGGACAATTATTTGCTAGGTTATATTTTCACTAAATTAATAATAAAAATTTTCTACATCACCTAAAATACATTACCAGTAATGTAGTAGGTAACCATAATAAAAGCTATAGATTATTCGAACCAAACAGCCTTTTTCAGAAGGTTATCTTGAATGATTTGACATAGCCTAGGGTTGGATTACAGTAAGAGTAAGTCGACATTAAACTGGTAATACAACTGTTGTAAAATACTTTAAACACATTACCAGGAATGTTGTAGTGAACCAAAATAAAAGCTTTAAACTATTCTAACCAAACTAAGCCTTTTATACAGGTTATCTGAAATGATTTGACAAATCCTAGGTTTTTATTATACTGAGCTGTTTTCATCATAAACTTGGACCTATGGTTATAAAATGTAGGTCTATACACTTAGGCTACTTGCCATTTTAGAAGTTTCATGTACCGTCTTGGACCAACCCATGTTTATAGAATTTAATTTCATGATAGCCTAGGCTATTGAAACAATATGTTGAAATATAATTTTGTAAAATACAACTGTTGTAAAATACTTTAAACACATTACCAGGAATGTTGTAGCGAACCAAAAAAAAGCTTTAAAATATTCCAACCAAACTAAGCCTTTTATACAGGTTATCTGAAATAATTTGACATATCCTAGGTTTGGATTATACTGAGCTGTTTTCATCATAAACTTGGACCTATGGTTATAAAATGTAGGCCTATACACTTAGGCTACTTGCCATTTTAGAAGTTTCATGTACGGACTTGGGCCAACCCATGTTTATAGCATTTAATTTCACGATAGCCTAGGCTATTGAAACAATATATTGAAATGCCATTTTGTAAAATACAACTGTTGTAAAATACTTTAAACACATTACCAGGAATGTTGTACCGAACCAAAACAAAAGCTTTAAACTATTCTAACCAAACTAAGCCTTTTATAAAGGTTATCTGAAATGATTTGACATATAAGAGGAGTGGACATAAGAGGAGTGACATAAGAGGTTTGGATTATACTGAGCTGTTTTCATCATAAACTTGAACCTATGACTATAAAATGTAGGCATATACACTTAGGCTACTTGTAATTTTAGAAGTTTCATGTACGGACTTGGGCCAACCCATGTTTATAGCATTTAATTTCACGATAGCCTATGCTATTGAAACAATATATTGAAATCTCATTTTTTCATCTAAATAACTGGGCCTGACGATTTATTGTTAATCCTTAAGGATATTTTGACTTGGCCTATAGAAATTGTTAACTTTAGTTCGTATAGGAAACTCGCTGTTCTCTTAAAAGTTAAATTAACCACACTGCTAAAGCCACTGCTTAGCCCAAAATGCTCTGTTTGTTCTAAGATAACGCACCCATGCCAATCCTAACAACAAACCATGCCTGAAATCTTCAATTTGTTTTAAAAATAAATAAATTTACGTATTTATACAACATTTACTTTGATAAAAACAAGTGATAAATGTATGTATGTTTTTCTACGGATAAAATGTTAGGTCGGCGGCGGGATCAGAACCTGCGACATTACGCTCCAAGAGCCAGTGCGATACTCCTCAGCTACCGCGACAATTGATTCTTAGAGTAGTGACTAAATCTATAGCTATACTGTTTAGACATAAAATCCGGATTCTGGCGGCAGTTAAATGATAACGGAATGTATTCTGATGATGTTACTCAAATCAGATATTGAATTTTTTATGAGACTCGATTTAAGTTTGATCATGTGTTTCAATTATCCTTATACGCGAGGAATAAGCGTACACCTAGTAATAAAGCCAGCAAAAATAAATTTAGCTCTGTATAAAAAAATTTTCACTGTAGAAACTATACTATTCGCTATGTAGAACCTATACATAGCGAAGTCTACCTTTATATAACAAACTGTACACATCTCAACCTTGATGTAACAAACGTAAACAATCCTAAATTCTAGACATCAATCTTGTCTAAACTTGAATCCTCGTCAGTTGCCATGGGAAGTGCGTACACGAAACGATGACTTGTACAGCATCGATGGCGGACAAATGAAAACGATATGCGCTAAGCATTGAGATAAAACGTAAATATTCTATTCTATGTACAGTAAATCAAAGCGTTTAAACAAATTTAAATTCAATTTAGTTTGTTGATAATAAATTAATAAATAAGTTTGAGAACCTCTAAATCGTGAAATCTTGGCTAACATATTCCTTGATATAACCATTTTTTTATTCAGTCCCTCCAGATTCGTTATGTTAAGGTTTGGTTATAAACTATTTTTGTTAATAAACAAAATGTTGAAGACACTATAGATTAATTTGCTACACACAGTGATTTTAAGTTAGGTCGCACCATTTCCGAATATCCTATACTCCTATTAGTTGTTGTTAGCTTACGAAGTTTTAATTATATCGAACTACAAATAAGGGGAAATTATAATTGATTAATTCTCCTCAATATTCACAGTTGAAGAGATACTGCGTTTAAAACTAATAGAAAACTTTGATTTTCTCCTCAAACATTAGTTGTAGAATAATAATTCAAGATACTAATTTATTGTTTTTAAAGAAATTTGGATTAATTATGTTTGTGTTTTTAAAATATATTAAGTTTAATATATAATATATAAGTAATGAGATGGTTAACGAATTGTTTTACCATAAAATACAAAAATCATAAACGCCGTGAATTATAACAATTGTTTTCAAAATCAGCCTTTTGGTGTGATATTTATGTCTTATGTTACCCAGACAAACAGATGCCAAATATGCAGTGGGTTAGGGGTCCACTGAGTACCATATTTATAGGGGGGAGAAAGTAAGAAGCAGCTGAATACATTTATTGGCTTTACGATGTGAGCTTTAACTCGGTAAAGTGAGCCCAAATATTTCATTAAAATTATTTTATAAAACAGACAAACAGATGCCAAATATGCAGTGGGTTAGGGGTCCACTGAGTACCATATTTATAGGGGGGAGAAAGTAAGAAGCAGCTGAATACATTTATTGGCTTTACGATGTGAGCTTTAACTCGGTAAAGTGAGCCCAAATATTTCATTAAAATTATTTTATAAAACCATAGTTCAGTTATGCTTGAAAAATAAAAAACTAAAAACTCTTATTTTGACCAAAAACTGATTCTAACAATACACGGGAAAGGTGCTGACAAAAATCTAATTAATTAAAGGGCTTTGTACTTGCTACCTCACGTTGGGAAGGTTAAACAGACAATTGATAACCGAAAGTAACGAGAAATGCGCATTGCGCAACTGGGTATCGCTCTACTTAGTTTATTACAGTCTATAAATCGCTGCGGTTTAACACGAGATGGTTATTTTTTCCTTCATTTATTCGAATTTATTCAACATCTATGCCTTAAAAGATATTAGAAAACGCCTGAATTCCTGTAGGTGCTGAAATTGCAATGAAGTGTTGGTATCGGCTGAGGTCTTCCAGATAATATTGCGTTAGTTTAGTAGGTTGTCGCGGAACATTCCTTCTGCTTGTGATGACATTCCCAGCTCTCAGCTAGATATTGGACAACTTAGTGAAAGATGAAAACTGAGCCCACAGTACTGAGCCTCAGTACTATAACTCTATGTTAACAATTATATCTTGCATATTAACAATTATTAGAAGTGTCTGTCGACTCTGAAAAATAATTATAGGTATTGATTTAATTATACCATGTAGTATAAAGCACAATAAACTTGTGTCCTAAATATGTATATCCCGGATATTACAAATTTGTTTGGATATGTTTCCCCGAACACCTTTAGTTTTTTATTTTATTTCTTAAAACAACTGGTAGTACAGGAAATCATGAGTTGTGATAATGAATATAAGAAAGTATACCTAAAATAATTGCATTAATATATGTAAAACAGTATTTACTCTAAAGTGGTTCAAACATACAATACGGCCAATTACTAGATTGTACATACAATACCTGTATTGTAAATAACCTTTACACCCTGTATAATAAATGTGCGGAGCACAATATAATTTGTGGCAGAAACATGTTTTATATTACTATTTGATATTATTAGTTAACTTTTTTATTAGTACTGTACGTGTTGTTATAATTTTGAAATGCAATTAAAAAACGTCTTTCAAAACTTCCGCATATATTTACTCTTGCACGGTATTCATTTACAAGACGATGATAAATACTCATCGATCTCGACCGGTCACACCGATTATCATCATCAAATCCAATGAGAGAATGACAATCAAAATGGCGTCCCTGCTTTTACCTCATTGGCTAACGGGAGATCCAGAAATAACTTCCTATACGCACCACCGGAGGAAAATATCCGTGTGCATTTGTTAACTTATCTCTATTTTTAAATTGTTGTATAATTAACCAATTCTTTCAATTATTCCTTACTAATATATAGGACAATAATATATAATAACAAGTAGTATAAGTCGTAAGTAAGTAGTAGGTAGTAAGTAGTGTAATTGGTATAAGTATATAATACGATAATGATAAGGAGAAAAATAAAAAGAGGAATAATGATAAAATTGATAAAAATAAATATAAAATAAGATATATTAATATACACAAATATTTACAAACAAATAAAAAAGGGGGTGGATTGGAGAAAAATTAGAATCACTTAACCTCGGATTTAGCCATCTAGCTATAAGTCAAACTGTATATGCTAGTGATGTATTGGGTATTCCCCTTGAAATAAATAATACAAAACTTAGTATGAATATAAGTCAGTCGATTATGACTTTTTCTTTCACCATAACCACATAATACTGCTTTAAACATCGGCAATCTTTTCTTTGAAACTGCCCCTTACAGCGCTCCCCCTCGCGTCGCAAACTCAATTACATGTTTAATTTCCTATGTTCATCCCCTCGTGTAATATATTGCTAATTAACGACCTGCAAACTGAGAGTAACTACCCTGGACAGGAAGTGAACGTCTTCCGTTGGACCGGCTGGAGTGGGCCTATTTATGGAGTGTTATTTTGCCTTCTGTGCAAACTGAGAGTAACTACCCTGGACAGGAAGTGAACGTCTTCCGTTGGACCGGCTGGAGTGGGCCTATTTATGGAGTGTTATTTTGCCTTCTGTGCAAACTGAGAGTAACTACCCTGGACAGGAAGTGAACGTCTTCCGTTGGACCGGCTGGAGTGGGCCTATTTATGGAGTGTTATTTTGCCTTCTGTGCAAACTGAGAGTAACTACCCTGGACAGGAAGTGAACGTCTTCCGTTGGACCGGCTGGAGTGGGCCTATTTATGGAGTGTTATTTTGCCTTCTGTGCAAACTGAGAGTAACTACCCTGGACAGGAAGTGAACGTCTTCCGTTGGACCGGCTGGAGTGGGCCTATTTATGGAGTGTTATTTTGCCTTCTGTGCAAAATATAATCCTACTAATATTATTAATGTGAAAGTTTGTAAGTTTTTTGTATGTTTAGATATTTGTGGCTCAATCACGCTCTAACCTTGAACTGATTGAGCTGAAATTTGGCAAAGAGGTACTTAACATATAGGCATATTAAAGTTGCGAAAACCCTATAGAGCTTTGCCCCACGGGGGTTTAAAGTTTCCATGTATTCCTTAGAAAATTCATTTTTGTTTGAGCTGATGAAAAGACCAACAGCTGATATTGATGCGTAGTAGTTCCACGGGCTAACCACAGAATGCAGCACACACAACTGTCATAGTTTTATAAATCATTTACGGGTTGAAGCCTGTAGGTAACATGTAGTAAAACATAAATCATAAAACAATGTTCAACAGGGAAAATGTAAATGTTGATTGTACCACAAAGTAATATAATACTAAGCTGTCTATTAATTGTCAGTATTAATTATACAGGGTGAGCTTTTAATCCCTTAGCACACTCGATAACGTGGTCATAGTTATTATTATTAATTTTACGTACAAAAGAAGGAAGTCGAATAGCAAATACAATATTCTTTGACTATGGCACGATGCTGCAACCCCGACATGAAATAGACTTCTTAGTATTCGGTGGGAGTATGCTAACAAATGCTATGTTATTAAAAAAACTTGAAAACTCAACTGCCCTTTTTTGGATCCTTTTAACATTGTGTAATAAGTGTTGTACATGCCACACATATCGGGACTCATGCCAAACACGCTCGTTTTTAGAATTAATCCAAAAAGGAATTCCCCTAATTCATTTTGAAGAAAGTCTTGATAAACAATTTCTAACAAAAAATAGAACCGAATCCAATGATTATTAAAACGCGCTAAAAGTGTGCAATAAATAATTACTTGTTTCTTTAAATATACAAGAGTCAGGAGCGTTATACAAATAAATACATAGTAATTGTCTTATATTAAGGCCTACTTATTGCCTTATATTAAGTAATGCAAGTAGGCCTACTTGTATCGCTGTTTGTTTTGATTTGGAGTTGGTGCCGTGTATAAAATGTTGTGTTACAAAACGCAAATGTGTTCGTCGGCAAAAGTCGTACTGAAAGAGTACGCATCTACAAAGTGCGACGGCAAAAACTTATCACAGCCAACAAAAATTCAGAAGGAGTATTAGATGAATTGATGTCGTAAATTATAAACAGTATTTTAGTAACAGCAAATAAAGTCGTTTTCTGCAAATCAATGACAATTTCCGTTTCGGAGCAATTATATGACGTCAGCCTTGAGGGGCGGAGGGTTAGTGCCCAAATTTGCATTTCGTGCGACACTGTACATGACCCCCGATGGGGCTGACTGTGATCCAACACGTCGTCGTACATAAATAATTTTCAATGCTTTTAAAGGTACGTAAAATTAACTTTAGATAATATATATTAGTTTTTTCCGACGAATTTATTTTTAAACTGACCAATTGCAGTAACCGACCAAAACACTACGTCAATTGAAGTGCTTCTTCGGGTGATGCAGAATTACAGTTCATACAAATGATAAATCACAATTTGCCAACACGAAACTAGGCATACAGTTGTTGTAAGTAAAGAATGGCTGCAAAGAAGATGTTTTTTCAATATAACCTATTGTTCTAGAGACAAATAAAAAACTTCTTAAAGTGTTAAACACAGAAAAGGATAAAAATAAATAAATACAACCCTAAAAACTATAAATAAAAGTAATAAATAAAAGCAAAAACTGTATACGGTATAAATTATATATTCATATTGGTTTGTACAATATATTTACAGAAGAAATCAAATTCTCGATTGTAAATCTTGACAAAGCTCCCAAAAATATGATTTTCATATGATCACACGCAAAGCGGAATTCATAGAAGAGAATTCAGTTGCGGATTTATGTAGTAGCCCATATGTTTATTTACCTTTTTAAAACCTAAAATATAGTTTAAAAATAAATGGAAAACACAACCATAGTTGTTTCTTTCTGTATTTTTATTCCCGTACAAAATATTAGGTGTTACAATACCTTAAATTCCAATTTTGAAAATAGCTCATGAAATGCATAAACTCATAAACTATGCCTTTACGAAACAACTTAATACTACAATTAAACTGCATTGGTGGAGTGTCATGTTTTTACTCATGGGTTTAATCAAAATCAAGTAGCAGTCTTTTGAATAGACAAAATCAGACTACCGATGCTGGTTCGCCTATATTACCTGGAGGGATACATGATCACGTCATCTGTCAAGTGAAAGCTGGAGGAGTTTAACACAAATTTAAAAAAAAAAATACCCCCGTCGCAGCAAACCTGCGTACTCAGTGAATTTCCAATGCGTAATATATGTCTTAATACCATATAAAGCCGCATACCAAGTTTCATAAAAATATATTCACATATAATCGATATATACAATTTTGATTATTCTCCAAAAGAATAACTTTGGTGATGAGTTCGTAGGTTTACTGAAACAAGGAACACAAACGATTGATTACTATGCAAATATAAATAGAATTTAACTAGGTGAAGCCACATACGAAGTTTCATCAATATTCAATCATAAATAAGCACTATATAACATTTTAATTATTCTTCATAAGAATAACATGGGAGCTGAGTAAGCAGGTTTGCTGCAACAAGGAACAAAAAAAGGGTTTTTATGAAAATATAAATGTAACTCAACAAGGTGAAGCCACATACCAAGTTATATTAATTTATGTTCGTAATTAATGGAGTCATTACATTTTACTTATTCTCCATAAGAATAACATGGGGCTGAGTACGCAGGTTCGCTGCTACGGGGATATTCAACAAAAAACCAATTTTTTGTGCAAATATCAATATACCAGTACTAAGTGAAGCCACACATGCCAAGTTTCATCAAAATTCATTAATATTGGAGATATCAAATTTTATTTATTCTCCATAAGGATAACATTGGACAACGTACTGTGTTTAGCACTTTGAATATCTCTGCAACGGTTGGACGTAGAATCACAATTTAAACACCAAAATTATTGTTTTGTGGAGCTGAGTTGATTGGTAAAAGCAAATGTGAAGTTTACATTAAAATTAACTTAGGAAAAGCCAAAAACCTTTTTCCCATAAGATTAACATGTGAGATTTTATGAGCAGGTTTTTTTATTTTCTCCGCAACCACTTAACCTAGGTTAATAATTCAAAATACTATTTCATTTGTTTTTTAAGCTCTATAACATGGTCAAAACCAAAATTAAGTGTTTTAAAAATTTTAGGGTAAAAAATGCAAAAAACAGATTTTTAGAAAATTTAAAACCCCCATAAACCCCCCTTCCCATAGTCCGATTTTCTGATTTTCGAACTGTAAGTCTAAATGTCACTTTACACATTTGAGCCAAATTTCATTGAAATCGGACGTTTTTTACTCAAGTATCGCATTCACGGATACACACACACACACACACACACACACACACACACACACACACACACACACACACACACACACACACACAATAAATATAAATTTGATTGAATAGTGTTTTAGTCATCTGGGGACCTCAAAAAAAAGTTGTCTTGGTCTCGGGCTTAAGTCTTACCATGAGACCTACGGTAATAGCTTCTTCCCTATAGAGGAAATACGCTAAAAAAACTAAAAACTAAAAATAACTGTTTAATTAGAGTTCACCCTTTCGAAGTGTAATTTAAATATATTATTTAATAACATAATGATGAGTATTAATTCCAAACCCTGCTTACAAAGCTTCAAAGTATTTCTTTTTCGTAAGAGTTACCAAGTATAAAGTTTAGAGATTGAGGACAGGTGCACTTAAGAGCAGAAAATCCTGCGAGATTGTCTCGGATTGTCCACCGACATATTTCATGTTTAAAAACCCTAAAGTGCCCTCGAGTTTCATCGGTTATCATCCAAAATCCTTTCCAATTATCTATGTTCCTGCTGTTTTCTTATAAAAAGATCACGTTTATTTTATATTTTTAAATAATACTAAACATTCAGTTTTTACAGATTATTTAGATAATATTTAAACATAATATTTTACCTTATATAGTTAAATATAAAGGATATTTTGATTCTTTACGTACATAAATACGTAACACATATAAAATACTTAATGTTTTTTATACTTCTGGTAAAGGCACAGTGGCTCATGGATATAATGCTATTTTAAATACTCAGTATTTGAAAGGAGAATGAGAATGTTTATTTATTAAAGACAACAATTATTTTTTTTACTGGAACAAATCAATAGAAAGGTTTCACTGACAGCTCAGGATATTGAGTAGTGTCTCCAGTGCAAGTCGCCTTCGCAGTTTAGTAATCTTCTAACAATTATTCCTCCCATAGTACTGAACTATCAAATTACTATCATAAAGTTACTTACAAATTACTCTTGTTTGGTAATTACTCTTACACTGTTTACAATTTCTAAAGGAACGTTTAAAATTTGTACTTTTATTCCGTTAAAGCGTTCCGAAATACATTAATATTATTGGTAGGTGTTGTTTGTTTCTTTTGCTTGTTTTTGGGGGGATTAGGAGGCCCCGGCATAGCCGGCTAGGCACGTCTCCCTTGGGGTATTGTACAGCCACCGGAAAGAGGATAACGAGGGATGGGAAAGGTGGTAGGATGGGGTCAGTGTGCCTCGCTCCAGAAAGGGAGAGAGAGCCTTACCTAGCTATCGGGCTCTGTGGGTGGACAACAACCCAGGACGATTCGCCCTCTAACCCGACGTCCCCCTAAGTCCACAGACAGGGACCGACGTCGCACAGAGCCTCCAACCTCTCAGGGTTCGGGCCAGACCAAAGACCGTCGGGTAAGGGCCCTTCCTCCCAGACACCCATCCCAGGCTACAAGGAAGATCCACTACTCCCTCCAAGGACTTGGACTAGACTGGGTATCCAGGCTCAACTGTGAGTCAAGCCCCCAAAAGAGACAAGGAGGAACCAAGGTAGGGAAGTTGTCACACTGGATAGGCAAAAGACTTACCAATACTGTGACAGCTTCATTTTGCTGTGCCCAATGCTGACCTCTGTACTAGTATAGACCAGTCAGTGAGCCGTCGAGGGTTTTGTGTTACTGAGGTAATTAAGAACTAAGAATCTCTGAGGGATTAAGAATCTCTGAGGTAATTGGGGTTTTGCCTTTAAGTGCAAATCTCCAGTTCTTGACAACTCCTCTTCATCTTCGGTCCAGTATATTCTTATGTTTTGAAAGTTATTCTTATAATCATTCACATTTCAATTTTAAAATAGAAATATGTAAAATATCTATATTTTTGATACTAAATGTATTGTGTTAAAACATGTCAATACCGTATATTAACCAGGGTTATTGTCTGATAAATCTGATGAAATTGTCAGTTAGTTATTGGAGAATGTCAGTCCTTGATAATGTGGTCTAGTATTCTGGAAAATACCCACAATTTACTGAGTACCGTGATCTATTGATAAACAAGTTATAATGCTTATGTCGATTATATTTGTGTGTGTGTATTTG
Source organism: Allygus modestus (assembly GCA_963675035.1). Taxonomy (NCBI): domain Eukaryota; kingdom Metazoa; phylum Arthropoda; class Insecta; order Hemiptera; family Cicadellidae; genus Allygus; species Allygus modestus. The sequence continues at coordinate 298,072,754 of OY776111.1, read as the reverse complement.
TGTATGTGTAATGTTTTTGAAACGCTCACAAACATACTAATTTAGCGACGTTAGGGTTTTAAATTTTTAAAACAATTTACAGAAAGATAAACTCATAGTCACAATGTTTAATCTAGTTTTCGAAAGTAGTGCGAATAGAATGTATGTTTGACATTCCGTCCGAACGAACATGTGAGCCTCGTGGTGTACACTTGTTGATAAAGCAAGGCGGCAGTCCCAGACGACATCACAGGCTCTGAGCCATTTGTTAATTAGAGTGATCTCAATTTATCAATTCGTGCGTACTCCATGAGTGTGTTAAAAATAAAGGACTCGATGTCAGTAGGTATTGATGGCTGTTCTGACTGATAAATGTGAGCTTCGGGAGGGTGTAGGAAATGTATATAATATTGTAACAAAAACAAATCAAGTATAACATATTGATTGATTGATTTAAAAAGTATTGATTTAGTAAGCACGGTGACAATTATCTTTTGCTGGAAAATTTGTTGGACTATTTAAAAAAGATTTTTTTATTTTAAATAAACCTTAATTTATATATATATATATATATAGGTAATATATATATATATATATATAGGTAATATATATATATATATATATATAATAAGGTATAAGTAATATATAATATAAGTTCATATTTTATTTATTTATTTTCCCGCGAAATGTTTTTATTTGAAAAATTGAAAGGGTTTAAAACAATACCCTTCCTGATTTCGATGTAATACAAACACTTGTATTTTTAAAAATCTTGTTACAATATTTTGGGATTATGAGACGTATTATATAGTAAGACTGGATTCAAACAGAAATAATTTCGCAACAAAATTGAATTTGTGGAACTTTAAAATCCCTTATACTACTTCTTATTGCCAGTTAACATACAACGGTAAAGTAAAATATATGAGTACCACTAGTACCATCATACAACTACAGAGAGCTCCATTGGCGGTTTGTAGCCACCGTTATGTCATAACAGTGAATTCCAAGTGATCCAAAGCGTCTGTGGCATCAGAGCTCGGGTTGGCGGTCAACCATGGACACTAGGAGTACACCAGGTGCATTGAAATTTACATGCCAATATTGCTCCGATAACTGTTGGAATAGCTGAGTAACCATCAACAGAGAGTCAATAGTGGTTGAAGAATTGCAACTCCACAAGCGTTCTGTTTGGTTACTATAATATTTTTACATTACATGAAGTCTTTAAACGTTGAAAATTCGGGAAGTTCTCATAGTAAAATTAAAATTATGAAATTAAATGTTTTTTTATTGCAAATAAAAGATTAAACACATAAAATTACAAAGAAAATAAGCATGCAAAAAGTCAAAATATAAAATATAAAGTTGGAGAAAATACTCAAAAATATAATATTACAGTATTGTATACAGAAATATAAAACAAATATCCTGTAAACAAATCTTAAACTTAAACACCGAACCGATACTTAACATAACGAATTTTTTGTCAACTGTAGAAATGATAATCAAGGAATGACCTTTTAAGATTTTTTAAATCATACTTTTACTAGAATCTCATTCCGTTTGGTGAATACAAATGATAATTACGAGTAAATACAAACATCAGCTTCTTAATAAATTATATATTCTTTATCCACCAAGTTAGTTTAAATAAATAGGAAGATACTTCAAAGTTAAAATAAACATTTAACGCTGGCCACTCGCCCTCTTCAGTTCATGAAAGGAAAGAGCTTTTATTAAATTACAGCACTTGATATAATGCGGTTATTTTGTCGTGGCTTTCGTAAACGTCACTTCTCTGGACCCTTCCACACATAAATCGCCTAAGAGTTTATATATCATCAGCTAATTTCCCAGGGGGAAGTAAGTATTTTAAAAGCCATACAAGTATTTCGATTGGAACCATATTAAGTCCAAGCGATAAAAATATATCATTAAAGCGTATCTCTTCTATACACGTTTAATTTATATTTGTAGCAGCAAAAGAAAATAATGAATATATATGTATATATTTTCAATGGCCATAAATAATACTATTGCAAATGGTTAAGATGACTTTAACCGACAAACAGCAAAAATATGCAAAATAAACAAGTTTAGAATTCATATGTTGTGCATATCTATTTATATTGATATTATAAATATACTTTGAGGTCGAGTGACACTAACAGTACCTTAAAATGACTGTTACGATTTAATTTATTTTAGGGGTAATGCCATGATCTATAAAAATGTATGATACTATACAATCAGAAATCGTGATACGATTCCCCTCCCTTTAGCTTTAAACATACTCTTTGTTTGTTTTGATTTAAATTTTAAGATGTTGTGGATGACTACACACATTCCCTTGAAAAGCTTAAAGAAATGAAAGTTAGATTTACAAAAGATAAAATAAAGTAAAATGACTTAGTGCTCATCTTAAAACAAGTGATTTTTATAATGAAATTACATTCTCGTAAAAGTTGAATAATAAAAATGGGTTTAATAATGTATAGAGAAATAATTTCAAATTTAAACGAGTTCGCACGCAGCACGCTGACGTGAGGGAAGTAAATTTCCACATAAAACACTTTAACAAATCAAAAACCGTGATAAAACATGGACTTTTTGAAATTTATATGGACATCTGAAAACATTTAATTTTTCAGCTGTTCTGGTACTCCTGATCGGCTGTTCTATTCACCTGCAGTGCTGAGAAAACATTGTTGCACATTATAAGGTTAGGGGAACGTCCAGTCAGGATTAAAAGTGGGCGTGGGGAGACTGGGGATGATAAAAGTACACCAACATATGGTTAACAGCCTCATCTCATTAATGTAAACTCCCCATAAGACGTACTGTGTTTGGTTAATTTACACATTCTTTAATAACTCGGTAATCATTTGTGCTAGAATGATGGTGGGGGACTTAAAATGTTCGGCTTTTTAACTGCTATACTTTAATATGCATTTATTAGACATTTTGGAGATTGTCTGACCCATTTTAGGCCCAAAAACTAAAAATTTGGGAAATTAAAATGCCCAAAAAAGGGGGCTAGAGTGTTCCGATTGTTTTACCCAAAGGAACTTGTCTAATTGATTATAGAAAGGAACTTCTCCGCCAAATTTGAAGTAAATCGGACCAAAATTGCGACCGCTGGAGTATAAACACACACATATATATATACATATATATATAATGTTGAACGACCCTTCAAAATGTGTTCGGGGGGTCACGGTAGGAACTTCTATGGTTGTCCCGGGCTTAAGTTTCACCGTCCGGGTCATGCTAGTAGTTCACTTCGCCATAGGAAAATCACTGAAAATGTAATTGTTAAAATTTAATTACGTTATAAACACTATTCATTTTGAAAATATTTAATACAAATTTGTTTATGCACTCTTTACTAACATTTTCATTGAGTATTTTTAAACATTATTTGGCTAGTTTAAGTAATAATTCAGTTCTGTATTGGTTATTGACTAAAGCACGATTACGTTTTTTTTGTAACTATTGTATGATTATAAATGTATCAAGGTGGAAATCACAATTCGTAAGGTAAATGTAAGAGTAGTCATGTTCCATGTCAGTAACCTTTGCCCTGATTCCTTAACTAACATCTGCTCTCAGCTAAGCGTCTGCCCCAGACGCTCATTAACTACCATCAGGTGCTAGGCTACATGGACCTGCCACGCCGCGCCGTTCATTATGAGGCAGGATCTTCTGTTTTATAAAATTTAGACACACACAAATCTATATCGGTACTATAAAAGAATTTATTAGTATGTGTTCAATGATTTTCGACCCCTACAACTAATTTAGTATACAAGAATGTTATAAATCCAAAAATATTCTACCATCTAAATATGTATTTTAGGGGTTTGAAAAACATCCATTAATTTATTATTGTAACATTTTATAAACATCTCTACGCCATTACCGTGCAGTGAACAGACAACGACTGGTAATCATTAAACAACCCAATCCCACTGTGATGAGACAAGAATTGACTGTAATTGTTTTAACCAAGCAATTATCCAACATTTCTGTTCACAAAAGAAATTAAAATTGAACAAAACATAATTCTATTTAATTCAATTAAATACTTAAAATAACTGGAATTTAATGATTTTATTTTAAAATTAAATAAGCTGTATAAACAGGACAGATGTAGGAAGAAAGTTTGATTTGATCGACATGAGAGAAGGTCCGTTAATAAGCTTTATTTTAAATCCTGGATTTTTGAGATTTAAACTTGTATTACTTTTCCTTTGACGAATTAAATATAACTTTTTTGCCAGTTACGTATATTTTAATAATCATCACGATTACCTCTACGTTACCTTCGAAAATAAAGCTAAATTTAATTGCATCTTCGAAATACTCATTATACACTGTAGACAATGCAGCTCAGACTAAATAACGAAGTTGAAATAAGTTATAATAAAAATATTAAAACATATTATGAAAGATAAAAACCTTTTTCGTCGGTAAAATGTAATATTATACTTTATTCTTTATATAAAAGCCTTAGACAGAGTGTAATTACCACTAATTTATATTAGAAATTATAATCAAATAGAGTTATGATTATCCCTTATAATCATAAGTTTCAAAATGAAATAAAAGGTATTTTATGCCAAAAATTTAATCGATGATATAAAACCCTACTAAATATTATTTACTGACCACTGACTCTCTGCTATAAAGACTTTACGGAAGTTCGACTGATCCCCCATAATTCAGAATCAGTGTCAAAGTTTTTCCCTCACCTATCAGACGTGGTCAGACGGGATATATTTAAAGAATTCAAGGGTTGTTGGGTTTAATAATTTATTGTACAAGTGACCATAAACATCTTTTTATTATTATAAACAAAAAATATTTATGAGGACCACTCAATATCTTATTACGCTTGCAAACGATTTTTGTCATAAAGTCTGTCCGTACAAAAATTGCGGCCATTGAACATTTTTAACCTTGATTATAAAAAACCTATAGATTTTACAAAAATATTTCTAGAATATGAATAATTAGAACATTTAATTACAAATTATACATTTAAAAATTTAAAAATTTAAAAATTCTACATTTAAAATCAAGTTAAAACTGACTGAACTATGACTGAAAAACGCTTGCAATACAAATATTAAGTTACATTATCAATTGTATAAGTTATGTTAAGTAAATCTTACGCAGTTATGGCAAATACTTCCTAAATAACAGATGCCACTGAGTTTACAAAAAACCTTTTTTGGTGCATTTTAATTTAGGTTAAACTCTTTTGAATTAAACTTATCTCATGCTATAAGTGCCCAGATTTGCATATTGCACGATTCTGTTATATAATGATTGAGGGGGGGAGGGTGATGATGATAGGGGAGGGTCCCGTGTTGGACTATGCTGACTGAGCTTTACGAACAGAGGCATAACTCACTATACCTTCATCAGCAAGAGCAATGTTTCTGTTAACTATTGTAGTTCCACACAGGATTATACAAACTCTTTATTTTTGACCAATTTCAAAGGATAACCAAATTTACCAAAGTACACCTAGTAAATTAGATAAGTTAAATATACAAAATATCATAAAACAATCAAGCTAATACTAAACAAATTTTGTACACGTAGCGATAATTGTTGGCTATGTTTTTATTGGTTGGGTGATGATTGTTGGATCCTGCTCACTCGATTGACAGTATTGTGTGCTCCTTAATATTAAGGAGCCACGATGGTTGTCAATCAACACTGGTCGCAGCAAATTGAAAGTTACTAAGCCACTCTAAATGAATTATATGTTTCAAGCATGATTAAAATGTTTACATACTGTCTTTAAACCACTTTCTTACTTGAGCTTCACGATCCGACTGATGTTTAAACAAATTAATAGTGTACTATACGTTATTTTAAATGGCAAAAATGATTCATTCGTAATAATCCATGTAAAGTTTGAACCCAACAAGTATACATTTTGTAATCCACTGCTGTTAATCCGCGTAACAGCCCCGGCCCACAGGTCCGCACTAATAACAGGTCCGGGAGTTCAGAACATTCATCAATTGCAATTTGTAACCAACCAAACCCATGTATTTAAACGTACGCCTATATGGACTCACGCACGGACAAACATGCACTGATAAATTGAGATCACTCTAATTAACAAATGGCTTACAGCCTGCAATGACATTACTGGTTTTGCTGCATTGCTTTATCAACACTTGAGTAACACGTGTGGATAATGTGATTTTATACGTACCCGGTGACTTTATACATATCCCGTTACAGATAGCTTTTACCCAATTGGTATTTAAACTAGTGAACCAGCCATAAACAAATGGTATAAAATAGTATAGAATCTAATACTAGGTGGGCTCTAATGTCGTCTGGTTTTGTTTGCAGGGTGTTTCCAAATTATTGTTGCAAACTTCGGAAAATTGTCCCTCATGTCAAAAGGAACGTAAATCATCATATAACCGGGGGTCTACTTCTTGTCTGCCTGTATGTGATTTCGGCTATGGAATTTATATATAAAAAAAAAACGGCTTGGCCAAATTCAACCAAACTTTGGTTAAATGTTCTTCTTGGTAGGTCTTTTTTAGACAATAAATTGTTGTCATAAAGTCTTTCCGTTAAAAATGGCGGCCATTGTAAATGTTTAACCTTAAATATCTAAAAAACTAAAGCTTTACAAAAATCTTTCTAGAATATTAAACATAAAAAAACAGAACGGAAACACATGGCTAAATTTAGTTGGTGGCTAAATAAACATCTATATATTTAATTCCGTAAGCGAATCGGTCTCCAAGAAATATATCGAGCTACGAAGAAGTTAAGTTAGGTTATGACGATTCATTTTAAAGCTTGAGGGCCAAGGACGGTGGGAAAAATATCAGAATTGTCAAAAACTACGTGGGTTACGCCCCACTGGACTTCAAAGATCCATTAATTTTCTTATGGCAGTATCACTATAGTGTTTTTAGCAAATTTCCCTTACAGGGAAGAAGCTATTACCGTAGTCGGCATGGTAATACCTAGGCCCGGGACCATGATAACTTTTCGTTTTGAGGTCCCCAGACCCTATAACACCATTCGTTCGAAACTGTATATATATATATATATATATATATATATATATATATACATATATGTGGCCGTGAGTGCGATAACTCTCGTAAAAATGGTTCGACTTTGATACAATTTGGTACAAACGTGTAAAGCATTATTTATGACTTAAAATTCGAAAACCAGACAGATCTACCCATCCTAAGTGGTATTTTTGGGGGGTTTTGTACCCCAAAGATGTTTTTTTTTGAAGTTTTTACATGTAATATTTTAAAAAGTCAAATTTTAATTTTCACCATTAGATTCAGCTTAAAAAACACACAATTTTGTCTTTTGATCATTTTTCTACGTCAATTGGTTACAGAGATATTGAAAGTGCTATACACAGTACGTTGTCCAATGCTATTCTTATGGAGAATAAGAAAAAAATTATCGCTCGCTTATTTATGAACGTATACTAACGAAACTTGGTATACGGCTTCATCTGGTTGTGGTCTATTGTTATTTGCACATTTTTACCGATAATTCTCGTAGCAGTAAACCTGCGTCCTCAGCCCCAACGTTATTCTTAGGGCGAATAAATAAAATGTAATGCATCCCTTAATTATGAACATAAATTAATAAAACTTGGTATGTTGGTTCACCTAGTTGTGTTCTATTGATATTTGCCTAAAAAGCATGTTTTGTGTTCCTTGTTGCAGCAAACCTGCGTACTCATCCCCCATGTTATTCTTATTTTTTATGGAGAATAATAAAAATGGTATATATCGCTTATTTATGAATTTATATTGATGAAACTTGGTATGTGGCTTCACCTAGTTGAGTAATATTGATATTTACATGAAACCCCATGTTTATTGTTCCTTGTTGCAGCAAACCTGCGTATTCATCCCAAATGTATTTTTATGGAGAATAATTCAAATTTGATATATCACTTATTTGTGAATTATTTTTATGAAAATTGGTACCTATGAGGCTTTATGTGGTATTAAGACATATATTTTGCATTTGAAATTCGCTGAGTTCGCAGGTTTGCTGCGACGGGGGTATTATAATAAGCTAAATGAACTAATAATCAGCTGTGATTATCCACTTACACAAAAACCATATGTTAGGGGCTAGCCCCTGTAAGCCACTAGTTTAGTTTTAATTTAGTTCAGCATTAAATTAGTCATCTGTTGCTTGTTAAAACTGCTAGCCAATAAATCAGCTGTTCGGTACTAACAGTAAACAAGCTGTTGGATATTAAAAGTAAAACCAATGATCCATTTGAACTTAATTAAAATGGAATGCTTATTAGTTATGATAGCAAAATTTAGCCATGTGTTACGTTTTTCAGTTCAGTTAACTTTAACCTGATTTTAAATGTTGAAGCAAATTTAAAATACCCCCGTCGCAGCAAACCTGCGTACTCAGCGAATTTCCAATGCAAATATGTGGGTATCACTACTACCTAGAGCCACTTACCAAGTTTCACAAAAATACATTCATTACTAGTGATAAGTGATATATAGCATTTTATTTATTCTCCATAAGAATAACATTATAAATGAGTATGCAGGTTTGCTGCAACAAGGAAGATAAGATATGTTTTTTTTGCAATTATCAATATAACTCAACCAGGTGAAGCTACATACCAAGTTTTATTAATTTAGGTTCATAACTAAGGGAGATATAAATTTTTACTTATTCTCCATATGAATAACATGGGGGCTGAGTATGCAGGTTTGCTGCTACCGGGAAAAATCAACAACAAAGTTTTTTTGCGCTATTATCAATATACCACAACTAGTTGAAGCCACATACCAAGTTTCATCAATATACATACATAAATAATCAAAATATAACATTTTATTTATTCTCAATAAGGATAACATTGGACAACGTACTGTGTTTAGCACTTTTTATATCACTGCAACGGTTGGACGTAAAACAACAATTAAAACGCCAAAATGATATTTTTGTAGAGCTAAACTGATTGGTAGAAAGAGATGTGGAGGTTTTAGTGAAATTATCTTAGGAAAATCTAAAAACCGTATTCCCATAAGATTAACATGGAAAATTTTATGGACACATTTTTTTCTTTTCTCCACAACCACTAAACCTAGCTTAATGATTCAAAATACTAAATTGTTTTTTTTTAAGCTCTACAAAATGGCTACAACCAAAATCTAGTGTTTTTAAAATTTTAGGGTAACAAGTTCAAAAAACTGATATTTGGGAAATTTTAAACCCCCTTCCCATAAACCGATCGATCTGGTTTTCGAACTAAAGTCATAAATGTTACTTTCCACATTTGTGCCAAATTTCATAAAAATCGGGCGCTTCTTTCAAAAGTTATCTCGGTAACGGGCACACATATATATATATATATATATATATATATATATATATATATATATACATACAAAATATAAATATAAATAAATAAATTATAAAAAAATAAATATAAATAAATAAATAAATATAAATACAAATATAAATATATAAATACATTTTACTTTCTAGAGTATAAAAATTAGAAAATCAATTCTAAATCCATTTTAGCGAATTCCCCCTATAGGGAAGAAGCTATTACCGTAGTAAGAGTTACTATTACCATGGTAAGACTTAAGCCCGAGACAATGATAACTTTTTGTTTTGATGTCCCCAGATGCCAAAAACACTATTCGTTCAAATTTATATATATATATATATATATATATATATATTTATATAGTTACAATTATATATAAAGTTATTATAGTTGTAGTTATATATTTATATATATATACATATATTTATATATATATATAAATTTGAACGAATAGTGTTTTTGGCATCTGGGGACCTCAAAACAAAAAGTTATCATTGTCTCGGGCTTAAGTCTTACCATGCCACCTACGGTAATAGCTTCTTCCCTATAGGGGAAATTCGCTAAAATGGATTTAGAATTGATTTTCTAATTTTTATACTCTAGAAAGTAAAATGTATTTTTATATTTAAGGTTAAAAACTTGCAATGACCACCATTTTTTAACGGAAAGGCCTTATGACATCAATTTTGTTATGAAATAGTACCTACCTACAAGAACATCTAATCAAAGGTTGGTTGAATTTGGTCACGCTTTTTTAAGAATAAATTTTACAGTTAAAATCACATACTGACAGACAGTAAACGAAAATAATAGACCCCCAGTTATATGATTTATGTTCCTTTTGACATAAGGAACAATATACTGAAGACAGCAAAATTATTTTGGAAACATCCTGTATAATATTCATTAACAGTACAAAAAACAAACAAACAACAAACTAAAATGTGACGTACTTTATATCATTTATGTACAAATGCAGATTCACTTCTATGCTTGATTAAGAACATATCCTATTTATTTTTAAAGCTTATCTACAATTTGTTTATTATGTGTACTTTTATCCCTTGATTTAATCACCAGTAAATCTTATAATCTGTGTTAATACAGTAGTTGTATAAGGAATGTTTACGTTAATTTTGCACTATGGTGTGTAATCAAACCATATTGGCTGTTTTCCTTTTGCAAAGAGTTCTACATACGTCATTTCCTGAGGACGTATATACAGAAGCTAAAACATCACACATAAACATGTCAGTTACCCTTTTTCCTGATTCCACAACTAATATCTGTCCTCAGAATTTCTTACGTTTCCGCTCCAGACATGCATTAACACTATCAGACCTTGTCTGAGAAGGACATGCCATTATAATGGGTAGTGTTTCATGGAAAATGTAATCCTACCTTAGGGGTTTGGTTTAAATGTCAACACGTAACCTCACACGATTAACTGCAGTTTTAGGATTAACGGTAGTTAATTTACGCTAGTTAATTAGATATTGTGAGATGGTTAAATTTAATCATCATTATGCACTACATCAATTGATATCGCTGTTGTAAAAATTCACATCAATAAACGGTATCAGGAAACTGACACATACTTTCTCCCTTTTAGCCCAACTTTATAATTACTTTTTATTTACTAAAAATAATTAAAAGCACGGTGGAGTACAGAAAACCTAGTAAACAAGTTGTTTTCAAAAACATCCACCCAAATCCCTGTTTAGGAGACACTACATAATCCATCGCTACACCCGTGGTTTAAAGAGGGGAAATGGCCCTTATTTCCCTCCTAGGGTTATTAAGGAGCAACATATTTCGAAACGAAATTGATCAATAAATAAGAGATAAATAGTAATTATTGTATTCCCCATAAGAATAACATTGGAAAACGTACTGCGTTTACAGCAAAATGAAAATTTAAATTTTCTCCGCAACCAGTAATCGTAGTATAGTAATTAAAAATACTAAATTATTTAGTTTTTGAGCTCTTTTTAATGGTGAATAGTAATTTTTTATATTTATGTTTTTTTATTAAATATAAAAAAACTGAATTTTTAATATTTTAAGTCTTGTAGTTTCTGAACCCGAATTTTTACAGAAATGCGGGTGGTGTCATTTTGTTGGAGAACTAAAGTTCTACAAACGACTACAGTTTAATCAAAATCGTTAGAGCCGTTTTTGAGAAATTTTGATTTTTCATGTTCTTTGGTGGTTTTTTAGGGGATAATTACCCTTAAAAATAAAAAATTTCAAAAAATGAAAAAAGCCTGGAGATATCGTGGATTAGTACCTATATACCAAATTTCATAATAATCGGACCATTGGTTAGGGCTCTATCTCTGTACACAGCCATACAGACAGACAGACAGACAGACAGACAGACACACAGACAATACGTAAAAATCACTTTTTTGGGTTCAGGGAGCACCAAAACGAATATTTCCACTAACAACTCAAACTCGAAAATTTTGACGAAAACAATACTTTCTCCATATACTATCTATAAGGGGGAGAAGGTAAAAATGAAATATTAAGTTCATTATTCATAAAAACATGTACAAATATGTATGACAGAGAAAAACTCATTCAAGGAATAAAACCCCCTACTCAATAAAACATATTCATCGATTATTATTATTATAAATTATTAATACAAATGTAGATAAAAGCATTGTATAATTTAAAAGCATATATCATCTTTTAATTTTTGAAGACACATTAACTTAATTTGTTTATCTAGTAATACAAGTTATCGCAGTTAAATAAAGTAGTGAATCATAAAGTTGGTTAGATTATGAAACCCGTATCATGTGATCAAAATAGGTGGTTCATAGGTGTGATATGGTTTAATAGGTTTAACCTACTAAACCTATTAAACAATAATTATAGTTAGGTGGATTTTATAGTCAATAAATCTGAGCAGTATTATGACAAATCCAAGTACATTGTAAATTATAGATAGTTAATTAATAAGTTTCATATTTTCATAATTTCGGATATGTTTTTTGTAACAGTTACAACTTTAAAAATATTTCTCGTGTGTACACAAAGGCTGGTTTGCGCTCTACATTACGTTCCGAAACACCGACGAACATTTTCCGTGACGTAAAATATTATTTACTGGCCAATGTTTCTCAGGTTTTTGAGGGGCAATTTGATATGGCTTCGATCCCTAACAAATCAGAATTGACGTCACAATTTTTATGTTCCCCATTAATCAATTATTACGGACTGATATGTTTTGAACATTTTGAGGATTCTTTTTTACTAAGCGTTCCGATTATAAAGCCGTATTTCAATAGTTTTACAATTTACCTTCTAAAATTATGTAGTGGCAGACTAAATTATTATTCATAAAATTAAACTATTTACTGATAAAATGTATTTTTTTAGATAATTTTTACACCCAGAAAAGTCAAAGTTTACATTGCGTCTATTGTACCCTGTCACACTTTTGGGACGGCTTTTGGCCTATTATGGATTTACACTATCATTTCGTAAACGTGAGGCTACATGATGTGAACTGTGAAAGTTTGATGCCTTGGATTGCATTTTTATGACCTTGTTATAGCCTACGATGTTCGGTAGTGGTGATATGGCGCAAAATGATTTACCTATTAGAAACCCCAGGCCTTTGACACTTTGAACTGCCATGACGCGAATACTTAGAAAGCTATGACTCGAGTTTGTTCCAATACCTGAACTTCCAATCGTAATGAAAAACACATAACATTATTGCATTTATTGATTGAATTACATTGGTTTATAATGTACCAATATAAATATGAAATAAAATTTTAAACTTTAAAAACATAGGGTTTTATAGCTCAGAGCGAGGAACGGATAATAATATAGATTTATAACGGGGTAGCTGGATAATAAACAAAAACAGGATGGGAAATTGCAGTAAGAACGATAGAAGAATATTGGAAGGATTCTGTTATAGCCCATAAACTTCAAGGGTTCTCCTGGTCCTTTAAAGATAAAATATATATCAGTGGACAATCTGAGACAATCATGGTGGATATATCGAGCCTGAAATGCACCTGTTCTCCATATCCGTTGTTAAATCCTTACATAAACGTGGTATAGGATATGTTTTGCGTTGTTGTTAAGGCCACTTTTGTAATGTTTGAGTTATATTAGAATATTGAAATCTATATTAGAATATATACTGAATTACTGCAACACAGTTTCGTACAGTTACAAAAAAATAGGTCTTTAGCTGTTTGAGCAGTTTTGATTTAGATAGTTTAAATGCAAATTTATCGTATTTAGTATAATTATAGTTTAGATTGTCGAAAATGAAAAATTTTGAGGAACTAGTTAGTAAACAATAATTAAGTATTTGTATTGGTAATATTGGTTAATTATTTTCGTGTTTATTTTTCCTGAAACCAGAAAACAAAGCAAATGATGGGAAGGCAATACCCTGTCCAAACTTGGATGCTGCTAAAACCGTTTTCTAAACTAACCTTAGTTGTCTTATTACTTTTTGAAGAAGGTGACACTGGCTCGACTACTGGACACTGCAGTAACTCAAAAGCCAAGATTGACTTGACAGTTTTTATATAAATGGTAATGACCGTTGCCGTTCCATGTTTGTAAATAATTTACGCAATGTTGAATTGGCACAACGAATATAATGTTTTTTTTAAACGTTGTACACTGTTGAAGTGAAATTATTGAATAAAGGAAATGGGTAGCAATTTTAACCACTAGTAATGAACATTATAAATCAATCTACTTAAGTACCACTCGGAATAAACATTTGCATAGATAGCACTCAATCCCTTGGTTATCACTGAGGGGTGGTGAAAGTCACGTGACTGGACATGTGATAAGCGGCCGGAGGGAAGTGGAGAGGGGAGGCGTGTGATTGAGGTAATAAAATGAAGATTTCTGGGACTAGCAATCAACATTACGTTATAATGGGACCTTGACAGTTAGAACACTTAACTACTTAACTACTAGTCTACTAACTACGTTATAAAATATTCGGCATGCTTAAGTGCAAAAACAAAACCCATTTTCTAGAAACATTAAAGTTTAAAAAAGGCATAAAACCAACTTCAAACCATCCATATTACTCATATTATACATACTATCCATTTCTTGTATTATAATTTCCAAAACCAATAAAAATTAACTTAATCTTTGGTTGATTTGATTTTGGCCTTCTACGCCCAGATTTGTTATGATGGTTGAAGGCCATTATCTCTTCAATATTAAAATTGGCAATGCAAATGAATTATTTAAAAGAACAGAATAGTAAACACTTAAAAACAAGTTAACTGTAAAGTAATCAAATAGCAGATTGTTTCGGAAGCAAATCATAATCTTACACAAGTATTTGTTGTTCACCCTCCGATCATGAATGTTGACAAAAGGGTAGAACCGACGTAGCGAATCACGGAACACGTTCTGCCGCGGATCGTCAAGATCTCAAAGTAGCTCAGTAACTTTACTGAAGTTCGTCGTGTAACGTCTATGCCCATGAATTGAGGCTCTCGGTAATCAGATGTAAAGACATTATTCAACTAATATATTCCCCGGTGTATAATCTGATTTGGTGGTTGAGATTTATTTAAACAAGTAGAAAGCGATTCCGGAACCATCCAAGTATTGTACAGTGGATCAATTTAATCTTTGTTGCTGTTTAGGTTTAACTGAGTTAATAAATACAAATAAACATGTAAATTTTCTGCAAAAACACTTGGTTCTTAAGAGAAACCCCCTTTTCCCAATTACAACGGTGTACAAGGAGTAAAAAATACACCTACTTTTAAACTTTTAGAACAGATTTTAAAATGTGATAGCAACCGAACTAGGATTCGTAAAGTGGTTTTAATTACCACACATTTATAGGGCAGCACAATATTTACTTGAAAATCTTAGATCCTACTTTATAAACTCGATTTGTAAATATCTGTGAGACATCCTTGCCTCTTATAAAAGTTATCCACCCAAGTATCGGGCAGATCAGGAGCGGGGAAGGGCCGCCGGTGGTCTGACCCGAGTCACGTCCTACGCAGCTGTGGCCGCTCGGCTGACGAGTTTGGGAGTTTACCCTTCCTGGGAGAAATTGGGGAATCTTATGTTGTTGGTATCCAATAATATAATGGTGAGGTTTAAACTGAACGCCACCAGTGCACGGTAGCATTTGCATAACTAATATTTGGAGACTAGGTAATGGGCCTTTTGAATCAAAATGAAGGCATAAGTAGAAAAAAAGCCACTTAAACAAGGTGTTATGTACAGAAAAATGAAAAAACAACATACAATTTAAATTAGGAATAATATAGTTTTTTAAATTTTGATTTGAATAATAAAATTTGTGCGCTCAACTATCCTGATTTTTTCTGTTAGATTTGAGTCTCAAAATTCGAACTCTTTTCAGAGAGAATTTTGGTGATGTTTCTATAAAAGTAATTGTTGTAGACTTGTACAATTTAAAATAAATAGTACGATAAAATGCATATGAAAATGTAATATTTGATTTAACAGTAGTTATCAATCCCAAGTCAAAGCTTTGACAAAATTATAAACCTTTTCTTCGTCCACCCTTTTTAGGGAATTTCCCCTATAGGGAAGAAGCTATTACCGTAGCTTCGTCTAATGTAAACCAAACTTATTTTGATATGAATATAAATCCAAGACATCGATTTGTTTCAGTATTGTGTTCCCCTTCAAAAATCTATTACTCTATATTTTTTAACATTAAAGAACAATATCACGTTAATGATTCTCTTAAATGTTTGGTATTGTCTAAATACAATTACACACCAGAATTGGACTAAATGAACTCTCATGATATGCGTTCTTGTAAAAAAGTCATCTGTCCACAAATTAATATTTTTCTGAGGGTGTTAGAAATTCTAATTCCAGGAATTTCCATGTCATGTGTTTCTATTTTCTTATAGTTCAATATATAGC
Organism: Allygus modestus; assembly: GCA_963675035.1. Lineage (NCBI taxonomy): Eukaryota > Metazoa > Arthropoda > Insecta > Hemiptera > Cicadellidae > Allygus > Allygus modestus. The sequence goes on along the minus strand of OY776111.1, from coordinate 298,056,436 downwards.
TGTTTACAATGACTGATGTCAACCTGAGAAATACCACCCTCAATTTAAGTCAAATTTCCAGATGGTACTTCACATTTCAAAAAGTTACTTAAAAGGGGTAGTACAAATAAAAATAATGTTTTATTCAGTTTATTTTAAATATTCAACAATTATTTTTTGTTTCACATTAACTACATTAAAAATGCAGAATGTTAGCGTTATAAACTAATTAATGAGTCGCTGAGCTTTAAAACCAATTACGATTTATAACAAACTTCATAATTATTTATAGTAAAATACATTAATGACTCAAAGTTAATACTAGATTATTATTATTGGCTTATTTTGTTTTTTTATTCTAAAAGGATAGAGCATATGTGTGATAGAGGAGAGATAAGGCCTTTGTATCAAGATCAATGGACTTTATTGGTTTATATAGTTTGATCTTGGTAATGGACTCAGCTGTGATCAACAATGGACTCTGTGTGGTGCGAGTCCGTGGTTTAGGTACACATTAATAAGATAATTAGTCGAAATACGTGTACTCTATTTACAGTTCAATAAGGCATTAATGTTGGGTGTTTTGGTTTATTGATTAAGTAGAGAATAATATAGGTCCCATTTCGTTATTAACAAACAAAACGACCCAGAAGATACATCAATAGTCTTAATTTGTTTTGTGTAAATCTTAAGACACACACACACACACACACACACACACACACACACACACACACACACACACACACACACACACTTTTCCACCATATTATTGTACGTGGGTGCTGGAGCCGATAAATTAACGAAACCTTGTATAAAATCAAAGTGAAATGGACCAACAAGCACAGAAGCCTCATTGCGACTGTAGAAAAACAGTGATTTATTTTTCAGCTGAAGATATAGGTATACTCTGAAATTGTTATTGGATTTTTATACCTTCGTATCAGAAAACATACCTTCTTTAACCTGATATTGTTTAAGTAGTCGTAGTTCCCTGGGAATGTTTGTAGAAGTTTACCGGAGAGATGATTCGCTATGTTATTTTCCCTTCTCTTAAGAGGGATGTGAATTCGCTACACTCTTTCGCATTCAGGATCTGGGGGCCGTCGTGTCGGGACAGGGGGTTTGTATGCTGCATCTGGTGGTGATCATGTGAAACTGTAATATTATCACTTTGTAACTCAACCACTTCGTTCAACAAATCTTAATAGCCATTAGAATATGACTGGAACTTTGAAGGGGAAGGGTAAAGTAACTTAAACTTAAAAGTTCATAAAAACTGGACTGGTCTATATTTAATGATCGGTTATTAGTTATGTTCTATTAGTTATCATCTCAATATATCTACGATGTAGTAGTCTGTGCACAATCGATCACAAATTAATCAGACATTCAGAGTGTTTTGAGTAGGATGGCAATTCAAATGAACACAATGCTGGGAGGTATCGGCAATCTTCAAAAGAGCGAAGACTCCTAACGAAAGCTTTTCTTAATCTCCCATGTCCTCCTCTTCTATCCGCAGAACCTTCTTCACATTGCATCACTTCAGGATATTGTGGCAATGTCAAAAGACCCTCGAGGCAGTCTAAGCTTCTCTAGGTCAGGTGAAACCGAGACCTCTGAACCGGGGAAAATCATCGCGGTCGACAGATGTTGCGGGGTGGATACATCCTCCCTCGTCTCCAAAACGGTCCCGGGTCTCGCTTCGTTTCACTGATTTTTCACGCACATATGTTTAATGTTTGTTCAAAAAGTCTAGTGTATTTTTAGTGGTCTTTCAATCCTGTTAGTTTTTTTTGTGCCATTAAAGAACGAAATTAGATTTCTTCAGTTACTTTCTTTTAAATTTCGTTACTTGCCCCGACATAGACCCATTTTGTTTACATTTAGCTTACAATACCAAAATATCACAAGTCACCATTTAACCTGGAGATATTTAGCCACAACTTGGTTCCCATGCCTAAAAGGTATTTTAAGGACTTGTATATTTAAAATCCAACCTTTAGTCCAACTATGTATATTAATCGTAGTTTCTCGTGAAGGGGCTACAGTTACTTATTGTCCATAATCTAATTGCTTAATTTATTTGGATTACACTAGATAAGTTTCAAATCCCATTAGTTTTTTGTGGTTAAAACACTCTATCAGCAGTAACAATTTTGAGGAAATAAAGGAAATGCAATTATAATTTAAAAATAAATAAAACGAGCAATAATGTAAAGGTGTTTTTATTTTGAACATTCACGTTCAACATCCATCCTGTTCCCCACTTTACGTGCTTTATCCCTTTTATATTACCCTTGGGAGTTTTATTCAACAGTATTTTGCCGCCTTTAATGGCTGTTACCCTCATTCAAATGTTGAACACACATAAATTGGAGGGTGTTTATGTGTTAAATGTTGTTCATTTGTTCTTCCGCAAAAACATACCGTTGTTGTATTTCACTGTTGGAAAACAGCAGATGCTAAATACACCACTTAATTTTGATTCGTTAGATAAACATGTTTGTAATGGTAGATTAAAATTCATATTTCAACCTTTAAGGTTTTTAGATCCGGAATGATTGTATAACCTCGTATATTAACAATTACACAGCTTAATGTAGGGGAATTAGACGAATTCCTTCTTAACCTATTATAATGTTATAATTACTATCAAATAATTTGATACATTTTCATTTGCGTTTTATTAGCGTTCATTTTTTTAATAAAAACAAATGTTCATGCCAAAAACAGATATTTTGTAAAGACATTTTAACAGCTGATTTTATAAACCACTCAGTACTTTACCTCACTATTTTTTATAGTTCGTAGATTTGTTATGATTGTAAACATTTCGTTGATTTGATATATAGTCAATGTAAAATTATTTAATGGCAAATTATGATTTTTTGAAAATGTCCTACGTTTACAAATCTGTCTACTAAAGTTAATTAGGCGTGTTTAAAAAAAACTAGTTTACTTAAAGCTCATGTTTCAAATATGGTAATAATAACGTACAAATGGATTTAGTATTTTCTAATTACATATATATTTTAGGAATATCAGCCAAAGTAGTGGATATGTACCACAACATAGAACTCTCTGGATATTCTCGGTTAACACACTTGTATTGATAAAACACCAGTGATATTTCCTTTAATGTTATTTCAGTGCCTGCATAAATCCAGACATTACAATACATCTTATTTGACAAGACATCTTGCATCTTACAAGAGAAGATAACTGCTGCAGTAAACTCTAGTATAGCTTTTAGTTCTGACTCTCCCTTCCTCTTGGGGTAGGATGCTCAAGAGTATAATACAGTCACTCAAGCGTCACTATACCTCGGGTGTCTTCTCATTATCGGTCATAAATTGTATTTTTGAAAAGCGGCTCCTAACAAAGGGACAGCTGTCGCGCGCCCAAACTAACCTTTTGTTGTTTTTTCTAGCCCTTATCTAGCACTATGAGCAGTCTAGTCTGAGCCAAAAAAGTGTCCTAAAGGGGATTATCAATAGGAGTGGCTGGATAGGTTTCAGGTGGCATTATTAACGCGCTTTTTGCTATCGTAACTGTTTGTATAACATATTTCTTATAATTTTGTGTCCCCATGGAAAGGTATTGGTTTATCGTTAGAAGAATTAGTTAGTGTGTTTTCAGTATAAATTTTCTTTATTATCTCTAGATTTTTCATTAGAAGTTTCAAATTTCAAGATCGTTTTTTTCACCCATTTTTACTCAGTTGATCGATTTAAATATCATCGCTTTAATTTTAAACTTGGTTTAGTTTTACTATGTAAAATTTTATAAATTCAGTATGAATTAAGTAGGTAAGAATAGTTTTGAAGAATACTAAATTAATCGAGGTTCTATAAACTAAATGTACTTTGCATCTTTGTTAGTACATAGTTAATACTCTTTTTTTATCAACATTACATCGCATAAACAATAAATAATTTAAAGGCACTTCCGAAACTCGTAAAATAATATTTTAGACATGTCAGCTTGAAAAAGAACTAATGATTTATATTTAATGTTCAAAATAGAGTTCTTAAAAAGTGAGGTGTAACGTTTAGATAAGAACAGATTGTTAGGGTAATTTGCAGGGTATTCCTATCCTATTGTTATAAACTGCTTTTATACTAGAAAATTGACCCTGATGATAAGTCAAACATTTTTGGTAAAAATTACAATTTTCAAATAACGTTTTAATAATATTTGTTAACGATGTCGATATTTTATCTTTTATTGTTATTAACTCCCGATACCTTTTGCATTTGAATAAGTAAATTTTCAACCGGTAACTCTAGTTTTTACCAGACTTAATTATCATAATAATTCTTAATCTATGGCGTAAACACTGTGGTGGACCAATCTGCACGATTGCTCGAGGAAGTTTAATATTCTCAGAAGCAGCTGAAACGTGAACAAGACAAGATAAAATCTCGATCTTATTCGACTTATGAAATGTTCTCCAGGAGATAACTGGCTTCTACGTGAATACGCTTCCACCAATCTCAAAACTCCTCGCTTTAAACAAGTACTTTACAACTTGTGTGGGAAGTTTCAAACTCCATCCTATTTGTAAATTGTTTAGCTTCTAATTATACAATTAGTTAGCAGAAGGTAGTATTTTCTTGTGAGAAATAATGATTTAAGTTGTATTTAAATAAATGGAAACTAAATCACTAGTAAAATATATCTTAACTAACATGTATTAGAAGCAAGGTTATAACTAAGTGTTGCTCTCTGAATATAACTATCATGCTAATTGCTGATATGATTGCTAATTATCTGACTTAAAAATAAAGTAATTTAATACAAAATAGACACACAAATGAATTTTTCATTTTATATCCCAAAACAAATATTACAGGTAATATCAAATAACACAAAAGGTCGGATGGTCTGTGGGTGTCATATTTGAGTTTCAAACAAACTGATATATCAATACAAATTTAATTTTTTTAGTTTGTTGTTGTTTAATATATTATGCAATGTACATTGGGGGTAGGTGCTCAAAATTGGGATGGTAAAGCAAATCAATGAAATATGTATTACACTGGGGGAGTTTGTGGGGCATATATATAAACACAAAGAAAGGTGAACGAGCCTTAAAAATTGGCACCCACCTCCAAATCGGTCGCATTAAACTGTATTACTGTACTTAAATTATTGTTAACTAAATTCTTAATTCGTTTTATGGATACATGTTTGACGTAAGCAACTGTGTAATAGGTGTAGTAAACTAATGAAAAATGCATTTAGTTAAGAAGTCGAGAAGTGGAGAAGTTCCCAAACAAAGTTTGAACATTTACTTCAAAAGTTGTGAAACACATAATGTTGAGACGAACAGTTTGAATCCCTTCTCAAGTGAAGTAGCTGCTACTTTAAACAAGTACTAGTTAAAAGAGCTAAACCTTTTCAGGTTTATATTTTCAAGATAATTTTCGTGAATAATAAATTTTGCCGCAAATAATTAAAGCTAGAATGAGAACCTGTTTTAATGAATTACAAAGTTAGACATATTTTTCTAAATTAATGAAACTATAGTAGGATGAGAAAACTCATATATGAAATAAAATTATATTTACACATGAAAAAATTGCACATTGTTTATATGTAAACCACGTGCAGTTATGCTGAGGAAAACTAACAATAACGTTAAGGTACTTAAATTATACAAGGTTTAAATAATAATTAAAATAAGGATAAATAATTTTAAATATTATCGTTTAAGTAAAAATTGTATAATTTAAAATATAAAATTAGGTCTACACTACCATTTTTTACTGATTCCGGGTTGATCATAGGAGGACTTATAACGTAAATAAGTTCCATTACATATAAATCCTTCCTTTTGTAATGAATTTAATGGTAATATTTATGTTAGAGATAAGTATATAGTTTTAACGGCTTGCCCGACTCTTAGAAGGCAACAGGAACAGGTGTGTTAGTAAGGGAAACTGCTTCAGTGCCGTGTTTGTTGAAGGATGTTTGTGTGTTTGTACAAGCTGTTTGTTGAGGCTCTAGCCGTATAAACTGCACAAAGACTTTAGTCAGAATTAGGTTTACTTTATGACTATTTTACAGGACATTGTTTCATTAACAACACGAGTAGTTGAACAAGGTTTAATCGAGTGGATCTAAGATCCTGTTAACACGGACTCTATAAAAGAAGAAACTTCATTAAGTAAAGAAAAACCAGAAATGATATTTGGAGAGCTTAACAAATAAATAGTTACAAATTGTTAATAGGATTTACTATATATAGAATAAAGTTCTTGAAATACTAAATAACTCTTGAGCTACACTTCAAATAGTCGTATTCAATATTATTTTGTAAAATATTCTATTACTGCTTAGATAAATAGTAAATGTCGATAATTAGATAAAATCACTTCTCCATGAGCCAATAATGAAACTTTAATACATAACATTTTCATTACCAATATATTTCTGGTTACTACAAGTTTCAAAGACCACAAACATCATTCCTTGTCATCGTCCAGTACTTAATTTGGAATGGAACATAACACCAAAGGCATAAAGCTCTTTCGTAACCGAACGCCTCCAATTATCTTTCAGCAGATTTGTTATTTACTTGCACTTTTCACAAAACCTTGACTATGTGATCCAATATTATTGGTTTCCGAAATCATAAAGGTTGTCATTAAAAACGTATCATGTTAAATGATAAGTTCAGGGAAAATCAATGTTCCTGGGTATTCGTGTGCGTTAAAGAGCCTTGTCCTTAAGGTAAATTTGCTATAATCAGTCTGAAAATACCTTAAACTTTTGTGGCTTGCGAATTTCAAATTGAGTGTATTGGAATATATATATTTGAACATGTCATAATTAGCATAGTTTAAATTTCTCTCTAATGTCTTTGCTTTTATGTTTTAATAACAGAAGAATACCATTTGTAAGGCTATTATTAAAATAGTTCCTAAATGCAACCATTGTCAGCTGTATGCAATAATAAGGGAATTTAGTGTAAAACCCAATAATTACCTATACTGGTTTTGAAAAGGTACATAACAATATTTAAAGTATTCCGGTTTCACAGTCTTGTTTATTTGTAACCCTTCCTAAGCTGAGACCGAGGGGAAACTCTAGACTTCGTACTTGTAACAATATTTGGGTTTTAAAACTTAGATTTAAACAATTATATTTTATTATAATGATATTTTATAGTTAAAGTTAACAAAACATTGCATTGTATTGATAAAAATAAATACTAAAAATGGTATATATTGTTGCGCGTTTGTAAATCAAAAGTAACAAAACTAGTAATTTTAGTTAATTTGATGTGTTTTATCTAACTGTCTACGCCTGAAGAAATAACAGAAAGTTGTGTCAGCCATCCAGACACATTTGGCTGAAAAGTTGCAAGAGCAATATCCTGACAACTACACCAACATAATTTATAATTTACCAATAAATAAACTGAATAGTAGAGTAAATTCATTAAAAGATAGTTAAAAAAAGATATAAACAAATTGCATCAATTAATAAGTAAAGTATTTTAAGAGACTTATCCAACCGATGACAGGTTGGGAAGGTTATTAAGAATAAAACAAGGTTATGCAATAAAACAAACTACGAGTAATATAGCCTACTTGTAATATTTGTTTGACGTGAAATCCCGTAGCACTGCTGTTCAACCCAGTTGTTGCTTCACTGATTCTTAGTAAAACTGAAATTAAGGTTTCATTCATTTTTCAATATGAATTTTGGGGGAGTACGTACTTTAGGCCACATACTAGGGAGATCAAGAGGAGATTTATGTTTATGTGAAAGGAGGGATAGACCCAAAGATTGCATCAATCAGCATAATAGTGCTGATGTGGCCTGATGTTTGAAATGGCGGGAAATGACAGCTGATTTATTGACACAACAGCTGCGGCCTAACAGATCGTTATCAGTTACTGATATGGGATTGTTGTGGCCATTAGTGAATGCGATTCATGAGTCGATCGGACACTCAGAAGCCCCTTGGTCTGCAATGTTGGCACTGATTGGAAGTACATCAGTATGAATTATCAAACCATATAGTTCATATTGTTTGGAAATTAAGCTGAATATTTTCATACACATATATTGTTTCTTGATTAATTATAATTTGTTGGACACATTTACTTTTCAAAGAGTTTTAAAAGGAGTATAGGCCTATACACGTATCAGTTACATTCAAATTAATTTTAATTATCCCATTGTAAATAGGTAAATTTAGCCCTAATAGTGAATCTACTTGATCAAATATTAAGTATGTTTTAATTTAACACTATATACCAGTGATTTTATATTAACATGAGAGTTATTATAAGGAAACAAAATAACGATCCAGTAATTAATTTAGGTGGGAAACCCTTTGAGTGTGTTTCAAACAGAGTTTGGACGTCCTTATTGGAATTGTTGATAAAGTAATTGGTACGAGATTGTGGCGACAAGGAGGGTTAAATTCGATGGGTTAAGCGAATATGTTCTACATTACATTTTTAGCTTAAAGCTTAAAGCTAAACATTTAAAATTACACACTAATTATATAAAGATTCAATACAAAACACCAATACTTTAAATAAATAAGTTTATTGAAAGTAGTACGTTAAAGAGTAAAGTATTAATGTAGTAATAGTCAAAGGTTTTTACTGTTATTCATATGATGTGTTTGAGGATACACACTTCTTCCTAATATCCTATACTCTAATATGAGTAAGGTTTGCATGCTTGCTTTCTTGTATGATTGCTTGATTGCGATCCTGATCTCAAAAACGGCACCAACGATTTCCTTAAAATGTTGGAAATAACTGATTTCTGGGATAAAAATAAGTTCTAGATAAACACCAAGAAAAATCAAATAATGTACAAAAAAACTAAAATGAAAATTTAAACAAATTAACATTGGAATTATGGAGTTTAAAATAAAAACAAAAGAATTGTAACTGTTTTTCATAATCAACCAGGGAACTGTCTAAGTCTGGGACACAGGTTCGGGTAAACGGTAAACGCCCGGCCGGTTATTTTCCCTGATCCGTGCGATATTTGAATGTGAGAACACACCGACCCGGGTATCGTCCGGATTTTGCAATATTCCCTTTTTAATTGAAAAGTTTGTCAGTTGTCTTGGAGGTATGGAACTGTCAAGACGTAAGAAACTGGCTGTGCTATATTTGCTCCGTCACAGACAGAAGAAAAAACGCTTGTATGAGGGTTCATAAAAGTTTGAAGAGAATACAACCTCAAGAAGCCTTTTATTTGTTGCAACAGTTCAGTACAGCGTACCGTTGGCAAACATAGAAATCTTCGATTGTAACCGATTTATTTATATCTAGAAATATAAGATATAAAACAAAGTTTTGCAGGAAACTCATCTTTATCTACACTAAACACTATGTGTTCAGTAAACATTTTACTGATGTTTATATTGGAAAATAAATGTTCAGTTTTTCGTGTGTTTGTAGGTGCGATAACTTTCGTAAACATAGTACTATTTTGATAAAATTTAGAACAAACATGTAAAGCAGCATTTATGACTTTAAGTTTTTGAAATTTGTAACCTGCTACCTGTGGTTTTCTTTTTATTGTTGTTAATATTCAAAGTTCCGTCTTGAATTTCAGGCATTTCGTATACAAGACTAATTAATAAGTCTATTTCTATATTCTCAAACATAACGGACACTGATTTGAACACAAGATGACAAAAACTAATAAGCCACACACTATCTATGAGGGTTGAACGACGTCTGGAGTGGTGGATGGACGGGCGATCATCCGGCTCCTGTGTCACGTCGATTTGTTTCAATGCCCCGCTACCTACTTTCCGGGAAAACACCCGTCCGTGCAAGTAGAGAATACCCGGGCGAACCCCCGGACACTTTTGCGGCGGGGCCGGGCGTAGATAGTGTGTGGCCTGGTAGTTTTTGTCATCTTGTGTTCAAATCAGTGTCCGTAATGTTTACTTAATACGCGTGTTGTTTATAATTGTTAACATGTGGTTTCCTGAGAGCAGTGACTAAAGCTGATGAGTGAAGATTAGATATATAGAGTGGTCATATCCGAAATAGTGCAAAGGGACATTGCACTATAAATAACAGCTGGAGTGAACATAAAAATACAGAAAAGAGGCAAATCAGCTATACAAATCTAATACTCAGTTGGGGGAAGTGGTGAAATATTAGGCCTACGCCAAGTAATCCAAACAAACTGACTGGCCTTCCCCGAGCAAAGATCGGTCCCCCAGGTACTTATAATTATACACAATAAATACTACAAACCACCAAAACACACGACAAACAACCCTATCAAGTGTTTGCATGACGTCACGGCGTCCGTCATGTTTATTGGCCTGTCAATCATGTGTTGTGACATCATTCATCAACGATGTAACAGCTTGACCTGGTCGTCTTGTAATTAGATGTATAAACATGACATCTTCTTACATGTCAATTTTTTAATAGTTATAGCTTTATTAAGTGCTGTGAAATGCAGACCAAACAATAAACCCAACTGAAAAACAGATAAATTAATTCAAGTTTGAAAAATTACATTAAAGATTATATTTAGTAGTATTTCAATTTTCTTACAAACGCTAAGTGGTGAAATGCAAACAAGTGACGTATGCCGAAAAAAACTTTTCTTCTCAGTCACCGTCTTTGTAATGAGATTGCTCCCTTAATTACTTGGCCTTTTGCCGGTGTCTTTTCAATGAAATCTTAAAGAGAGTCTTTCCATTAGTTCCCAAGAAAGGAAGTAAAGAGTGATCTCGTTTGAATAAATCTTTAAGTAGATCTCCCTTCCTCCCGGAATAATGATTTTAAGGCTGAGAATCCTACAACGGTTTTTTTCAAAGTCGTTAAAAGAAAAATGTTTACCATATAACTAACAAAATATTTTCTTAGACGTTCGTCAATCGTCAATAGTTTTAGATAAAATCTTTTGGTGGAATGTAAGTATATATGTCTCAACATACAAATCTTGGCGTTTATTTATTATTTATTAGATTTCGTGTAATTATAACGTTTCTATATTTGTTTTAGCTAAAAATATTAATTAATTTCGAAAAATAGGGTCACAATTTATTTTGAAACTCTTCTACAAAGTTCCAAAATCTGTAAATGGATTTGTCTGACAAGTATATACCAATTTTAAAGTATCAAAATATAAATTTGAAAATCCGTGGAATTTAACATAATAACTTACAATTTTAAAGAAAGTGTCATATTCTTTTTCATTAAAGATTTTACTTCACAGAAGAAATTAAAATCCTAATCTGCTTGAGGTACATATTAACAAACAAGTACCTCAAACTATTAACTCTTAGGAACAAAAGTAACATTAAGCTCTGTAATCAAACGATCGTGTTACGTTCGCTACGTTCCCATTTTTAGTGAAGTTTATCAACATTGGTTTCCTTGTTTTTAAACAATGTAAAAGAGAATGTTATCTAAAGCAAGCAAATGAAACGTTAAACTCCAACGGCTTGCACACATATGGCACATTATTCTGTGAATAGGTCGGTGGTTATTGTGTCACCTTGTCTATAGCGCAATAACTAACATTCAAGCACTGAAACACATAAATATGTGTTAAAACTGAAAATCTGGTTAAGCCAAAGTTGTGCAATCCAATTTTCTAAAAGTAAAATAAGCAAAAACCCTTTCAAAATGCTGGTATTGAAAAGTACAAATCTATAAAATGTCAAAGAGAACATTTGCTTACTGATTAGTTTATTGTACTGCAACCATCAGCTATGAACTGTGGTTTACTAGGAAGGAACATAAGTTAAATTTACTGTTTTTTCCCCTTTTAGATATTGTTAGTTGAACAAAGTACTTAATTTGTAACGGTCTTCCAAAATACATCCAGATATATTGACTCACTATATTTAACAAGCAATGACATTACAACTGAACCAGGCACATCAAAAGCAGCTGGAACTCTTCTATAAAACACTATGAGCTTTGGGAGTCTAATATTAAAGTTAAGACGACGACGCAGCCTAGCTTCAAGTCAACAACGGAACTCTATTAGTATATAGTTCCGTGATTTGACTTACTTTAAAAACTAAGGAAAATGTAATATCTCTGAAGGCACAACTGAAAAGGCACAATGATTCGGACAAACTTTCCATCAGAGATTTCTTAAAATCTAATGCATGTTAAAGTAAAATTAAGAGATATTTAAACTAAAACTCTTGTTTAAAGCAGCCAAAGTCCTACAATACCTCTCTACAGTGATAACGACATCCAATTATAGCTAACTAAAATAAACATCACTAAATATACAGCTTCATATTAACTAAGAAATAGATAATCATATGACTGGATAAATAGTAACCCAGGTGAAAGGTCCTATAATGAAACTCCACTTGTGTGTGTTTAAGCTGTTAACTTACCGAGGGTGAGGACGAAGGGCGCTAAATCTGGGCCTGGACATCGTAAAGTGACCCTCGGACCGTAACTTCTCGTAACACAACCCCTCTTGTAGGGGACTGGTTAACGATACTTGGGCCGCAGTCTACGTTAAGTGACAAGTCTCTGTACTCTGAACTTAACAGTGTACTTGTATTCCGATTTTTAATTGACTTGGATTTAATAATATAGTTAGAGTTTTTGCAAGTATCATAATAACTTCATTCCGTCTTCGTGGATTTATGTGAGTCTTTTAATTTATGCTTTTAAAACTAAGAACATTAATTTTTAAAAGAATTTTTATTATTTTATGTTTTTAATGAGTCACACAAAACCTAATCAGAGAGTCACGTTAGGAATTTCGGTAGTGGCCCGGGCTCGCCATGAAAGTTACTGTATTAGCTAATTGTTCTACAACGGCATAATGTACCCACTGAGCTCTTACATAATAATAGAGATATTAAATTAGAGCTCACTGACAAAACCTTATAGTAATGGTGTAGGAGAGAAAACTTAGACACGAAGTTCATGTGCCTCAGGGGAATTGTAACAATCATTGTGACATACTACATAGCTGAATGTATGTAGTTACTTTGTCACACAAACTACTAATTGAGCAAATTTATACCTCGCTTATTTATTAACATATTTTAATGGCTTCATGTGGTAAATTCGCAGCAGGTTTGCTGCGACAGGGTGTTTTACTTTACAGTATGAAGTTAAAAGCCCGTCTCGTTATAACAGTACTCCATTGAGCTTTGTTACATACCATGAATCAAGTGTGAAACCAGCCAAAAATCACATAAGTGAGAGATCGTAGGGGTTCAGGGGTAGCAGGAGGCAGGGGAGATTTCCCCTCCCCCCACCAGCCCTGAGGAGACGCGGATGCTCGGATGCTGCCAGCTCCAGTCGGTCGTGGACCGCGGTGCCGGGAGGACGGATATTGGACGAAGATGCCGGTGGGAATTTAACATTTCACGTGTTTTCAAAATTTCGAAAAGTAAATAAATTTGCAAAAAAGGTTAGTTTTATCGTGTGTTCAAAAGTGTCCATATAGATGTTACTTGGAGGATTCTGGATGTTAAATATATTTTTATATCGATAGTGAGTGTTTTAAGTTAACTATCGAAGAAGTTGGAGGTGTGTTTATACAAGCGTACGTGCACAGTGTAAAATGCGGTTGATAGTGGTATATATTTTAACAATGATTGGATATACAACTGGTGAGTGAAATGAAATGCACTGTTTTACTTAAAGTAATAGCAAGTACATCCTTAATGTTACATAGTAGGATAAGTGTAAATAAACAATTACTTTTTGAAGTCTGAGGTAGCCTTTAGCGAATATTAAACACTGTAAATTTAGGATTGTGGAGGAGGCATAACGAACAGATTGATTTACTACATGAAAAGGTTTTATCTCACTGACGTCATTAAACGTGGATTTCCCATTTGATTACTCATGTGATAAAAATAACATATGTACAAAATATTGTAAACTAAATTATGTTTGAAGTGGGCTAAAACAATTACAATAATACTGTAATAGAACATATATTGGCATATAATGTGTCACGGTTACAACTCCTCACTTAGTAACTGAACCAGATTAAAAGTATAAATGTAAAAATACACTGAGTAAGATTATGTAGATAACGTCAAATTTAATTCAAACATCAAAATGATGAATACATTAAATGTAATGACGAGATGTGATTTCCTTATGACTTTTTTTATCTTAGTTACTTTAAAAAACAAGTGATTTCTAGGTAAATGATTGGTTTATAAAGAAGTTTCAATAAATCCTATCCTCTAGTACGAGCAATATCTGTTTGTTTGTTTGTTTGACAAATTTGTCTTGGAATGTGTTGAAAGGACTTTGGAAATAGGGGCTTTTGGATCTTAAAAAATCTATTTGTGAAAAACTCAACTCTGCGGGAAAACTCATATTTTGTATGGCCTAACCACTTTTAATGATGCCCGATTTAACGTAGATTAAGTTTATTTTGTACTTGAGAAAAGGTTTATAGAATATGATAGTATTGAGTCTGCTTCAATAGTATCCGGAGGTATTACCAATTATCCAGGACAGGTTGTTAGTATAGAATATGTATTACTTTCGTGTTGTTAGGGGTTTTACTCTATAGTAAAGAGTGGGCTTTGCTCTATAGCAAAGGGCTATAACAGAGCAACTGATATTTTATTTGTTTATACAAATGTTAAACTTGTCTAGATTAACTAGCTTAAACTAGACAGCCAAGCACTATATTGTTACACTATGTAATGTTAAAACACTTAGTTTCAAAGTAAGTGACGTGTAAGCTCTCTGTCAACTGACTCATAAGCAAATTTCATTAGCGTTAAACTCGCTAAATAAACAAAAATAACCGTCTAAAACAATTCTTAGAATGTAAATTTGACCTTATGACCATAATTATACTTTGAATAAGCAACTCTTTGTAATCAAAACTTATATACTACATTTGTTTAGGTTCTACAAACCCTAACAAAACCCTAGCAAAACCAGCTACTTGACCAACAAAGCGGCCGCGTATGCGAAAACAATTTTTGAATTATTGCTGAGATTAATACTAGGAAAATTAATAATTATACCATCTTTTTTAAGCATGTATCCCATAACATTTCTTCCAAAATAAAAAATAACGCCTTGTATTTAATATTAAACTCTAAAATGTATTCTAATGAGCTATTTATTCAGAATCTTTTTTTGAAAATATATACTATAAGTGTGCATTAAACATCTATGGCTTATATTTTATCACTTAAAAATAATTTTGAAAATCAGGTTGCTAGTTTTTCTTATAAAACCACAGTTAATAACAACCCTAACTAGCTGTTCAGCTATCCATGCTCAAAGTTAAAGTACAAATAGACGAAAACAGAATTCTAATAATGTTTGTAAAATACCTCAGGTTTTTAATTCAACTAATAAGTTAATTTGTTAACAAATTAAAAAACAAGAAAAATAAACAAGAATCGCTAATCCAATAAAACCAAAAGACGTACAATAAGAGCAAACATAAAGGGATGAGCTGAGTTCCGTATCATTGAACCAAAGATAATTTAGTTGTCAGACAGCAAACTCCAATTTCAAACTCACCTTTTGTTTGAGAAAGCATTCAAGCTAGGTAATATAGAATGGATCGAGAAAGGACTAATATAATGCCTGCTGTCGTCTGTTCCATACAAATTCCTGTAGTTACATAAGAGAGATTGTTTACCCGGGATATTGGCTTGACGCGGTGTCCTTGTTATTGCACGCCGTGTCACCTCTAATTTTGTTTGATGAAAGTTTGTGAAGATGGCATATCACTTTGCTAAACTGACGCACAGCCTGATTCATATTACTTTTGGGAGATATACGTATAGCAGTACAATACAATTTTAACTCTTGTACAGGACAAGAGTAAATGTTGTTAGATGATGTGTTTTTTAATGTTTGAAATAATTTTGCCTTGGGACATGAACAACAACATATTTATTATCATACTGCACGAAAAGTGGCTGTTTTTGGATCTGTAATTAGACCGTAAAATCACATTTTTCTGATTCCTTAAAATAGGGCACCAATTTTTCAGCGCGCTAACTTCAAACATGGTTATTGTTCAAATTAACGTTTGTGTATTTCAATGGTAACAAAAACGTGTAAATTTTGTTTGTAAATAAAAGAAAAGTAAATATTTTAAAGTTAACCTATCTGAACTTCCAAATTTTTGAGTTAGATGTTCAACTATCAAAGGCTTATGGGCAGTATGATAAAAAACGTTGTTCATCACACGGAGCAAAAGTTTTTTTATGTTGCTTAATCGTTTTTCTTTAAACGTTTTAATCGTAAAACACGATTGCGCACCAAAAACAACTACTTTTTCTCCTTGTGATGAAAACTACTATTGTTGATACCATTTTTAGATTTATTTACTATGAAAATTAAGCTTCGTGTTTTTGTAGTACTGTAATCTATTTTGAAATATTAAAATTTCAGCTGATTTTTTTATCAGAATGTTATTTTGATGTGAAGGTGTTTTGAAAATTACAATTTAGACCAGAAATAATCCATGAATAATTATGAAAATGTCTACTATTTCCTTAAATACAATTACTAAACACAACTTATTTACATATTTTTTAAATGTTAACTATAGTACTCATTTGTTGTCAATTGAGATTCCTTAAATTAAATTATCATACAATAACAACAATCTGGAAAAGTTTATTAATTATTAGGATGAACGGATCAGCATATATTTAAAGACAAGGAAACCATTTTACTTTATTTATTAAAATAACATAATTATTACCATATAGATAAATCCGGTTTCAGTTGGGGTGTAACTGAGATAACGTAACTAAGGTTAGGGCTGAAAAGAATATATTTTATTACCAAACTTAATTGTTGGGCAATAGTTACTAGCCGAAATTAATACTGGCAACCAAAACTTTATAATATTTGATCAATTTGGGGAAAAAATTCTCAAAAATGTTGGTTTGTATAATTTGGATGAATAATTCTACAAGAATCTCCATGAATCTTCTGAACAAGAATATACACCTATAAATATAATTAAGAGCCTGAATAATCAACTAAATGAAAAAAGTGTAATATATCTAAATCTGTAAAACAATACCTAACCTCCAATCAACATTTCAATGCCCAGTACTGCCAAGTGCAATGCCAGTTTGGGTTGATTACTGCTAACGAATGGCCAAAGAGCAGACACATTCAGTGGAAGGCGCTCAAACAATATCAACTTTTGGCCCTTCACTCTGTTAATTTAATTTACCTGTGGGGATCACCGTCTCGGGCGGCGATCCTTCGTCCCTCTTTGTTCTGTCTACCTCTTTACTCCATTATATGTTTGCAGTTGTATGTTGCATGATTGTACAAATGTTGTAATCTTAAAGGATAATTTAATGAAATATTTTAAAGATGGGGTTAAATATTAATTTAAAAATTTGGAGACGATTACTGAGGTATACTAACTCGAAACGTTTTCCTTTTCCTTTTTATAAGCACATGGTGTTGAATATTTTGACATGTGCGCTAACGTAACAGGAAACTTTTGAAATTTATTTGCTTATTTTCTAAGTAATGCCACTTAGGATTATATGAGTTGTCACTCAAGTAAAGTTTATAACCTTAAATGTAATAAATCAATAAAACGGTGTATTTTTACTCAAAAATATTGTTTTTCTCTTTGATTTATTTATGTCTGTGCGTAATTCTATGTTGTTTGACATTTATAATTTTGATTTTATTTGATGATTTGTCCTCATATCTTCATCGTGTCACGACGCTTGTAATGTTACTTGCACTAACGTGTATTTTATTCTAAGAAGTAGTTGACTATTTGTAGGTTGACAACATAAAATAGTGTCAATATTTTCCTCGTGTTGATGTGATAAGTTCAGTACTACATTAACCAATGTGATCTTGGATGCCACAGAACGAATATCACCCATCTTCATAGTTTTATCTTCTTCCTTGACACTTTCGTTTCATTTTCCAAATAAGTTATTTTATATAATTCAAGTAATGCTTGGAAACTAGATATTTTTCAGTCAAAAGACGGTCAATTTATATTAGTTTCATTTAGTCTTAGTGTAAAAATAATAAATTATGAAATCAAAGGTCAGATTCTCTGTGAAAATCGTTTTATAATTAATTGTATATAACAGCGGGAGACAACAATTAATTTAATGCCGTTTGCCGTTTGCCGTTTGCCGTTTGCCGTTTGCCGTTTGGTGCTCGTTTTTTTGTTAATTTATTTAATTATTAATTTTCCTAGTATTAATCTCAGCGGGGTATATATCAGCTCCTATTACTGCACGCTTTGAACGAAATCTACACGGTTGTGTTATTACAAATAGCTATGGAGTAATCCGAGTAATTTCTCTAAATGTTTTCTCACAGCTCTAAAATATATTCCAATGTCAACCCAACAAAGTACACAGTCAACAATGTAAATGTTCCCCGCATTAACGGTTCCAGAGAGAGTTATTTGCTGCATTTGCATAGTTTAGAGCCAAAATACAACCGCGTCACGGGCCACAACCTCGGTAAATAACCGTGCAACACCGCCACTGATGGATCACTCACATTTGCATCTTGATTGTGCGGCCAGAATACCTTTTGACTTTGATTATATTTTTAAAAGGATATTCGTTTTAGGATACAACTCTACAATATAAAGAATTATTATTTTACCTAATGCATATATTAATATATCATGCATGTAGTTTTCATAATGTGTATTTGGTGCAGTACTATTGTGACTTAATTGTTCTAAAGAAACAACTTGTCAATTTTCAAAAAGGCTATTTTGTGACATTTTTACATTGATTGAACTTCAGAGTGTATGTACAGAGTGTATTGACCAACCATGAAATAAAATAAATTTAAATGATTTCGCTATTAAACATTTTAATGTCTATTATGGACAATTATATTAAATATAAATAAATGTAAGGTAAATTTCAGATAAATGTCGGTGAACAGCCACTCAAACTTGAGGATTTGCAGCGTAATTGGTTTCTTTCAAAGAGGTAAAACATCTTCTGAAATATTTAAAGTGGAAGACAGAGTTAGCCACGACTCATTGAAAGGTCCGCTAGACTTAATTCAAAGAATCTGGCCCAATAGTTTTCTAATAACAACAATTGTTTTGGCATAAACGCAGTTCCAACTGCTGATGCATTTTTATTTGTATCCATTAATGTATTGATGAGTGTGGCAAGGTATATTTTCAAAGTTTACTTACCAAGGTAAAATTAAACACCGTGGCTGTATTTGACATTAAGAAGACTAAGGTTAGTTTATAGACCAGCTTGTTACATAACGAAAGGATCTGACGCTCACGGTTTAATCTTGTTGCAAATCATCTCAAAATCCTTTAATTTTGATAACTGATTTCTTTTACAAGTAGTGGAAAAGAAGTACAGTATTGCAATTTTTGTGAGATGTTATAACATAAAAGTTGTTCAAATTTAGGCGCACGATTATACCAACCACAGGTCAGGTCATTTGATTTATACCAGACCCCAGCTCTATCGATATTGCAGGAGTAAAAACATAATAATTATAATTACAACTGTGAACTTCTGCTTCAGAGAGCACTTGTAGTTTTATGTTTTAAAATTATTAGCAGAAACTGACAGAACACGATTGGCTTAGATAGTGTTTTGTCGGTTCTGAAAATAGTACAGCTATACTCCGTTGTTTCATTATACATTGTTTTGGCTTCCTTTACAATATAAATTTGTTGAAAAGTTTAGTTTTTTATAAAACCAACCGGACCAGTGCTTGGTTTATTATTATTATTCACCTATAATAAGATAATTTAAAAAGAGAGTAACATATTCAACTGTTATCCTGTTTTTCGTCTTTTTCACTCAAACCATTTTATATTCATGCATGATAGTTATAGCCAGTGAGCACAGATAGCTGACACATGTCATGCTCTCGCATTTTTTAATAGTTAAATTATTACATTTAAATTAGATAAAATATGATTTGCTTTCTAAGAAGGTTGTAGTTTTAATTAATACCCCCGTCGCAGCAAACCTGCATACTCAGCGAATTTCCAACGAATATATAACATAACACATTAAAACACTTAACAGGATTCATAAGAAATATATTCACAAACAAGCGATATTAAAAATACCGTAAGAATAACATTGGGGATGAGTACGCATGTTTGCTGCGACAAGGAACACAAAATAATGGGTTTTTATGCAAATATCAGTAGAACACATCTTAGTGAAGTCACATATCAAGTTTCATCCATATACATGAATAAATAAGAGATATATATAACATTTGAATTATTTTCCATAAGAATATCATGGGGACCAAGTACCTAGGTTTGCTGCAACGGGAACCATAGGCGAAAAATTGTTTTGTGCAAATAATAAACCACAACCAGATGAAGCCATATACCAAATTTCGTCAGTTTATGTTCATAAATAAGCGAGATATACAATTTTTCATTTTCTCCATAAGAATAACATTAGATAACGTACTGTGTTTAGCACTTTCAATATCTCAGTAACCAATTGACGTAGAGCAATGATCAAAATACTAAATTGTTTGTTTGTTATGTTGAATTCAATGGTAAAAATTTAAAATTTGATTAAAATAAAAATTACATGTGGAAACCCCAAAAAACCCATTTTTGGAGTACAAACCCCCCCAAAATCCCCCTTCGGATGGTGCAATTCTTCTGGTTTTCAAACTCGTTAAAAAAATGGTATTTTAAACATTTGTATCAAATTTAATTAAGATCGAACCTTTTTTACGAGAGTTATCGTGTTTACGGATATATATATATATATATATATATATACATATATATATATATATATACATATACATATATACAAATTTGAACGAATGGTGTTTTTGGAATCTGGGGACCTCAAAATGAAAAGTTATCATGATCTTGGGCTTAAGGCTTACCATGAGACCTACGGTAATAGCTTCTTCTCTATAGGGGAAATTCGCTAAAAATGGGTTAAAAAAAGTAACGTGGGATTCAAGCCGGGCTTAAGGGTTTTGGAAAAGGATTTTGAAAAAAAAAATCAATCTTCATAAATAATCTATTGTTATCACATTATTTAAAAATTACTTACCTTATGGCTTGAATTTAAAAATATATTAATCTTTGACTAATTTAACTTTTAAGCTACAAAACCTGGTAGCTTGATGCACTCCCGATTCCTGTTATGGGTTACAAATTGTAAAAATACAATGGAACAAATTAAGCAGCTTTGATTGCTTTATTCGGAGTTTCCCGTAATGAATATGTATTTGTGCACTCGATATAAAAATATAAATGTGTTATTGCAAATGTTCGCATTCAGATTTTTGTGTTATCTACATGTAGCAGCAAAGTCGAAGGAGTTGGAAATTTTAATAAATGTCCGTTTAGCTTATAATAGCTTATAATTTATCTGGAATAGTCTCAGTTCTTGATGAAAAGTTGTTGATGACCACAACCATTCAACAAGTAACTATGCCATTACAGTTAAACAATATAGTTGTATTAATGTCTTGAAACTGTGTACATAAACAAATAAATGTAAGTGGCCGTTGAAATACACTTTAATCGGTATCCAGTATAGAGCGGAGGTTTCATTAATGATACAGGATGTTGCAATTTATTGAAAGACCTTTATTGTTCAAACGTATGAGTAATAATATTTTCTCTTTAGCAATCTATCGTTAACCTTTAGCAACCTTTAATAAATAACCTATATGTTGTCATTTATACTTTTAAATAAATGAGGTTGTCTGCACCACATTTGTTAATTTGTTTTGATGGTACTTAATCGCTCAAAAAGTACTAAACAGATTGAGATTTTGTATATACATTATATTCATACCCTCTGTTAATTTAATTTATGAATGAGCATATTGGTATTCATTAGGCCACATATAGCTAATAGAGGGTATATAGAGGGTAGGTTCACAGTTTTGATGGTAGATTAAAATATTAAATTAGAAAACGTGCTCGTTTTTCTAACTTATTTAGTTTTTTCTGGCCTGTTAATAATATTGTATGATGAATGGGTACGGGTACCAACCATTCTGAGATTTGAATAGTTTTTACAAAGTCATAAGAGCATAACGATTTAGTAATTTTAATCCAATGTTCGCTGAGGACATGAATACTTATCAAAATATATTTTACTAAGCTAAAAAAAATAGTTACTTTGAAAGAGATTTAATTTATTTTAAAAGTTTTATATAAATAAAATAAATGTTTTACTAATAATAAAACTAACCTAATAGATGTTAATTACAATATATTATTGTAATAATTATACGAATAAAATTAAAAAATTCTCGTTGTATATTTTAAATTATATAATTACAAGAATGAATTTTAAATTCAGAATCAGAGAAGAATTATTGAAGCGTCAAATATTTAATAAATAAATGTAGATTGGAATGCCCTTGGCAAATAAAATTTCATTAAATCAAATTTACGGAATACAACTCAATGGTGTTTCGTTTAGCTGAAATTGAGGTAAATACTGACCGGATATAAATTATAATTAAATTGGTTCTCTTTGTCCAGAGATAAAGGTTTGATGTCGATTGTTAATTTAACTTCACTGCAGCAAGTAGTAATATTCATTAACTTTTGGATGAGGTGTAAATTAAAAATTATGAGCATTAAAAGGAAAAATGAAAGGTTACAGTTAAAATTTACTGAGAATCAATACAAAGTTTCATTAAAGGGATTTACAAATTATTCAGATTTTGTCACTAAAACATAAAAAACTCATTACTTCAATCTACTAATGACGGTTTGAAGATCATGGTTTGTTTAAAAAAAGAACGAATTAATAATAATAAAATATTATTTTAAAATCCTTGTTCATACTAGAAATAGTGGAAAAAAGAAATCTCGTGACAGGTTGGCGAGATCTTTAATTTATATTTTTTATCAATACTATAAAAGGATTGCATAACTCACTTTGCTGTATAACTGTACCCACATAGCACACATTTCTGAATTTTGGTAGCATTATTGATACTCAATGCGCATAATACGTACTCTGGCTGTAACTTTAATTCTCAATCAGAAATCAATGGGAGATTTAATAAAATATGAAAGTAAGGGTGGGTATGGGTGGTATGGGTGGTATAGGTGGTTCTGTGTCACATGTCGCATTTTTGAATGATAATTTATTTATGAGAAGAGATCGCAAAAGCTCAAGATTAAGTACTAATTATAATTCATCTGAATTTTCAAATCAAGGTTTATGATTTCCTTTGCCTAGTAAGAGGAAGTTTATATTAATAAAACATTGATAGTTAAAACCTACTCGCTTGAGTTGTAAGCTAAATATTGAGAACAATGGAAGTAGCTCAAATTATACCAATACAATAAATTGTATTAACGTAATGTTATTGGTTAATAACGTAATGTTGTTCAATTGGTAATTAATTAAATAGTTGTGGTACCGGTTTTGGATCATTGGCGATCTATTTTCTTCAAAATATTGTATTGGTTACGTCGACGTTATATGGGTTTAATTAGGTAATGTTCGATAAAAAAATCTCATAACAAGGTTTTATTCATGTAAAACAAACAATCTAAAGTTTTTTGGGCGGTGTTATTGGAGAATGTTAACTTCGTTAGTTAGGTAATAAAATAAAAACTATATATTTATACTTTTAACGTAAGGGAATGGTTTGTTTCAATACCAACCTAGCACATTCATTATTAAAAATGTTATGATTAAAATTCTATAACTTGACCTATTAAATTATATATTTGATGTAAAAATTATACGCTTTACAAACACTGCAAACTAAATAAATCCTTCTCATGTTCAGGATCGCAAGTGTTATCACCGAGGATCACAGAGCACCCCGCCGACCTCACAGTCCCGCGCCACGAGCCGGCCACTCTCAACTGCGCGGCCGTCGGCCACCCACCCCCACACATAGAGTGGTTCAAGGACGGCCACCCCGTGAGGCCGTCGGCCAGCCGTGTGCTGCTGCCGGCCGGGGCGCTGTTCTTCCTGAGGGTGGCGCCCGGCCGCGACGCTGGGATCTACTGGTGCAGGGCGAGCAACTCGGCCGGTCACACGACCAGTAGAAACGCCACCTTGCAGGTCGGAGGTGAGTTGGCAGAGGTATTTTGGGATATACCGCTGAATCATGTTTTGTCCATTAAATTATATATTTATCGTGTGGCTCTAAGTAGAGGGTGATCTCTAACACAAATATAATTCTCCTCGTTTTAGAGACCTATCCATTTTGGGTTTTCCAGATAGGTGGAGGTTTTCTAGGTAGGTGCGGGCCTGATGCGCAATCTGGGTTCCGAACCACCGGGTTGAGGCGTTATCACTTCATAAATCCATTGATGATTGGCGGGGATCGAATCCGAGACCTTGCTTACCAAATATAGCGCTTTAGCCACTACACCAGGCCACTACTGTTAAATGTGCAGAACGAACTAGTGTTTATACGCTTTATAATTTAATTGGAATACTTAAAAATCCTACTATAAAATATACTCGCTTATAGTTTCATATTTAAAGTATAGAAAGTTTGTTTAGACAAAATTAAAAACTAAAGTATTATGTTTAAGCGTTGAAAACTTTACAACCAATGTAGAGCTTACAACAAATTGGTTGTTGCCTATTTTTGTCAACGAATATTTCGATCGTTTACCTCTACACAAGCTTCAGGATGGCATTATGTATTCCAGAACACAACGTTGTTAGTTTAGGAAGTTAAATTTAAAATCGAAATATTTATACATACAAACAAGTTTCACACAAGTGCGCACTCGAACACACAATACATATACCATTGATAGCCTCACACGCATCCAAACGTCTTGACCTGCTTGCGGTAGGTAACCCATATAACGTCGACGTAACCAATACAATATTTTGAAGAAAATAGATCGCCAATGATCCAAAACCGGTACCACAACTATTTTTTGCACCAATAGGATGCACCAACTGTTGGCAAAAAGTTGTAAGTATAACTAAACATTATTAAAATACTTCTGGAGTAAATAAATAAAAAGTACTAAAGTGAAATATTTATACTAATTTTATAAAAGTATAAATTACAGTTAATGACGGTTGGAGCTCAAGTTATATTTTATTTATGCTATTTTTTCAGTGATCTCAACGAACTCTTGTTATGACACAGATTTATTGTAAAAGGAACATTATATTTCTTGTAATAGAACCCTGCAGAATGTATACCGATACTAACATCAACCTTTACTTTTAGTTTATAGGTAAACTTGACTACATACTCAAGCAAGAAAGTTCTCGCCTGGGCAGCTACGAGCTTGTTCCCAAGGGATTGTTACGCAGGGTGGGGGGTTACGTAGGAGTGGACTGACGTTAACAGATTGTAAAGTTCTCGCCTCGGCAGCTACGAGCTTGTTCCCAAGGGATTGTTACACAGGGTGGGGGGTTACGTAGGAGTGGACTGACGTTAACAGATTGTAAAGTTCTCGCCTCGGCAGCTACGAGCTTGTTCCCAAGGGATTGTTACACAGGGTGGGGGGTTACGTAGGAGTGGACTGACGTTAACATATTGTAAAGTTCTCGCCTCGGCAGCTACGAGCTTGTTCCCAAGGGATTGTTACACAGGGTGGGGGGTTACGTAGGAGTGGACTGACGTTAACAGATTGTAAAGTTCTCACCTCGGCAGCTACGAGCTTGTTCCCAAGGGATTGTTACACAGGGTGGGGGGTTACGTAGGAGTGGACTGACGTTAACAGATTGTAAAGTTCTCGCCTCGGCAGCTACGAGCTTGTTCCCAAGGGATTGTTACACAGGGTGGGGGGTTACGTAGGAGTGGACTGACGTTAACAGATTGTAAAGTTCTCGCCTCGGCAGCTACGAGCTTGTTCCCAAGGGATTGTTACACAGGGTGGGGGGTTACGTAGGAGTGGACTGACGTTAACAGATTGTAAAGTTCTCGCCTCGGCAGCTACGAGCTTGTTCCCAAGGGATTGTTACACAGGGTGGGGGGTTACGTAGGAGTGGACTGACGTTAACAGATTGTAAAGTGCTCGCCTCGGCAGCTACGAGCTTGTTCCCAAGGGATTGTTACACAGGGTGGGGGGTTACGTAGGAGTGGACTGACGTTAACAGATTGTAAAGTTCTCGCCTCGGCAGCTACGAGCTTGTTCCCAAGGGATTGTTACACAGGGTGGGGGGTTACGTAGGAGTGGACTGACGTTAACAGATTGTAAAGTTCTCGCCTCGGCAGCTACGAGCTTGTTCCCAAGGGATTGTTACACAGGGTGGGGGGTTACGTAGGAGTGGACTGACGTTAACAGATTGTAAAGTTCTCGCCTCGGCAGCTACGAGCTTGTTCCCAAGGGATTGTTACACAGGGTGGGGGGTTACGTAGGAGTGGACTGACGTTAACAGATTGTAAAGTTCTCACCTCGGCAGCTACGAGCTTGTTCCCAAGGGATTGTTACACAGGGTGGGGGGTTACGTAGGAGTGGACTGACGTTAACAGATTGTAAAGTTCTCGCCTCGGCAGCTACGAGCTTGTTCCCAAGGGATTGTTACACAGGGTGGGGGGTTACGTAGGAGTGGACTGACGTTAACAGATTGTCATTTTTCAATTAAGACGTTATTAGGGTTTTCTAATTACTTTCTGAAATTGTCAAGCTTGCTAACGCCACTTAAATCCCATATCACAACATTTTACGTTTATTTGTAAACCCGGCGTGGTATTACGTACTTCGACCCTAGATATTTTAAAGTTTTTTAAAAACACATGAAATATTTGCAGTAATGTATAACTGTGAGTGGGAAAATAAAAACGTGTGTTTATAAATGTAGTACTTTTGTTTAGGGGTAGTAAATCTAGATAACTTGATATATTTTGATGTAGTTTAAAAATAGATAGTAGTCTTTTGTTTAAAATATTCTACCAACTATTTAGAACAACGTCATCCATACGTTATACCTTACCAGGATCCTTTATGAAAACCGTAAGTCTGGCACCTACCAATCCCGTATTTGAAAGATGTAAGTGAGAAAATTAGTGAGCCAATTAAACATTCAAATATTGAAATTAATCAGCTGTAAAACTAAAAGGAGTCAGCTAGTTTAACCTAATGATGCCAAAAAATGAGTGATCCTTAATTCTAATTCAATTTTGTTAAATTAAAATAAAACTTAATGTTCTTCCAAGAGGATGGTTTGGTAAGTTGGTGTTGAAGTTGAACGACCCTGAATTTGGTTGATAGGCCTGGTACGTCCTCACAAGTAAATTTAATTTAGACTTGTACTGTAACTTCTTCCCCCATCACTTTCCTTCAGATGCTCATCGTACAGACCTGAGGCCCGTAGAAAGTTTAGGGAAAAATATTGCAAACATCTTATAAAATTTAATCCCTTTTATATATTTATCTTATTATATCGTTATTAGACTAAAATAAGTACATACCTTATCGTCAACAGTTAAAATTGTAGTGATGAAATCCACTACATGTTTCACAGTGAATACAGCATTTTCAAGTGGTACACAAAAAACCTATTATCCAAATAAATCTTGACGTATCCTATTTGGATAATAGGTTTTTGTGTACCACTTGAAAATTCCGTATTCAAGGCGAAACATGTAGTGGATTTCATCACTAAAATTTGAACTGTTGATGACAAGGTATGTATCTATTTTAGTCTAATACGCATAGTTCGGGGGCCTCACAAATGAATTTGAATATAGTTATTGTTGAAATTTTTATGTAATTGTAATTAGGGAATATTCATGACAGTTTTGATTTTTTCGGTGTAATATTATCATAGTGGGAAATCAATTCGTGGAAAATATCTTCCATCTCTACTAAATTATGTAATAGCTAGTTGGTAATATAAATAAACACATTTTTATATTAATCATTGTTATTTCCACTAATTAATTTGGTAGGACGATGGTCACCACTACAGAAAAACGTTAGTTTCAAGAGACTTCATTTTCTCAACTATAATTATGTAATAATTGGACCTTACTAATATTTTTTAATTGTTTATTTAAACAATTTATTATTACATAAATACAATTCTAATCGATAATGAAGCCGTGCTTTGTCCAACTCTTGGATATTCCTTCTATTGATGGCATCGTATTGATCTATTACAAATGTGTCACAAGTCATATTCTCCCCAGTGTTGAGGGAGGAGTTCCGCGCGGAGCCGTCCAACCTGAGGGTGGCCCAGGGGGAGACGGCGCTGCTGGAGTGTGGACCTCCCAGGGGCGTCCCGGAGCCCCAGGTACACTGGAAGAAGAACGGACAATTGCTGGAGGTGGAAGGCTCTGAGAGGTATACGGTTACATTTTCAGCGAGCATTAAAAATATATAAAAGTGATATATTCTGTTAATTAATATCCTTGATGATATCAATCCAGAAACATAAATTGTAGTTGTTTTCTTATTTATTTTAATCAAATTGCAATGTTATTATTGTGTATTAAACTGTTCAAAAGTTTAAAAAGCGTTATTAAATTAACTATATATTCTTCAGTATTTATAGTCAATGGTCATTAGAAGAATTGCTGTAAATAGTCTTCATCGATATTGATAAGTTTTTGTGTACCACTCAAAAATTCCGCATTTAAGGCGAAAAATGTAGTGGATTTCATCATTACAATTGGTACAACCAAAGTTTCAACTCCTAACTGTAGTAATGACGGAAAGCTGGTTTGTCTCAGGATGAAAATCGTTGACGGGGGAAACCTGGCCATTCAGAACGCAAGGAAATCGGATGAAGGAAAATATCAGTGTATTGCCAAAAACGCCGTCGGTGTGAGAGAGTCGGCCGTAGCACAACTTAAAGTACATGGTAAGGCAGCTTTTCATTAAACCTTTAAGCCTCAGAATGAAGCATATTTTTTCAGTTCATGCACTAAATAAAGTGTCATGAATGAAATTAATATATGTCAAACTTTTTAAACTAAATCCTCTGCTCGAATATGAGATCCCTCACCCTCTTTTGGGATTTTGCAGCTCATATGCAGATCTGTTAGTTTAACTTGTTATCCATTTCAGAAGTTAGCTAAAAACAGATATTCTTGCTTCTTTACTGTGTTTGTTAGTATATCAACTGCTGCTGTTAAGTGTCCAATTAAATAGAGTTCTAGTCTTCCATAACGTTAATATCGGTACTTTAAAAGATCAGGGGGCAAATTCCTGAAGGTGGACGTTTTCCAAAAACTCAAAAGGCATATTTAGACGCCAAAGGATTTAATATAACACATCGAACATGATTTTAAACCTAATAGTTTTGCCGGTAGCCCGTTCTGAAAAATCGCCTTATTTTGTAAGTTAGATGATGAAATTAGTGAAATGTAAAAACCTAACAATATAAAAGTTTGCTACTACTTTAGATAAGCAAACCCCCACCCCGAGAAATAACGCGATAGGATGATAACGCGATTTGATAATGTGCGTTATCGTGTTTCAGTGAAGCCATTCCTGATCCGTGTGCCCGAGGACGCCGTGGTGGTGGTGGGGGCGAGCGTGGTGTTCTCCTGCGAGGCGGGCGGAGACCCGGTGCCCGACGTGCTGTGGCGGCGGACCGCGGGCGGCGGCAACATGCCGCTGGGGAGGGTCCACGTGCTGGACGATCGAAGTCTGAGGCTGGAGGCCGTCACCCAGGAGGACGAGGGCGAGTACAGCTGTGAGGTGGACAACGCCGTGGGTAGTCTTACAGCCTCGGCCATGCTCATCGTGCACTGTGAGTATACAGAGTCCACGTAAACAGGGTGTTCCTGGGGAGGGTCCACGTGCTGGACGGCCGGAGCCTGAGACTGGAGGCCGTCATCCAGGAGGACGAGGGCGAGTACCCTCGTTGTTTTGTGGACAACGCCGTGGACAGTCTGACAACCTCGGCCATGCTCATCGTGCACTATGAGTATACTTATCCTAGTACATCAGAATGACAACGGATGGATGGTAATTGAACATATTTTGGTGGGTTGCACATTAGGTTGGGTTTTACTAAACTTAATATACTGTATACCATTAAGAAGAGTGTATTAAGAATGAAGGTATAACTTGATTTATACATACTTTAGAGATGTATGGCTTATGATTTATGCCCCCGATATATGATCGTTAAACCATATAAC
Source organism: Allygus modestus (assembly GCA_963675035.1). NCBI lineage: Eukaryota > Metazoa > Arthropoda > Insecta > Hemiptera > Cicadellidae > Allygus > Allygus modestus. Next base: position 298,026,401 of record OY776111.1, on the reverse strand, counting down.
GATATCCTGCACCAGTAACAAAAATATTACTGGTGTTCAATAGTTCAATTGTACATTCATTAAGTTGAAATCACTCTTGTCCACAGCACCCCCAGTGATCATGGTTCGGCCTCAGGAGTTGACGGTGGAGGAGGGTCGGAATGCAGTGTTCGTCTGTGGTGTACAAGGGAAGCCCTCCCCTACGCTGTTCTGGCTCATCGAGGGCAACCACTCGCTGCTCTTGCCTGGTGACGAGCAAGGGAAATACGCGGCGTCTTCCAGCAGCGAGGGCCACTTGGGAGCATCTCTCTCACTGACCATTCAGGTATGTCAAGGGTGAAACAGATTAAAACATATCCCCACATAGTTCCTAGCCCATATAGTTCAAATTATTAGTGAATTTCCTTTGGAAAGTGAACTATTAGCATGACTCGCACGGTGAAACGTAAGCCCGGGACCACCATATAAGTTCCTAACGTGACCCCCTGAACACGTTTTGGGGGGTAGTTAAAAATGTTATATATACATATATATGTATATATATATATATATATATATATATATGTGTTTGCACTCTAGCGGTCGCATTTTTTGTCCGATTAACTTCAAATTTAGTAAGGACGTTCCTTTCTGAAATCAGTTGGACGAGTTCGTTGGGCAAAACAATCGTAAAACTCCAAACCCCTTTTTTGGGGATTAAACTTCCAAATTTCGAGTTTTTGGGCCCATAAAGGGTCAGAAAAGCCCCGAATGTAAAATTAATGCACGTAAAAACATAGGAATTAGTCAGGCGAAAGTTTAAGCTCTCTCTCGTCTTTCTAGCTTAAATATTTACCGAGTTATTAAAGAAAATGTGTTTCGACTAAACACAGTACGTTGTCTTATCGTTGTTTTACACTAGAAAAGCCTGCTACTGCTTTGTTAGAGTACTTTTATCATCCCCAGCAACCTCACGCCTACTTTCAAGCCTGACTGGACCTGCTTCTAACATTATAATGAGCAAAATTGTATTCCCAGCTTTGCAGGTAAATTAAACCAGGAGCATCAGAACAGCCAAAAAAATCAATGTTTTCATATTTCAATAAAAATTGGAATACAAGTATGTTTTTACACTAATTTTAAGTTTTAAAAGTTTTATGTGGAAATTCACTACCCTCACGCCAGCGTGTTGCGTGCGAACGTTTTAAATTAAATATTGTTTACTAATGTCACTGTCATCTTCAAAACCTTATAACTCCTCTCATAACTTAAGTCTATTGGTTTTTCGTTTTAGGAAGTTCACAAGAGGGATAACGGCCTTGTGGTAATGTGCGGTGCAATCAACGCTGCAGGTTCAGACTCCTGGTTCTCCCGCCTGACTGTTGTCTCCCCCGACGACCATCCTCCCCCTATCATCCAGCTCGGGTCCTCCAATCAGACTCTGCCACTCCACACTCCAGGAGTCCTCACCTGCCGCGCGTCGGGGGACCCGGCTCCGGTCATCACGTGGTATAAGGACGGCATCCCTGTCAATATAGATCCACCGAGCGTTACTCTAGCCGGGGATGGCACTCTCACGATAAGTAGTAAGTTACAGTTTGTACAAACACTTTACAGTCATTTCCAGTTTAATGGAATTCAATTTTTTTTAAATTTAACCGGGTTATGTTAAACAAATTTGGTTATTTGTCAAAAGGTTCTTATAAAAAATCAAATAGGATAAAGAATTAAGAGTATCTTTGTATTAACAAAGTTAGTGCTGGACTCATCAAAACTTATATACTTCTTTGAAAACTGAAACTATATTTCAGTAATACTTTAAGGAAAAAGAATTTCAGATTATTTAGGTAGTAGTATAACATAGTGGCGAACATTAGGAAATCTCAAACGTTGTCTGGGAAGTTTATATTTTTAAAATAATTAATTGTTTGCTCAAACTAAAGTTTTGTTTAACGTCTAGACTTAGTGGAGAATGATGAGGGTCTGTACACGTGTGTGGCGTCGTCCCGGAGTGGTAAGGCCACATGGAGTGCCACCCTCAAGCTGGAGTCTCGGACCAACCCCAACGCCGCCTTCTTCCGCAGCCCCGAACCGTCCACCCTACCCGGTCCTCCCAGCAGACCGGCACTGGTCAACTCCTCTGATAACAGCCTAACGATATCCTGGACCAGAAACAACAAAATTGGCTCCTCTTCACTGCTAGGGTATCAGGTAAAACGCCGCTTATAGTTACAAGCCATAAGAGCGAGTATTCTAGTTTACAGTAGGATATTATCAAATTATCGCTCTTTAGGGATCTCCTGGAAAGGTAATGATCTAAGACCTACTAACATATTATGGCTCTTAATTTCGTTTATATTAAAAAAAATCTAATTTAGAAATTCGTGTAGGCCCTCATCTAATGAGAAATCCATGGCGCCACATTTAAGATGTATTTGAGAAAATCGTCTAGCTTATGAAAATATTCGTCATAAATTCGACATGTATAGACAATCAGGGGATGTTGGAAAATGCCTTATGTATGTATGTATACATACATACATACATAAGGCCTTATGTTCTTTTATGTATATATATATATATATACACATTCATTTATATTTGTATATGTACTTCACGACATTAGCTTTTAAAGAATCAATGTTTTAAACAATGAAAACAAATTCGGTCTTTAACCGAATGCGGTGATTGGTTAACAATACGTTTACCGCCCATGGCAGTATACAAACTTGAACTACAGGATGGAAATCTCTATGAAAATCAAAGCTAAACGGGAAGGAATTTTTCCAGTGCAAACGAAATCATCATACCTGTTGTGTTTAAGGATGTATGTAACATTTAAGCTATTCTCCGTCATTGTTAAGTTGCTGTACCTTTATTAATGGTAAAAAGGTTTTCTTATGATTAGCGTAGTATCGATGTAAGACTACGTATGATGATGATCAAACCAAGATCAGTGTTCATAAGAAGGATGTAAGACTGATTCTGCAATACATATTGTATTCATGTAAGGCACTCCAAAATACTAGTTTACAAAATGGCCTCTTCTGAATTTCTACTGTAATTGTTAGATGTTATTAGACAATGATTTACATATCCCCTGAGTAAAAACAGAGTCAAGATACTACCAAAAGCCTTCAAAAGACCACAGTCCACTGGCTTACATTTAACAGTCGTTCAACTGTATGGCATTATTCATTCTAAAAACTCTAAACTGTTTTTAATAATGTACAGCATATATATTTTACTGACAATTAATTTCTTATGTTCTTTTAGGACCCTGCCAAAACGCTTTAATATCCTGGAATAACTTTTAAATGACTTAAAACAACTTTATTTGTGCATTCAACAATTTACGAATCCATGATGAAATTAAATCCTGTAACTAATATTTAAAAAATCTCCATCTAATAAATACAATTTGTTCTTTAGGTTGAAATGTTCAAAAAGTCATTGTTAGGCGGCCACATCGGGGGAGGGTGGGTGGTAGTGGCCAGGAGAGTCCCAGGGCCCACATACACCCAGAACTATCTCCAACCCAACATCTCCTACACGTTCATAGTCAGAGCGGAGAACTCGCACGGTCTGTCGTCCGCCTCGCCGCCGTCAGCCAGCCTCCTGCTGTCCAACACCAGCGTGGACGCCAGTGTCAAGGAGGCGCGGGCGAGTCTGTCCGCGGGCCACGTCGTGGAACTGACGTCCGTGCAGGCGGTCTCCTCCACCTCTGTCAAGCTTGGTTGGGAGGTTAGTACAAACGTAGTCTCAACTAGCAATATTTACTTTGGTTGTTTTAAATCAAATCAAATATATTTATTGTCTTACAAAAAAGTTCATCAACATTCGTCATTAAATCAACTCAAATACTTTTCTCATCCAAATATTTCTTAACGCTATAAAAACAATGTTTAAGCATCAAGAACGGGTTTTTATATTTCTCTTGAATACGAGGAGATTTGTTTTTTCCGAGTGTTTGGTAGAATATTGAAAAGTTCATAAAGAAAGTTAATCAAGCTAAGTTTGAGCTACGTTTAACTCAAACCCCGTTAGTTATAAAGGGCGTGGTTTTTAAAAAAGAGTGATTTTTGTGGTGGTATGTTATAATTATTTATATTCCTCGTTTGACTATATAATGGCAATAAATCATTAAATAGGTGCTGGTTCTTTTCGTTTCTGAAGGGGATGTAACTAATTCAAAAGTGTTGGAGTAGGGAGCATGTTTTTGGTAAATTCCAGCCATTATTCTCACAGAAGATCAAAGAGAGTCTTTGTAAGAGAATTCTCTGACCACCAAATCACGATATGATATAAAGGGCTTAACAATTAGAGCATAGTATACTGGAACAAGTTTATTGTTTGTTTGTTTGTTTGTTTATTGGGGGATTAGGAGGCCCCGGCATAGCCGGCTAGGCACATCTCCCTTGGGATATTGTACAGCCAACGGAAAGAGGGAAAAGATGGATGGGAAAGGTGGTAGGATAGGGTCAATCTGCCTCGCTCCAGAAAGGGAGAGATATCCTTACCTAGCTCCCGGGCTCTGTGGGTGACAACACCCCAGGACGATTCGCCCTCTAACCCGACGTCCCCCTAAGTCCACCAGACAGGGACCGCCATCGCACAGAGCCTCCAACCTCTCAGGGGTCGGGTGGCCCCAGGACGATTCGTCCCTCAGCCCGGCAGACCAAAGACCGTCGGGTAAGGGCCCTTCCTCCCAGGCACCCGTCCCAGGCTGCAAGGAAGATCCAATACTTCCTCCAAGGACTTGGACTAGACTGGGTATCCAGGCTCAACAGGGAGTCAAGCCCCCAGAAGAGACAAGGAGGAACCAAGGAAGGGAAGTTGCCACACTGGATAGCCAAAAGACTTATCAATACTGTGACAGCTTCATTTTGCTGTACCCAATGTCGACCTCTGTACTAGTATAGACCAGTCAGAGAGCCGTCGAGGGCTTTGGTAGGTGTTACTGAGGTATTATTAAGTATATTAGTTTTGCCACCTTCTCATTACTAAAATTTACGGTGACAGTCGGCTTGCAACACTCTCTATGAGAGAATAATTTTAAATCTTTATCCAAGAGAAGTCCGCAAAATTCAAAACAACTGAATCCTCATAGCGAATCGGAAAATCAGTCACCTTGGCTTTCTCGGAATTAACATACATCAAACTCTTATTAAATTTCATATATGAGGGCTAGGTAAATTAGTTCTAGCCCTCGGATACAGGTTCTTATACTTTGTCGTTAGATCCTGAGCAGCGACTACGTGGAGGGCGTGCTGATATTCTCCCGCGGCATGGAGCCGCACGCCCGCTCCACCACCATGTTGACGGTCCTCCATACCGGGGACACCTCGGGCTTCCTGGTCACCGGGCTCAGGCCGCACTCTCGCTACCAGTTCTTCCTCGTGCCGTTCTACAAGCTCGTGGATGGCAGACCTTCCAACTCCAAGACTATCAGAACTCCCGAGGATGGTGAGCACGCGGAGTAAAATGTTCTAGCGATATTAATTTGTTTTGTTTTGTTTTGTTTATGGATCTGTGACGCATTATAAAATAAGGACTCTTCTCATATAAAATTAATACTATAGGAAAAAAATATCGTCTAATATCGTATAATCGTCTTAACATTTTAAAATGAATAGGTTTATTTTTATCATTAACCTCATACGTATTGAATATGGCGGATCCAAGATGGCGTCAGAAAAACTTTAATTATTCAAAATGTAGTAAATGCACTCAACAATGATCGATGGTGATTCATGGTCATTATCATATACAATTACGAGAACGGGGACAAGTTTAAATGTCGGGGCATTTAAAACTCACCTCAAAGTTTATTAAAAGAATAAATTGCCAAGAACAACCTACTGTGTTTAGCACTTTGAATATCACTGCAACGGTTGGACGTAAAACAACAATTAAAACGCCAAAGTTATTGTTTTGTAGAGCTAAACTGATTGGTAGAAAGAAATGTGGAGGTTTTAGTGAAATTATCAGAGGAAAATCTAAAAACCGTATTCCCATAAGATTAACATGGGAAATTTTATGGACACATTTTTTTTACTTTTCTCCAAAACCACTAAACTTAATGATTCAAAATACTAAATTGTTTGTTATTTTAAGCTCTATAAAATGGCTACAACCAAAATCTAGTTTTTTTTTACATTTTAGGGTAAAAAGTTCAAAAAACTGATTTTTGGAAAATTTTAAACCCCCATAAAACTCCCTTCCCATAGACCGATAATTCTGGTTTTCGAACTTAAAGACGAAACCCTTCTGATTCCAGGACAATTTTCCGAGCGATACTTCAAAACTAGTATAATATGGTGGACATATGGGATAGTACCGATTTTAGTTTTTTATATTGACTATCCCACATTAATGCAAGTTGTAAAACCTTCTTAGTTGATGTTTTGTCTTATGATGACATTATAGTTTTTGTGGTTATATTTTTCTGAAAACTATAGTATTTGATGTAAAAATAAATGAAAAGATTCAACTTTTAAAATAATATATTCTGTGTGCACAGTGCCGTCTGAGCCACCGAGTCACATTGAAGCCGTACTGGTCAACACAAGCGCTGTTTATCTCAAATGGAAACTTCCACCACAAAGTGCTCACAACGGGATTATTAAGTCGTACCAGGTAATAACAATACATTTACACCTAATAATTTTTTAATAACTATCAAAGAACATAGGTACATAGATGGAAGTCATCTGAGAGAATGATTAGCATGTTTTAAATAATTTCTTGAGTAGTATAATACGTGTTGTCACAATTAAACAGAATAAAATAAACTTCGTCTCACAACACTACAGTACACACCACTACAATTTGAAGGGTCGTGAGAGTAGTCTATTTAATTTGTTTATAGCATGCACTGACTAGACTACATTTTATTACTGTCTTAATGACATGTCAGAATATTACTAGACCTATAAGTAAATACTATTAGTATCCAACAAGTAAGCAAAAGTTCGAAACTACATGCAATGCATCCTTTTGTAATATATTTACAGTAATGCGAAGCATTTAGTTCCAAACGTAAAATGATTTGATAATCCCTTTAGCGTATGGGCAATGCATAGCTCATTTGAATAGTTAGTTGCTTAATGTTAGCTCCCAGTTAACTATTGACCCGGAACAAATTCGAATCACAGTCACAAATGTTTGTTTCACAAGCGTTTTGATTGTTGTTGCAGGTTGTCGTCCGAGGAACTAAAGGCGTCCTGAGCAACGTGACAGTGAGTGCAGCCACACCGTCCCTGCTGCTGACCAATCTGACGGCAGGGGTGGTCTACACGGTGCAGGCGGCGGCGGCCACGAGGGTTGGGATTGGACCCTTCAGCACCCCCGCCACGCTGCGGCTGGACCCCGCCAGCAGGCTGCTCAACCACCCAAGGTAAAACACAATGCCCTTTAAACTTATTCAGGTAATTTAAACAACTTTCATCTCTAAACATTAAATTTACACAAACCTAATTATTTTAGGGATTAGTGGGGGTCACAGTTAACAACAACATTTCAGCTATTGCAGCTTAATAATTAGTTTGCTATGGAGATATGAAAGAAAAGCTATAATTTATAGAAATCTTTAAGATAATTAAAACCACTTAAATTTGGTTTAGATTAGTTTAAAACCGCAAGATTTATAATATATGAAAAGGATTTGTTGTACTTTGGTTATTAACCAAACTAATTTTATGTACTGTGGAAATACAAAACTTTTCTAATTTTTACTTCATAGTACACTGGTCGCTCCGAAAGCCCTCCATTTCGGCCTATTTCTGTTGACCATATATCGTAATCTGTCCAAAGATTTCAACTCCAATTCTATAAAAGGATAAACCTGCTTAAAATGTGTGTTATTAAGACATAACAAGAACAATTACCTTTATGGTCGATAGTGAAAACCACTTAAATGTAGTTTAGTTTAGTTAAAAAATCATGTAAATGAGCACTGAACATTCCAGACAACCTGTGGGGGTTCAGCCGAGTCTGGAGATGACCAGTTTTGATTTCTTGTCCGAGACCTGGTTCATAGCTCTGCTCAGCTCCATGGTTGCGGTTATGGTGCTCCTCTTCAGCTCGATGCTGTACTTATGGAAGAGACAACTCAACAAAAAAAGCTATTTGCCAGGTACTTGCACAATTTAACGTACTTATTTAATCAAAAACAATAAAATACCCTCCTGACGGGCGCTAGCCTAACGGTTAGTGTCTTGTACTTAGGTTTAAGGGGTCACAATTTCAAATTTCGGGGTGTTCACAACAGTTTGTTGGGGGTTGGCCGTTTTCTATAAAAATGTTTGTGTGTTTTATTAAAAAAAAAATACCATTGGCTTTGAAATACAAACAATAAAAACAAAACATGAAGACAAAACAAAAACATGTGAATTTTGTGAGGTATCCATTTCTTTGAAAATAAATTATTCACTTTGCATTGATTTTCTCTACTCATGGATTTGATAATAATTGCCTTTGCCTGTTGATAGACCACAATTATTTTAGCTTAATAAGATAGTTTTCAAACAACACTTGTATTAGTTTGAGAGGAAGTCAGACCAACGTGATTTTTAAAACGAACTCCCAGTCCTAAATCACGTTTTTAACTCACCTGCTAGAAGTTTTCACACAATAGAATACTTAATAACTCAATATATTTAAAAGGATTTGTATAGGTTCATTGAATATTTTCACAGCATTTATGTAATACTATACTTTACAAACATCTGTTTTTAAACGAATCAGTTTATACTTTACGAAATACTTTATGTTATAATTTTATTTAGTCTCTTATTGATAGTAAAATTATGGAAAAAACCAAGCGTAATGTATACACTATTTTCCAGATTCCCGTTCCAACGCGGGAGTGCTGACCTCACCTCTCGGGTTCAAGGGTCTAACAGTCGGCCTAACGCACCCCCTTGCTGCAGACCCTAACCTGTGGATAGAGGCCAACAAGTGTGAGATTGACGACAAGTGCCAGTTGTACAGCGAGGTTCCCCAGGCAACCGAGGACTACGCCGAGGTCAACATGCTCCAGCGAGGCTCCATGTGGACGTTCAAGGGCGGCAGCGGGGCCGGCAGTCACACATCCGCCGCCTATGCCTCCACCACGCTGGTGCTCCCGCCCTCCACTAATGGCCTCTCTCCGGTTAGTGGCAGAGGTCTAGCTCAATCTAAATGTTAACAGTTGTTTAGCAGCTTTAACGTTAGTGCGTTTTGTTGATTAGGATCCAATGAACTTACTGGCAAGGCTTAAATTGTAGATGTGGGCTGCATTATCCAAACTATCTCTTTGGGGAATTCGGATGGCACCGGCCCCCTTCCTTTGTTCAGATTTGCCTTCAACCAAAAAATATCTTTCTCTTGAGGTACTTCCAGATCACTTAATCTCAGAGAATTCCCTTAGGGAATGAACTGGCAAAGAAGTACAAGTCCCTTGGTCGACATTGTTGTCATTATCCTCATTATTGAATAAAACCGAATGTTGTAGAACTGTTTATGAGTGGTTCAGAATTATAAAAAAGTGTGTGGTACCGAAATTATGTCAGATATGTGGTATCTTTACCCAACTCTTTCACATTATGTCCTAGAGTACATTCAGTTTATTACTTAATTTATCATTTTTAACTTAATTTTACAACATTTTTTACTTAATCTGTGTTATTACTTCCAGAACTCTGAGCACAAGAGAAGCAATGATAATGAGACCTCTTACACATCATTTGGCTACTATGACGGAAGAGTGTTTTCCGATAACTATTATTTACTCGGTGACAGAGGATACAGGATTAAGGGTAAGCAGAAATTTAAGTTTTAGGTTTAGCACATTACGTGATATATTTAAAAGTAGATTGAAGTTTTATATTTAATGGTTTTGGGTCTAGTTTATTTGGCTTGCCGATTGTTTTAAAGTGATTTAAATTATGGACATTTTCACAATTCTTAGTTTAAAAACTAAAAAATAATTATGAGGCAGTTAAATTTATTTTTGAGAGAGTGTTCAGAAACATTGTCATTTCTTATATTTTTAGTGCAATATTACTATTTCACATTTATTTATTTATTTCGAAGGTCGAAACCAAAATTTAAAACTTGCCATTGCTGGTTCAAGATGACATTGAAATAGAAATAATACAGAATAATTAACAAAATAATAGTCAAAACATAGATACTATATACTACCAACTGGGTATAACAACTACAGATACGGAGCCATTAATAATCGAATTATAACAATAATAATGAATTGATAATTACAACTATGGTTAAACATGAAGTATAACTACAAGTGATTTTAAATTTATATAAAAAAGGATTGTAATGCAAAGAAAAATAATTAGATAAAATTAAATGACAAAGCGTATTACTGATAAATATAGTAAAACAGAAAATATTCCAGAGAAATATCTCCTCCAGAGTGAACAGAGTAGACCATTAGACAATCAGCCACAATCAGATACGACAAAGCTTCACACACAAGAGTTGCCCTTTAAAGGCACCGCCATTAAGCCCACACTAAGCACTGAACATCACGTGAATTTCTCATGGAATTTCCTGACACCAACAGGATTCCACGTATGCATGTGGTCCCTTAAAGTCACCATCAAACAGAATTAATGCATGCTATAACAGTACATACACTAAGTGCCGTTGAGCACGGGGGAGCAAAGCACAGATCTCCTGAAGGAGTCCACGGTATAAGAGAAAATGTCCAAAAGACCTCTGATACTATTCCCAGCCCGCAACAGACAAGAAAATAGTTATTTTATTGGAAAAATTGGCTTTCTTGATTAATTATAGTGTACTAGCCAAAATTAACCGCAACTTATTTACCCAGGTAACTACAGCCCGGGAATGCAAGCCACTCTGGTCGTACCCCATAATGGACGAAGAGCGATGTCAGATGCGGGAGAGAGAGAGACAGAGAGCAGTCAGCTGGACACCCCTCCCCCACCCCCTCCATCACTGCCACCACAACCTCCTAGATATCGTCGGAGCTCCGCCACTACGCCACTGATAAGGCCACAAGTGAGTACTGCAGTAAATAGGCTGCCTAGCTGATAAGACTAAATTGTTGGTAGTACAAAGAGAAATGAATTTCAGTATAAAATTAAAAAAATATGTTTAAGTTCATTCGGATATTGTTAGTTTATTATCATTATGTTCATTCTACTTATTTAAACATGTATTACAGGAGAGTGTATCTTCAGAGGGGAGCAATTTCCGGGTACAGAGACCTCCTAAACACCCGCAATCATCCACCAGAAATATGACGTCCTTCAGCAATTTTAAAGACAACCACACTACCGTTTACCAAAACCCAAACCATAACTACCACATCACCACAAACTGCCACAACCAAAACTACAACCTTACAAACGTCTTCCAGAGCAATGGCAGGATTGAGCCTTCTGGAGTACGCAAGGAGACGTGATAGCAAGACTCAGCTACAACCAAAAGATACTGTCAGCCTTGAGTACGGTTTAGGGTTCATTCTTGGACATTAGCCAAAGAAATAACCAAATCTGGTTAGAAAAAAATGAGAAACAGTAGTGGTGATACTGTAATGTCGTTGAGGTTGAGATTAATATTTAATAAAACAAACTAAACAACAAACATATCGTGTAATCTTTTTAATTTTAAAATGGAGTCAATAAAAATCAATTATTAAGAGCTTTTATTTATAGATTCTTCCCCCTGTAGATATTTTAAATGTATGATTAATTTTGTCATCCTTTAAGTATATGGTGGGTTTTCCATATTTTAAATTGTATTCTAAATAATTAAATAAAAACCATAGAAAATATATTTTTTGATTAAACTGAACCATTTATAAGCTTCTTAAGTTTGATACAGAATGTACATACTCACATGTTCTCTCAACATTTACCAAGATTGTGTTGTGTTTATAATATAATTTATCAAAATGTAACATGTCATTGGACTAGTAGATAGAAGTAGTTAATTTTGCAAGCATTTTAAATTGCTTGAAACAATCTATTGTAAAATAATACATTTTCTATACTCTTTGATTTTTCCACTCAAATGGATCTATAAGACTGACTTTACTCCTGTTCTAAGACTTTGTATTATGTTGGATAAAATGGTTTATTGTAACTACTTGTACATATCCTAGTTGTACATATCGAAAAAGCAATAAGTAGTCTTATTTTTCTTGTTTACTTGTAAAAATGTACATATCATATTTATTTTGAACTAATATGTAGATTGATGAACGATGGAAGATGTTATTTTTAGGACGCTGTTTAGATGAACTAAAATGGGTAGGCTAACACTAGTGGCTATGTTTACATTTTTTGAACACTTTTTACATTGTTTATGAAATCAACGACTTTAAGCCTATGAAGTTTTATGTCAGATTTACACAGTCTGTACCAATGACCTATTTTCTTACATCGGTATCAATGGTAGTAGCCCGTTATGGTGTACCGTTGAAAGTAATTATAGTATTACCTGTCTATAAGTATACCAGTATGCGTACGAGATAGGCCATATACTTAAATTACGTCGAATCCTCAGTTACAGCATAGAGTCAAGCCAAAATAAAGTTGTTGAAGTCCACTATTTTGTCCTACCTTTTGATGGGGTTACAGATGAATGGTAATTTATGTAAAATGCGTCTATAGACAGATTTATGTAGATGCGTGTAACTACAGTAAACGTAGTTACTGCAAACAGAATCAGGTTTTGAATTACTCAGTTAATCAGTAAGTATTACTAAAACCTCTTTACCTATCAATCTACCCAATTTGAAATTAATGATTTATTTTATGAGTAGAAATATTTGATAAAATCTTGTAACTATGACCTATTTCTAACCAATAAACCATTATTTTAACTCCGATGTTTTAAAAGTACGATTGTACTAAAAATGCTAAAAGTATTATTTTGTATAACCTTTTTATATAAGTGTGTTCGTTCTAATAAATTACAGCAAATGTAAAAATATTGAATTGAATGAGTTTTTAGCAGAATAAGTAAGATAATTATTATTATTTTTAAATGCTTTGGAAAAGTATTTATGTATAGTAATTTGTATTGATAAATATTTAAAACACTACTGTATAGCTTGCTTTGTACACTACCATAATGAGCAAGTTATCATAAATACAAATCAAAAGCTCAAAAGTATAGAAATAAATAAACGTAAAAAGTAAAATGATGTAGCTTTCAATCATAATTATACATAGAAATATGGGAGTGTAGTACTATTATTGTTTTAAACTGTGAAACTTTAACTGCCCACTGATTTTTCTTAGCCTGTCTGCAAGAATACTGATTGTTTTCCTGATGTTATACTTCAAAACTTTTGTATTTTTATAATACAGTGTAAATAGTGACTACTGTTTTAAACTGAGTTTGACCTTTGTACCGTTAAATGTGATAGAATAAACAGTTGTTTGAACATATGGGATACATTTTATTTACCTCGATTTGTATTGCATTTGTATTAACAGTTGAGTATTTGCCTAATTGTTTGGAAGGAATGTCTTCCTTCACAATATAATTAAATACGAGTCTTATTCAATTAATTATGAAAACGATATATCAAATAGATAATACAAATAAATAAGAGATTAACTTATGTTTTACCTATCCAAACTGTAAAGTTAGTTGCGAGTGTACATTTGAATAATTTAAAAGAAAATATAAAAACACTACTAGTAAATAGATTACATTGATTAGGTAATAGAAATATTTTTTCTTTCTTTTATTACTAATACATTTACTTTCTCTTATATAATGTATTTAAGTTGAAATAGATAAGTACTGAATAACATAACTCACATCAGCACTTAAAACCCTCGGATAGTTTATCAGCCCCTCAGCATTTAGCCTCGATATGAAGCCCCAACACAAAGGCCGCCCCTCTACCCTACTGCCCTGATAACTGCACCCCTAATCCTAAATGTTGACAAACTTAATTATGCCTCAAGTTTACTAGAACGGAGCGAGATTACTTATAATCCATGGGACTCAGACGAGAGCAATAATTTGAATTTCAAATTTTCTCTATTTACCAACAAATTAAACTAGGGGTGATTTAGGGGTAGTTGGGGATAATCGTCCGCGAGGCAATTATGCACCCTTATCTAAGCGCACAGTGTAATGTGTGAGCAGTATGACGTGGCTTTTAGTGATTCCAACTCCAAGTCACAGATTTTTTTATTCTTTCCTGAGTCAACCTTTGAGGTCTAATATAGTGGTAGACACACGTCACTACTGTAAAAATCGGAGACTGGTATGTTAACCTGTTACACGGTGTTTTGCTTGATTGGAATTAGTATAAGTTTCATTATAATATAAATATTCTTGCCGTACAATAAATACTGCCACGGAATAACTTTAATCTACAATTTTATCTCCTAACTTTAAAATACCCCGGTGCAGAAAACCTGCATACCCAGCGAATATAAAATGGTATTTCACTAAGTCATGAAGCCATTTACCAACTTTAATCAAAGCATATTAATAAATAAGCGAGATATGACATTTTATTTATTCCCCATAAGAAAAATATTAAGACTGAGTATGCAGGTATGCTTGATCAAGGATCACAAAATCTGGTTTTTATGCAAATACCAATGATCACCTCCAGATGAAACAACATACCAAGTTTTACCAATTTATGTTCATAAACAAGCAATATATCACATGTTTATTATTCTCTATAAGAATAACATTATAGCTGCTGAGTACGCAGGTTTGCTGCCATGGGGACCACAAAAAATAAGTTTTGTATGCAAATAGCATTAATATATGTTCATTAATAAGCGAGATATACAATTAAACTTATTCTCCATAAGCTTAACATTAAACAACGTACTGTGTTTAGCACTCTCAATATCTCGGTAATCATTGATGTAGAGCGATGATAAAAATACCAAATTGTTTGTTTTTAAGCTGAATTTAATGGTGTAAACCAAAATTTGGGTTTTAAAAGAATTATATGTAAAAATTTCAAAAAACCCATTTTTGGGGTACAAAACCCCCCTTAGAGTAGAGCGACCTGTCTGGTTCGCACTCATGAAAATAAATGCTGCCTTACACGTTTATACCAAATTTCATCAAGATTGGATCATCTATCTATAATATTATAAAGAAGAGATGGTTTCTGTCTGTCTGTCTGTTTGTCTGATGTTCCGGGTGAACGCAAAAACTACTGAACCGACTGGGCTGAAACTTTACACATAGGTAGATCTTGAACCCATGCAACACATAGGCCTATTCACCTCCTTAAAATCCCCTCGGGCTACGCCCCGTGAATGTCCTAAGTTTCAATGTTTACATTTCAGAAGAAAGTAAACATTCAGAAACTGTAATGCGAACAGCTGTGGATACTTCCATTTGACAGCTTAAAGAGTAGAAGCAAGAACAGCTGTTTCAAGCTAACTAAAATGTAAATTGCATTGACTAAAGAACGGGCAGAGAAAACCCCTGTGCGAAGAACGAGTACGTCAGCTAGCTATTAATTAATATTAATGGACAAAAATATTAATGTGGCTTCATCTGGTTGTGGTCAATTATTATTTGCACAAAAAACAATTTTGACCGATACTTCCTGTACCCGCCCCCTCATTTTATATTTTTGCCCCCCTCCCCGATTATATATTTTTTGCCCCCCCCAATTTTATATATTTGCCCCCTCCCGATTTTATATTTTTGCTCCCCCTCCGATTTTTATTTTTGCCCCACCACCGATTTTATATTTTTGCCCCCCCTCTTCGATTTTATATTTCTATTTTATGTCCACCCCATTTTATATTTTGGCCCCACCCACGATTATATATTTTTTGCCCCACCCCCAATTTTATATTTCACTCCCCCCCGATTTTATATTTTTGCCCCCCCACTTTGATTTTATATTTGTATTTTATGTCCCCCCATTTTATATTTCCGTCCCCCCTGATGTTATATTTTGTTGCCCCCTGCCCGATTTTATATTCTTGAACCCCCTTTCTTTCTTGCCCCACCCCCAATTTTATATTTTTCTCCCACCCTCTTCCCCCCAATTTAAATATTTTTCCACTCCACATCGATTTTTTATTTTTATTTTATGCCCCCCATTATATATTTGTATCCCCCTATTTTATATTTTTTTGCTCCCCAATTTTATATTTTTGCTCCCCCACTTTCATTTTTGCCCCACCCCCAATTTTATATTTTGCTCCCCCCTCTTCGATTTTATATTTTTATTTCATGTTGTACTCCCTCTATGTTATATTTTTGCCCCCCAATTTTATATTTTTGCTCCCGCCCTCAATTTTTATTCCCCCCCGATTTTGTAGTTTTCCCCCACCCCCCGATTTTATATTTTTCTCTCTCTCCATTTTTATTTTTGCCCCACCCCCAATTTTATATCTTGCTCCCCCCTCTTCGATTTTTTTATTTTATGTCCCGCCTCCATTTTATATTTTTGCCCCACCCCCCAATATTTATTTTTACTCTCCCCCCAAATTTTTATTTTTGTCCCCCCTCGGTTTTATATTTAGGCCCCTCTCCCCTCCCCGATATTTTTTAAATTTTTTTTGTACTTGAGTTCTTTTATTTTTAAAAGCGAATCCAAAGTGTTACGTGTACTGATTTGGAGTCGCAAACCACACACCAGTTACTACCCGACAGAGTTCCTCAACTTAGCAACAGGACCCGAACTATCTGCCAGTATATTTCGTTAATTAACTTTGATTTAACTGTACATTAAACGTGTAAAAAGTAATTTTAATATTGTAAAATAATGTGGATTGTTATTTGCTTTATTTAATCTATCATTTACATACAACCCGTACGAAGGACGGGTACACAGCTAGTTTTTACTAAATTTATCGTGCCTACGGATACACATATATACCTATATATATATATATATACACACATATATGAATTTGAACGAATGGTGTTTTTGGCATCTGGGGGCCTCAAAATGAAAAGTTATCATGGTTCCTGGCCTAGGTCTTACCATGCCACCTACGCTAATAGCTTCTTCCCTATAGGGGAAATTCGCTAAAAACTAAGAATAGTTATATTAAGTAATTAAGTAATTTATTAATCTTAATAAACAACACTAAGCATATACATTAGGTTAACGTTAGAAAAAACGTATCGCAAATGATTATTCGGACCTTCAACCTTTGAGAACATTTTAATAATTATGTTCCAGTACATTTCCCAATGTGTTCAAAATAAAATAAGTGTCAGTGCAATTAGTAAAATGTAAATAAATTGCAAAATGAGCTACAGTAATCAGCATATATATTGTTGGGTAACAAAGGTATAAAACACTGGAGGGTCAATTCCATGGATGTAACTAGCTGCTTTCCTAACGTACATGAAAATCCCGGATCACATTTTGTAAATTAGGGTTGTTATTCTTGAAGACCATGAATAAAAACCTAAAAAGCCGAAGCAGGGATTAACAGCTGACGTTAAACGCAAAATTAATTAAAATTTAAGTGTAAGTATGTAAAAGGACTACACATAGTTGAAATGTCTTCTGTTTTAGACAAACTGCGAATTTGGACCAGGAAAAATCTCATAGGATTCTTTTTATTTTATGTAACAATAATGTACATTTACCTTGGAATGGAACTGTACAAATAAGAAACATAAAATCCTCCAATTGCACGTTGTTATTACATGCGTGATCAACATAAGACTTAAAATAAGATATAAATAGGAGTAACTGAGCATTATTTTTATTTCAAGCTGAAAAGGCTACAAAAGCATAGTGTATAGATAGTTTGTTAGGTACTACTACAATTACTTATTAAAAAAATATTTATTTCGGTTGCGAATAAAAGTAAAACGGATCGTTACCTGTCATTTGAAAATATTCTGAAAGTTTGTTTAAAGTGAGGGCAGCAGTGAGGGAGAGCAGCAGGTGGTAAATCGTTTCTCCAAATCGTTCCGCTCGTTACAGTCGTTTCAAAATCGAATAATACTGCAAAATAATGGAAAGGCATTGCTTACGTTGGTGCTTTCACAAGTGCTTTTTCTTACTAGGAGTTAAAAGTGACCGTTTTTGACACGACAAGGAAGGGACGACCAGCAGTAGTTTTACATATGAAGTAGATGAATCGAAAACGGGTGTTTGAAGCAGTGCAAAACACATTTTCTTTTAAAGAGGTTTAACAATTTAGTACTTTGTATTAAAACAAAATCGATTATTTATTTCACTATTAGCTTCATAAATGTTTAATCAAACCATTATTATATGTCGGTATAGTAGTTACTTCAAAGCAAGACCGAAAACAACTATCTGTGGTGAATGCGTTTAATGTTTTGTTTCACTCTTATAGACAAATGGTCAAACGAAATAACTCATAATCTTTGAAACACTGTATCAGTCCACGAAATTTTAACCGGAGCTCAATAGCAGACGTTTTACTACATCCAACAGCATTTTTTGGTCATAGATTATTTTATTGAAATAAAACAATTAAATGATAAATAGATTGTTATTCTGTTTCTCTTTTTGGTATATAATTACTGAAAATCCATCTGATGTATAGATATATCCAAGCCTATATATTACGCCCAAAGCAGTCGGTTCCTTGGAAACGTTCTCTACAGCTGTTCCAAAGACATCTTATTTTATAACAACAATTTATCAGATTTCAGTTTACTGCCCCCTCCTCAAATATCACGTTCCTCATCTAATTCTTCCCTACGCTGGCAGAAACAATTTATATTCCAACACCATGTAAATATCTTATTACTTTCTTAACGAAATTATTACACAGTACACAGTAGTATTATTTTGCAGTACATTGTATCGTAGTGTATCGTGTTTCTTTATTCGACAGTAATTCATTATTATAGTAATATTAATAAGTTTGTACGTGAACGTGTAACAGTGGTAACTGTTAGTTAACCAGTGACAAGTCTATAGTACATTGCAAGGGAACTTTTTATTTTATCATTCATACAACATAAAAAATATGATGTTATAAGTAAAATTCTCTAGCCAAACGAATGTTGTATTTCAGGTAGCATGGAATTATGCAGAAAAAGGCGGAAAAAAACAAAAGAGTCGATCCGTCGATCCTTATTATTTTCCTTTAAATTGCCAAAGTTGTATATGTTATCATACATGCATAGATAAATGACTTTAAAACAAATATTTGAGGTAATCTTATTCAGCTCATTGAAGACACTTTTGAATACCAGGTTGAATAAACGTGAGAATAATGCAGTTAGTTATATATAATACAGTGATAATATTACATTACTATCAACGTATTTAGATAAAATCAATATGGGTGTCTTGGTAGCTTGACTGTTAAATATGTTTGCAAACGGTTAGCATTCAGTGATAACAATCATTATATAGATATGTTTTGATTGCTGAAAGCTGCAGCTTCCAGGAATAAATCTAATAGCAGATTTAATATTTCAATCGTGCATGTTGAAGTTTTATGAATTTTAAAGAGGAATTGTAATAAATTAAAAATCAACCGATGACTTCTACTGATACTAAAACTAGTGATCCTTAAAAAATAATAAATATAAGTATTGTATAATAACTGATTTAGCCTGTAAATAAAAATTGATAAATTCTTAGACATATAAAAACAATATAAAGTGGAAGTGATTTATTTGAAAAAAAAACTCGGCTGGAATAAAAACTGCCGCTTTCAACGTAAAACTTTATAAAATGAGCCTAAATAGCAGTTTCTTGTAGATACTATAAACTCCCACTCTGCAATCCATCTTACCCGCCTTTCGATGGCGAACTCAACGGCGAGGTGGAAATGTTCTGTTGTAAACTGTAAAGTGGTACACGTGACTTGGGCGAGGGGAGACGGCCGGCGAGCAGAGTAGATGACGATTTCTCCGTTTCCTGTTTAACAGGCCTTTGTGTTACAAATGTATGTTTTTCAATGACTTTAGGGGGTGAAAATAATACTATACCACCATGTTTAGATCTTTTTACTTCGATATAAACTTTGTCAATGATTACGTAAGTGTTGTGGATGGATCGAAGTAATATTGAAAGTGTTGGACTTCTTCCATGGTTGCATTCACTTTTACTAAAATTAAAACCAACAGTGTGTATTTTATAAAAGTTCCATTTTTGACTTGTAAAGAATGCCACCCGCAATTGTTGATCAAAGCATTTCGGGTTGATCCAATCACCATCAGCCTTTCTGGTTGGTTTTATGCACCCCAACATCATTGACGCAAGATTAGGTCATGGATTAAATTTGGGGGTTCTAGTAGAACAGAGGTGGGAAAACTATGTTATTGTCGTATAAATAAATATTATATTTACTGTTGTAAGACTCGCTGATAGTATTTCGACAAGTTTTGAGTAGTGAAAATATTCTTTTTTAGAGTTTGAAACGTGAAGAGTCCATTGAAAGCAACGATGTCCTTGAAGTGTGGTCTATTTAAAATATGTTGCTCCTTTCATAATTTTAAAACGTTACAATAATAACATAATAATTGCACATGAATCTTTTAATGCAGCAATAATTGCTGGAAAAATATGAATTAAAGTGTGATTTGATTAAATAATGCACATTTCACCTATTATTTGTTAATGACTAATGTGTTAACCCAGACATGAACCGCTGATACAATAGAATCATGCAGCAGATTATGATTATACCATTTTAGGGATTGGTATTACTAATACTGTATAATATCTTATAGATGTAAGTGTTTATTGTACTCTTATTTGTTGTGAAATAAAACCAATTTGTGGTTATTACAAATTTTAGTTGCTTTTGAAATTAAATTAAATTACTCTAGAAAATGACTGATCCGATGAAAATTATATAATCAAAACAGTTGAACTAAACCATTTGAGGTTCTAGGTTTTAAGTTAAGTACATTTTAAAATTATTAACATTCTCGATCCTTCTTTCCAGTTGCACGTTCTACACATAAAAACCTTGGAAAAAACCTTTCTAGCGCTCCTTTCAACTGTCACGGGGAGATAGATAGCAGAGAAGGGGATTTGGTAGGCTGAAAAAAGATCGACAGGCAATTTGAATCAATCGGGAGCTTGTAAGTAAGTTATCTTTCAACTTATTTGTTGTATTTTAAATGTTTTGCGCAGGCTTTGCAACAGTTAATTTGGACAATACATATTCTGGTTTGTTCTTTTATCCAACGCTGACATTTTGAACACGTATACACAGCTCCGCTCATTAAGTCATAATACCTCCGTCCCCTCTCGCAGAAAACCTGCATATGCAGCTAATTTAAAACATATACAACTGCTTCATCGCTATATACCACATACCAAGTATTATCAAAATATATTTGAAACCATGTGAGATGTAAAATTATATTTTGTCTCTATAAAGACTGAGTACTCATGCTCGCTGCAGCTAAAAAAAGGGTTTCATGCTATCAGTAAACCACATTCAGATTAAGGCACATACCAAGTTTTTGCAAAATATGTTGATAAATAAGCAATATGTTTAATGATTATCATTTGGACAAGTGTTAAACGCTGAGTGATTTCAATATCTCAGTTTTCGTAGAGCGATATTTCAAAATATGTTTTTTTTTCAACTGAATCCAATGGTGTTAAATTTGTTTGTTACTGTGCTTTATTTTTATCAAAAAGTCTTTATCTTTTAGAACCCCCCCCTCTTGCCCTTAAAATTCCTTACTACCTCTCGAGTTTTCGTAATAGCTCAAATAAATGAATACTACTTATTTTGATTTGCCTACGGATCACTGATTGAATTATATCAAGAGGTTAATTACCTTAAAGCTCGGAGTCAAATTGTACGCCTTCTTAGCTTAAGAATGGCCCTATAGTCGGGTCGAACCGGTCGCCCAAATACAGCGACGTGTAGATCACATGACAGTTTTAAGGTAATTAACCTCTTAATATAATACTACTTAACTCATCTGTACCAATTGGGTATGGGACTTACCATTCCGAATATAGTAATAGCTTATTCCCTACAAGAGGAATTTGCAAAATAAATGGTCTGTATAAATCTCTAAATAATGTGTTTTACTCAATGGTGCCGTCTAAAATATTTAGTGCAATCAGTAAATTTATGAATATTCTTAGAACAATATAATTATTTGTTTATTTTTACAAGTAAATTTTTGTTAACATTAAGTCCAAGTTTAATATATTTTTAAAAGTATATCTAACATAAGGATGGTTAAAAACAAAATAGCACTTGAATTAATAATAGTAAATAACAAAATATTTATTTGTAACTTGAAAACTATCTTACTTTTTAAGTTTGAATCTGGTAATTCATCCTCTACTGGGCATGAAACAAAAGACTTTATATTACTAACTTTAGGAACAATTAGTTCGTGTGTAATGTTCCTGAAAGTATATTGGAATAATGTATTTTCTACTAATTAGAATTTCTAATTTAATTCGCAACCATGTTGAGAGGCTAAATTCCTATAAACATTGTATTAATTGAAAATAAATAAAGATAAAACTCATATACTAGATCCACTTTATCCAAAGAACACATCAGCTGTGAGTGCTGATATTTACTGTGGTTAACGTTGTAAACTATTTCGGATGATTAACATCTATTCAAGTTATGATCTAATAAAAAGTGAATGCCCAATAAAATAAAGTAGTATATTTGAAAGAGCCTATGGGAATAAAAATCCCTTCTTAGTGGTAATCTACGTTATAAGAAGAATATAAATCTCAAATCTCGTGTTTAAAGGTGTTTGTGTATGGCCTGTGGGTTGATTCGGGTTTCGTATGTATAGATTTAGATTTATTTTTAACCTGCAGTAAATTTCAGATTAATTGAAGTTGTGTTAAATTAATTTCCCCCAAGATGCTCCTAATGTAGCCGCAACAACGTTGTGGTTAAGGCCCACCTTTACAAGGTGTTGAAGGGGTGGTGGAGGGAGGCTGGCTTAGTAAATATTTCAATTAATTATTGCACCCCACTTAATTAATAATTCCAACAAAGCATGTTCGGAATTATTATGATATGTTAAGACTGATAACCGCAACCTCACATAATTATATATTGAACAGTGGATGACATTATGAATAGAAACTTGGAACATAAAAACTCCTTAAAAATTAAAATACAGACTTTTTAAGACATCATTTTTATTTATCGCTTAGGTACTGATAATTTTATGAATAAACTAAACAAATGTACAGTCGTCATATATTACTTACCAAATATTATTTAGGAATTAAATATTTTGGTAACTATTATGGTGTAAATATAATGTTATTAGTGTAACGAGAGGCTGTGAAATATAATATATCTTTATAAAACATTAAATTATGTAGTACCATGAGTTCCTAATACTATAGTTTAACATTGTATTTACACAAAACTGATATAAAACAGTTTTAACTTGGTTATAATTGAGGACAACGATACACAACAGGTAGGTAATTGTGAATAGTTTGTTTACTAAAACAAACCACTGTAAAGTACCTCCAGAAACATACCATTTGAAAGGTGTTTACGTTCGTCAATGTAATTTGATTCGACACTAAGTGTTTACCGCAACACAAATCAACTGTTTCGGCTAGTAAAGGCAAATTTTATATATGAATCAAAATATTTTTTTATTTGATATAAAAATTCGTATACAATCTGTAAATGTACCTAATTAACATAAATATCCCCAGAGCTTATTCCACTAATGGTCACAACAGTTAATCATACCGTATCGTGACGGTTACCACTGCGACTGGATTCTCTAGCTTTGGTTTTACATTAATAATAATAATATTTTATTTTATTTTCATAAATGTTGTTTACTTGTTATTTTATGTTCATTAACCACCACCATCACCAATTAATATTTGTTCAGTTAATGTAATAATTAAGGATGCATTGCATATTTTTTATATTACAATTCTTATTTCATAATCTTAATGTTGATATTTCAAGATTTCCAGATGAATTTCACTCATAACTGTTCCAAATGTTCCTCTAATAAAGGTAAATTACATCTTGCTCTTTAAATTATCTCACCAATAAATTAGGCCTTCAGACAATTACTCAATACTAGGGTACATTATGTTGGGTCAAGTTTGTACAACTTGCAACTAACTTGTAATAAGTACGCCTTTCCGACGAAGAAACACAAACATAAAAAATGGCGTTGCTTACAATATAAACTCGGTTAGTGATGACGTTGACTCTGATTTGGGGTGTATTTGTGTTATATTCAAGGTTAAAAGGATTAACATTTTATTTTGTGTGAGTCATCAGGCATCCCATGCACTTCGCTTTAACCCTATTTCACTCCATTTGTATGTTGGTGCAATATTTTACATTTTACATTCTAAAATCTGCCTCAAGTCCTCTTTGAGTGTGAAGCTTTAAGGCCCTTACATTTTTTAACAAGTAGCTCACGCCATCCATCCTGCTCTAGGCAGGATGAGAGGCTTATACAGATTTATAGGCTTGTAACTGGAGTCGGCAAAGCTCATAATCATTAATTCCCTTTTACTGTCCATCCCTACCTAAGGTAACAATATCACTAAGGCGGGTAAAACTGTATTCACAACCTGCAAAACGAAGCCGTAAGATTCGTCTGTTGCTTTACATTTGTATCATGTATCCTTCTTCAGAGAGACTGCTAACCTTTTATTATTGAAGTACATTGCAAGCTAATGTTATGCTACATTATAAAAAATGTGGTAAAGACGTAAGGAAACACAGTACCTCAGCACAGTCCTTATCTCTCCGCGTTACACTCACCAAAACTTAGACCGAGCTACGCTGGAAGTAGGAAGGAAAAGCATCTCTTACTTTGGCCCGTCCCTATATAACCTCCCTGACCTAAAAGGTAATGGACACTCGATACATACAGATGTAAGTTAAAAGAGTTTGTTAGAGAATAGGAGTGCTAAAAGTATTGAATTTTAACATGTTCTTAAAAAATATAAGATAAAATGAGCCTAAGTATCGCTCGAAAAATAATTTTTACTTATTTACCCACTTATTCATCATTCTGAGATTAATGTTTTATAAAAAACTTACGATATGGTCGAAGGTAAATATGACTTTGTTATCTGGATATCTTGTTCACTCTAGCTTAATTTTAATTTAAGATTTTCAGTCGATCAATTAATAATGCTCACGGTAGTGGACCTCAATTACATAGGTGTTTTACCGTCTCTCATAAATATCACTGATCCTTAATACTTTTGCTCTTCACCATTCATAACCACCTTTGATATAACCGGTTTGATGATTTATATTCCGTGGTTACTGCTCCCCTGGGCACTCCTCGGCTAAAGTGCACTTCCGTCGCCGCGATAAGAGCCCGTCTGTTACGGTCAAAAATGTTGTACTACAATAAACTTTCTTAATATACGTTTCTGGAATGTTAGCAATGTAAGTGTAATCTTAAAAATCCCTTTAATTATTTTTGTATTATTACTAATCAAACAAGGCATGCACATGATCGAGTCCTTGACTAAAACACGGAACTACGACTATCATTTTATATTTCCTCTGTCAATATATACGACTGTTAATATACCATGATGAAACCCTATTCACGTTTTAAGCGTTTTAAAGATGGTAGACATGTATCATATTATGTGTGGGTAACTAAAAGGTTCGAGCTGTGTTTAGCTGTGGACGAAGACGGGCCATCCCCACGGTCTCCCTCTTACTCTCAAACGATAAATATTGATGTCGGCTGCACCACCTTGTCGGCGTGTAATTACGGTTTAATGAAAGGATAATAACTCAATACACTGCCATTAAAGATCTTTTATAGCCCTAAATTTAGTAATTACACTCTGAATGTTATAAGACACAATTAGGTGCACTATTCATACTGCATAAATCTCCACTAAACTCACATATTTCCTACATCTTCCCTTGAGCTCTAAACCTTGAGACTCTCTTGAATGACCATTTAATTTGTTTCTAAGTGCTGTTACCAGAACAAACTGTATATGAATTGGAAAACGAAATCTTATTCAGTCTCTGATCAAAGCTTACCCATTGTATGAGAGAGTCATAGTTTTTTATAGTGCAGCAGTTAAAAATAATAACATAATTATCTACGTTTATAATACTACCAAGATTTAAATTCCACCAGAAGACATATTTCTAGATAACTTTAACAATCCTTTTCTCACACCGGCAACGTCATAGTCAAAGTCATAATTACCGCCACTAAATGTGATAGCGCTAATGTAAAACAAATAATAGTCAGGATTTGGATTTTAAAAAGACATAATAGTAACATAACATAACATGTATAATATATTTTTATTCAATTGACAAAGCATGTCCGTCTCGGAATTGACTACTCATTATGGAACTTTGACTAATTGACGGAACGTTAAATTGGTTATATTTATTTTACGACCTTTCATGTCTAACTTCAGAATAAAAAGGTTACACTGTATTAAAACTCTAATAATAACTCTTATAATACTATAACTAAACATTGTTTGTACTCCAAATTTAACCAAAAATGCCCGAATATTAAAACAATGTTTGTAAGCAAATGAGTTGATATCATACTTTTAGAAAAAACTCTAGTGAATGTATAGAATACCTAGGTATGATTTGGAATGCCTGGATTTTATACTTTGTCTATGACTATCATGAAATAGGCAATACCTAGGAATTACCTAGCAATGTTACATTGATTACAATGTTACAATGTTACATTGATTACAATGTTACATTGACTAGCAATGTTGTGGCATAGTATGAAATCAATTAATTTTCTTACAGTCACTCATACTTAGCGACTACGTTGCAAACCATTCTAAATATTGTTTAGGCAGAATATAAAACAAACGCTTTTTAACTTAAAATACTGTCATGCCAGTTTATTATTACAGGTAGTTGATGTATATGATTACCCTAACTTAGCCTAACCACCGGCACCGACGCGTGCTGTACTGGGAGAATGTGAAGTGCACAATACAATTAATTGCGGTACATCGCGCTGCTACGGTCAGGCTGGATTAGGTTACAAATAAAATTAAAATATCTAAATCATCCAAACAATATAATTAACAACCTTAAGAGAAGGTGTTATGGATGCATATCCAACTAGTTAAATTCTATTGAAATCCAGATTAAGACCAGCCCTGTAATAATCAGCTTGCTATAGAATGCCTAGGCAAAGTATAAAATGCGTTCGTTTTAATACCTAGCCTGTCGATTTCGGGCAGTATATAAAATAACTAAGCATTCTATAAAATGCCTTGTATCACAAATCGCTGGCAACATGTATAATGACGACTTGATAGAGTATGAGTTAGAGGTAAAATATATTTTTTTGTTTCTTAGAATTAAGGATGTAATTTTATTCACTTGTGCCCGCAAAGGTCACATGTTTTCGAGAGCTGTGTTCACGTGCAGGCTGTAAGTCAACCCCTATGATCTTTCTTGCCCGATCCTGCATAATAATATGTTCCAAAGCAAAATGCCTCTAATACTATATGCATACTAATGTACCTGTTCAATTTACATTTTGAAGCTTATGTGTATTAGGACATAAAAAAATACTTATTGCACGGCCAACTTCAAATTATAATTACGACTTTGTTTATCTGTTAAACTATTATAATGTACCTATAATCATGTAGGTTAAAAATCTAATATTAATTAAATCCAGCAAATAAAAATTTAAAATTTAACTATTGATTCATATGTTCCTCATATGGACTGAACTCTTTAAATATGTCAATACGATACTAATACAACACTAAATACCTCCATCGCAGCAACCTGCGTACTCAGCGAATTTCCAATGAATATATATATATATATAGTCCTTATAAAACACTAAGCCACTTAACAAGATTCATAAGAAATATATTCACAAATAAGCGATATTTCAAATAATAAAATTTTTCACCATAAGAATAACATTAGGGATGAGTACGCAGGTTTGCTGCAACAAGGAACTCAAAATAATGGGTTTTTGAGCAAATATCAATAGAGATCAACTAAGTGAAGTCACATAGTAAGTTTCATCCATATCCATTCATAAGTAAGCGATTTATAAGGTTTTAATTGTTCTCCATAAGAATAATTTGGGGGCTGAGTACCCAGTCTGCTGCTACAGGAATCATAGGCAAAAAATTGGTTTTCTGTGGAAACAACTAAAATTCACGACCAGAATGGCCTTATACCAAGTTTTGACAGTGTATGTTCATAAATAAGCGAGATATAACATTTTTCTTTTTCTCCTTAAGAATAACTTTAGACAACGTACTGTGTTTAGCACTTTCAATATCCAGGTAACCAATTGACGTAGAGCATTGATAAAAACACCAAATTGTTTGTTGTTTTGAGAAAAATACAATGGTGAAATTAAAATTTGATTTAAATAAAAATTAAATGTGCAAAACCCCCCAAAAAAGTTTTTGGGGTACAAACCCCCCCCAAATATCACTTCGGATGGTCCGATCCGTCTGGATTTCGAACTCGTTCAAATAAATGCTACTTTACAATCTGTAGCAAATTTAATCAAGATCGGAAATTTTTTACGAGAGTTATCGTGCTTACGGTCAAACACACACACACACACACACACACACACACACACACACACACACACACACACACACACACACATACACACACATAAATATATATAATATTAACATTAAAAAAAACAAAACACCCTTGTTTTGAGATATTAAGTATTTTATTATTTTTTACTGACATGTTTTGGCAATCATGCCATTTTCAAAGTCAATATATCCTCACTAAATATTTCATAAATAAGAAAAACATGTGTATAAAATAAATTAAACTAATCATATGGTCCTAAATCAAATTAATTACTTTTCTATACAGTTACACATACTAGGATCTAATTTTTTCCTCTTATTTGGTTGATTTTATCACATAATGAATGATGTCGTTTTATTTGCATACTACTGATACAAAAGACCGTTTGACGGTTTGTTGTTTTTTGTTTGATACATCTTTTTTGTAGTTGAAATATATATGCATTTTCTCTTTAACGTTGAGTTTTTCTGATTGCCTTTAATACTCAAGAATGTTAACATTTTCTTCTAAAATTTTGTAGCTGTGACCTGAGTTTATTAGATGATCAGCAAAATTAGATTTTACCGTTGTTATATTCTTTGGTTTCAGTGCTTTAATATTTTCTTTGTTTAAAGTTTCTTTTAGCTTGTCCGATGCAGTAGCTGCTGCAATAACTGCAATTAATTTTTGTACACACCAGGTTGGCCGTAGTCTTCAGTTTGAATTTGTGGACTCTTTGCAATTCTATTATTTATGATTTAAAAAATGTTATTTTAGTTTTATGGCTATTTCTGAAGTTAGACTTTTTAAATGTTCTTCGAATGGCTTTGTTCATGTATGCATCGTAGGGCACGCTTATAAATTTAGAATTATCGTTTATTGTCGAATATTTTCTGATCGATCGTTTCTCAATTTTTCTTCTGATCAATTTATTTACCATATTAGGCATACCATATTACCATATTATTATTTATTTAATTAGTTTTAGCTAAATACATGATTATTTCTTTTTCTTTTATGAAATTTTCTTTACTTAGTGGTATCTTAATAAGTCGATGAGTTAGTGAATGAAATGTGGTTATTTTATGCTGCCGAGGATGATTGGATTGTGAATCGATTATGACATCCGTTGTTGTAGGCTTTCTATAAATGTCAAATGCATGAACATTATCTTTAAATGCTATTTTTACATCTGGAAAATTTATATGGTTGCTCTGTTTTTCTTATGTAAATTGGACAGTTCTTGATAAAGTATTAATATATGTTAAAAGGTGTCTCTTCATTGCCTTCAGATAAACAAATTTCATCATCAACATACCGATACTAATATTTAATTTTCTTGTAGAACGGATTGGGAGTTTTTTCTATTTTATTTGATTCCATTTCATGCACATAAATATTGGTTAGAAGTCCTGATAGAGGAGATCGCATAGGCAAACCGTCTTCTTGTTAGTAAAAATTGGAATTATAGCTATACTAGTTTTGTTTCAGTGTCATTTGGGTTAACTTCATTGTATCATCTACTTCACTCTTTTTAAGAACTTTACCTTCGGTTAGATATTTCCTTAAAGTGTCTAATGTTTCTTTGATAGGAATGTTTGAATACATATTACTAACGTCAAACGATAGCAGTAATGAGTTAGGTAGAATACTTATATTGAATACATATTACTAACGTCAAACGATAGCAGTAATGAGTTAGGTAGAATACTTATATTTTGTATTTTCTCAATTGGTTCGTATGTATTCTTTATACTGTATCCATTTTCCAAGTTTATGCTATTTTTATCTTTTTATTTAAATATATGGATGACTTATATGTTGGAGCATTTATCCAGTTAACAACTGGACTTATTGGGCAGTCTTTTCTATGAGTTTTTTAACCTTCCCAAATTGGAGCTTTTGGATTTGTGACTTTTATTTGGTATTTTACTTTTGTTGGTATAGTTTTAATTTTTGCCATAGTTGCATTTACAGTTTTATTAAATTGCTCAGTGGGATCTTTTATTAGGACTTTATATCTGTTATTTGGCAAAAATGTCTTAATTTTATTATCATAGTAATTTTTTTTGTAGGTCTATTTTCGTAGATCATTTTAATGTCTTCGTTTATATGCTTTGAAAGGAACTTACCAGGTTTGATTTTGGAAAAGTTTGTATTGTCTAATTTGTGCACAAAGTTATACCTGAACGGGTCTTGAATATTAACTTAATTTTTCTTTATAGCAATTTCCATGTTGATTAGGTCATTTTCAGTTATTGTTTTTTATGATCAAGATTAATGTTACATTTTAATGACTTACGTATCAGAGACATTTCATCAGTTGTAAATTCCATGTTACTGAGATTTTTAACAGCAGGCTTGAATTGTTCTTTTATTTGTGTACTGACATTGTTTAATATTTTATTATTTTGAGAATCACAGAGGTTTTTAATTTTTTGTGTTGGTCTCTATTTTTTATTGATTATTGGTTCAACCCATTCTGAAATGTAACAGTTTATTTCTTCTATACTTTCATCTTGGAATAAATTTATCTTTTATTCATATGTATCTGTTAGAGATTCATTAATAGGATGTAACTTTGAATATAGAAATTTGATTTATTCTTTCACCCATATCTTTTTAGCTATTTCCATTGTTCTGTTTGCTGCTTGGGTTAACGATTTGGTATGGATTTGGACATAGTTTGGAGTGACGTTTTTAGCTAAGCATCTTTTGTTAAACTGAATATCTTCTTTGATTTTTGCAACTTTTAGCCTAAGGTACTTACATTTGTAAACAATGTTCTGGTTTTGGTCGTTAGCCATTTCAATTGAATATTTATGATTGATTAGGGCTGTTGATAATAATAATAATATTAACATTTAAAAACAAAACACCCCTGTTTTGAGATCTTTAGTATTCTATTAATTTTTTACTGACATGTTTTGGCAATTATGCCATTATCAAAGTCAATATAACCTTATGTAATATGCATAGCAGGACCCTGGGGATAATTTTCTTTCTTTATTCATAAAAAAGTCAACTAATTTTTAAGATGTCTAAATATTATTTGAATTCTATATAAATACGAAACTTACCTATCACAGTATGATAGTTGATTTTTTAAT
This sequence comes from Allygus modestus, assembly GCA_963675035.1. Taxonomy (NCBI): domain Eukaryota; kingdom Metazoa; phylum Arthropoda; class Insecta; order Hemiptera; family Cicadellidae; genus Allygus; species Allygus modestus. The sequence continues at coordinate 297,994,837 of OY776111.1, read as the reverse complement.
CAGATCAGTATAATAATTCGTTATATACACAATTTTAATGAATGGTGTTTTGGCATCTGGGGGCCTCAAAACTAAAAATTATCATGGTCTCGGGCTTAAGACTTACCATATCTACGGTAATAGCAACAGTAATTGGGCTTAAGTCTACGGTAATAGTTGCTTCCCTATAGGTGATATTCGCATGAAAATATGGATGTTGTTATTACCTCTCGAATAGTTGTTACCAAATTCCTACTGAAAAAGTGACATTATTACTTGTTTTACAATAATATTCAGTATGCTATGATCCTATAAAATCCCAAGTAGTGGTGAAATGGCAAAGAGACCCCGTAATCGGCGCTTTTTTCCCATGTTATTCTTATGGGGATCAGTTTTTGCGCCGACGCCCGATCCCGCCTTACACAAGTTTCCTTGTTAGCCTATACTAATGTCCAACCCTTGCCTATATTAAATATATTTTCCCAATCCCCATCCCTCCTCTATATTTTTAAAAATTAATTTTCAAATTCAGGCTAAAAAACTATCTTTAGTGTTTATGGTCCGATTTGTCTGCAATTTGGATATGTTATTGTCCTAGGCAAATGTTTTAATAAATTCCACTTACATTTCCCAAATTCACTATAACGGTCAAATTAAAAAATATTTTTTGAAAAATACTATAGTGCCAATTGCCACCTTCTTTATTAACTGTCCGATTTGTCTTCAATTTGGATATGTTATTTTCCTAGGCAAGTGTTTTAATAAATTCCACGTACATATCCCAAATTCACTATTACAGTCAAATTAAAAAATATTTTTGAAAAATACTGCCAATTGCCAACTTCTTTATTTACTGCCCGATTTATTTCAAATTTGGATATGTTATTGACCTAGGCAAGTGTTTTAATAAATTCCACTTACATATCCCAAATTCACTATTACGGTCAAATTAAAAAATATTTTTGAAAAATACTGCCAATTGCCAACTTCATTATTTACTGTCCGATTTCTTTAAAATTTGGATATGTGATTGTCCTAGGCAAGTTTTTTAATAAATTCCACTTACATTTCCCAAATTCACTATTACGGTCAAATTAAAAAATATTTTTGAAAAATACTGTCAATTGCCAACTTCTTTATTTACTGTCCGATTTGTTTAAAATTTAGATATGTTATTGTTATAGGCAAGTGTTTTAATAAATTAGCCTTACATTTCCCAAATTCACTATTACAGTCAAATAAAAAAAAATTTTTGAAAAATACTGCCAATTGCCAACTTCTTTATTTACTGTCCGATTTGTTTAAAATTTGGATATGTTATTGTTGTAGGCTAGTGTATATGCACCATCCACATTTTACAAATATTGTGGTTAAATTTTAAAAAATTTGGAAAAATACTGCCAATTGGCAACTTCTTTATTTATGGTCTGATTTGTTTAAAATTTATATATGTCATTATTCTAGGCTAGTGTATATGTACCATCCACATTTGACAAATTAACTATAATGGTCAAATTTAAAAAATATTTTGAAAAATATACTAACAATTTCAAACTTCTTTATTTACTGTCTGATTTATTTTCGGATATGTTATAGCTCTTATATAGGTAACAAGACCACACCACCACACGTTCCACTACCCCTTATAATACAGTATTTTGTCTTTTTGTTTGTTTATTTTGCTGTAATCCCAAAACTGACTTTGCTGTTTATTGTCCGATTTGCCTACACTTTGGATATTGTCCTAAGCATTTATTGTCTGATTTATTTTTGGATATGTTATAGCCCCCAACTATTATATCTAAAATTACAATATTATTTCCACCTATAATACAGTTGATGTGTTGTTTGTTTTGCCGCAACCTAAAAACTAACATTGGTATTTGTGTTTTTACAAAACTATATTTTGTAAATTACTACCAATAACTCCTTTATTTACTTTTCGACTTGTTATATCCCCTTATATCTAAATTTACCGTATATTTTTTCCCTTTTAGTGCTGTTTTTTCGTAACCAAACTTTGGATATGACTGCAATATATTACTGGCCATTGCATAAGTAAATACCCCATTTCCAAATTCACTATTACGGTTGGATTAAAAAAATAAATACAAGCTTATTATATACATCCAGCTGATAAGTAATATATATCTACAAAATATTTATGGAACTGCCTAAATTTTGGATATGTTTTAAGCCAATGCGACAACAAAAATAAATTTTTAAAACCCAAAACAACTAAACACAAAACACTAATCTTTCTTTGTGCTTGTTTGGAGTAGTCTTTATTTTATCCAACTTAATTTTAATTTTGTAGTTAAAATCAAACTTCCCACATTCTAGCTCCCTTTCCAGCCAGTGGTTGGAGACATAAAGGTTACGAATATTTTCAAACTGTACAATATATCTTTTTCTACCCCTATGTTGGACTTGTTTAATAGCGCTTATTAATAATTCCGCACCATATTCCAAATCCTCCAGTCTACTACATTCTTTAAATTTAACATTGCCTTTAATATCTTGCATCTCTATGTCTTCTTGTCCAACATCATCCCACTCATTGTTACGGAAACTTAGGTTTTCTATTTTTGGAAAGGAATTGCCATAAAATGTTGCGGTTCCGTTAGTGTTAAAGCTTGCAAGTGGCTCGTTGGTAGGTAGATAAATAATGTCCAAATCACCACTGTATGGCAACACGCTATAACCTTGCCTATTCTTATTTATCTCTATAAATACAGTTTTACAAACACCTTTAACATAGTATACACCCCTCCGTCCATCCTTTTCTGCCAACACTCCCACAAACTTGTTGTTTACTACAAACGCATACACTATATAATGTCCATAATGCTCTAGATCCTCCCAACGTCGCAGGAAGTAATCTTTTAATTTATCCTCTCTTTCCCTTCTTTCTTGTTCTTTAGCCAACTGTGCTTTGTATTCCTCTGCAACAGTATTTTCCACATATTCCAATTTACGCTTATTACTGTCAATGTCTTCTAATTCCAATTTCTTCTTTTTGGAACAACTCTCTAAGAAAGGCTTGGAAAGTGGCTCTATTTCTTTAATAGTGTATGGGTACAGTTTATTGGTCCGGCTTCTTAAAACGTAGGGAGTAAGGTTAGGACTTTCCACTAAGCCTAATTCTTCTAAATTGATGTGTTTGATGTGTAAGTGGAGAAAGGTGTATTTGATTTTGTAAAACATGTGCCCCCAGATTTGATGTAACACTTATGCTTTACACTTATGGCATCAGGAAACTCCTCTATTACCTCTACATAGTTAGTTGGTAAACAGTTAAAGCTAAATGCAGATAGAGCATACTTTATTAACTTTTCCCTTTGTGTACTATCTTTTGGCAGTTTTAGTTGTACTCCAGTTATCTTCTTCGTATTACTATTACCCCAATATGCGTATTGTAATAAATCGTTAAACACTAAACAACAACTGTTTTGTAATTGATTGGCAACTTTCACCCACATCTTATGCAGAGGTACAGCATAGAATGGAGCATTTTGAAAGTACCGTTTGTTGTCTTCTATTAGACTTAAACAATCTCTTAAAGGTTCAAACCCTTTACCAAAACCTCTACAATAGTTATAGATTGTTGCCTCTAACCTTGTTATTCCATTCTCTCTAGCTAGTTTAGACGAGAACCTTTCTTTTAGTCTCGCATCTGGACAGTTTACAAAGTTTATTATATGGTTTCCTATACTTTTAATTACTCCAGGGCTTGTAATCTGGCATATAAATTTATTATATATTTTTACCCTGCTATTTACATTAAACCATGTTAAACAGTCTTTACTAACATTATCTACAATAACATTATATCCATTCTTGTACGCCCCTTGGTAGCAAAAGTTAAAGTTTTCTGTAAGATATTGGCACATTTCCTCTTTATTAAATATTCCAGCCAAATCTAGTGTTATATCGAAATCCATAAGATAGTACATTTCTTTTTCCAGATCTTGCAGTATCTTTGGAAGATCTTCCAACAAATCCTTAATTTTAACATTTGCAAGCTCTATTTTATAGGGAATTTCTATAGGATCATCATACTTTTGTTTAATTTGGTCAATATCTTTCTTTATTATTTGTAACACACCCTCGCTTTGGACCCCAGAGGACCTCTCCAAGGAGAATGGTAGTTTGGCCACAACACCATGTCGAGCTAAAGAGAACTTTTTAAATATTCCTCGTAAGTAGCTATTAAACGAGCCACATATTTCCTTCTTAACTTTAAATTTATTCCGAACGTCCCCATCACAATCCGTAACATTGGTTATCTTAACTAACATTATGTTATCACAAAACGCATCCGTTATAGATGTTAAGTTATTTAATTTTGGTTCGCCCTCGCAATAGTTTATATTACCTATGTCTGTAAGAAGGTTATTATTACGTAGATTTTCTAATAAAAACCATATACCGAATCTTTCGTTAGTAGGTTTAATACAATTTCCCAATAAATGGCTAACAGAGTACATTTCTTTTATACAAAAAAAGTAGCGGAAACATGTAAACAGGACAGATTACACTATAGGTATATATGTGTTGTAAATATATGGATATTGTATATAAACATAGGCGAGCGGTAAGTGTAACATGTAAGTGGACACCCATATGCAAATATGGAATACCCACTATTAATATAATTCCAAATTCGACTAAATAAGTTTATAGTCTCAATATAATTAACATATTAACTAACGGTGCCATCCCGCATTAGTACCCAAACTGTCGAAATTCTATAATTCTATTCTTAGTCCTTGTATAGTATTAGGTTTTGTACTATTAAACCCTACATTCTTATCCTGTGCAGTAGATTAATATATGCATGTTATTTAATACAGATACGCACATTCTACAAGACCTGTACATAGATCTGTTGTATAAGCAGCAGAATAGACGTCTCATTGTGTTGTTGTAAAGTAAAACATAAATGTAAATTGTGCTGGATTCAACCGGCCAGATATTAGACAGGAAATTTGTTGGAAGTGTATTGCCAAATAGTAAGACAAACACCACATAGTGCAGCATGTAAGCAATCCATTACTATTTAGACAAATGTATAAGGTCAGTATTGGTACAACATCCGATATATTAGCGAAACCCAGTCCAAACATTGTGTCCTCAAAATGTTATGATTGTGTTAAATTTGTTTATATTACATATATTTCTTACACAATTTACAAACAATTTTTTGTGTCAGTTGACAGAAACGTGTAAAGTTGTGTTAAATGGCTGTAAATCAGTATCTGTGCCTGTGTCGTAATGTGTTGGAGTGTGTTATTGTGTCTCTGCATTTTTGTTGTTTTATAAACTTTAAATATTAGTATGTCCTTATACTCTTACTATTTCTGTTACTATAATATTAATTTTTTACTGTTTGTTTTCCAAGTTTGATTGTGGGTTTCGCTAATATATCGGATGTTGTACCAATACTGACCTTATACATTTGTCTAAATAGTAATGGATTGCTTACATGCTGCACTATGTGGTGTTTGTCTTACTATTTGGCAATACACTTCCAACAAATTTCCTGTCTAATATCTGGCCGGTTGAATCCAGCACAATTTACATTTATGTTTTACTTTACAACAACACAATGAGACGTCTATTCTGCTGCTTATACAACAGATCTATGTACAGGTCTTGTAGAATGTGCGTATCTGTATTAAATAACATGCATATATTAATCTACTGCACAGGATAAGAATGTAGGGTTTAATAGTACAAAACCTAATACTATACAAGGACTAAGAATAGAATTATAGAATTTCGACAGTTTGGGTACTAATGCGGGATGGCACCGTTAGTTAATATGTTAATTATATTGAGACTATAAACTTATTTAGTCGAATTTGGAATTATATTAATAGTGGGTATTCCATATTTGCATATGGGTGTCCACTTACATGTTACACTTACCGCTCGCCTATGTTTATATACAATATCCATATATTTACAACACATATATACCTATAGTGTAATCTGTCCTGTTTACATGTTTCCGCTACTTTTTTTGTATAAAAGAAATGTACTCTGTTAGCCATTTATTGGGAAATTGTATTAAACCTACTAACGAAAGATTCGGTATATGGTTTTTATTAGAAAATCTACGTAATAATAACCTTCTTACAGACATAGGTAATATAAACTATTGCGAGGGCGAACCAAAATTAAATAACTTAACATCTATAACGGATGCGTTTTGTGATAACATAATGTTAGTTAAGATAACCAATGTTACGGATTGTGATGGGGACGTTCGGAATAAATTTAAAGTTAAGAAGGAAATATGTGGCTCGTTTAATAGCTACTTACGAGGAATATTTAAAAAGTTCTCTTTAGCTCGACATGGTGTTGTGGCCAAACTACCATTCTCCTTGGAGAGGTCCTCTGGGGTCCAAAGCGAGGGTGTGTTACAAATAATAAAGAAAGATATTGACCAAATTAAACAAAAGTATGATGATCCTATAGAAATTCCCTATAAAATAGAGCTTGCAAATGTTAAAATTAAGGATTTGTTGGAAGATCTTCCAAAGATACTGCAAGATCTGGAAAAAGAAATGTACTATCTTATGGATTTCGATATAACACTAGATTTGGCTGGAATATTTAATAAAGAGGAAATGTGCCAATATCTTACAGAAAACTTTAACTTTTGCTACCAAGGGGCGTACAAGAATGGATATAATGTTATTGTAGATAATGTTAGTAAAGACTGTTTAACATGGTTTAATGTAAATAGCAGGGTAAAAATATATAATAAATTTATATGCCAGATTACAAGCCCTGGAGTAATTAAAAGTATAGGAAACCATATAATAAACTTTGTAAACTGTCCAGATGCGAGACTAAAAGAAAGGTTCTCGTCTAAACTAGCTAGAGAGAATGGAATAACAAGGTTAGAGGCAACAATCTATAACTATTGTAGAGGTTTTGGTAAAGGGTTTGAACCTTTAAGAGATTGTTTAAGTCTAATAGAAGACAACAAACGGTACTTTCAAAATGCTCCATTCTATGCTGTACCTCTGCATAAGATGTGGGTGAAAGTTGCCAATCAATTACAAAACAGTTGTTGTTTAGTGTTTAACGATTTATTACAATACGCATATTGGGGTAATAGTAATACGAAGAAGATAACTGGAGTACAACTAAAACTGCCAAAAGATAGTACACAAAGGGAAAAGTTAATAAAGTATGCTCTATCTGCATTTAGCTTTAACTGTTTACCAACTAACTATGTAGAGGTAATAGAGGAGTTTCCTGATGCCATAAGTGTAAAGCATAAGTGTTACATCAAATCTGGGGGCACATGTTTTACAAAATCAAATACACCTTTCTCCACTTACACATCAAACACATCAATTTAGAAGAATTAGGCTTAGTGGAAAGTCCTAACCTTACTCCCTACGTTTTAAGAAGCCGGACCAATAAACTGTACCCATACACTATTAAAGAAATAGAGCCACTTTCCAAGCCTTTCTTAGAGAGTTGTTCCAAAAAGAGGAAATTGGAATTAGAAGACATTGACAGTAATAAGCGTAAATTGGAATATGTGGAAAATACTGTTGCAGAGGAATACAAAGCACAGTTGGCTAAAGAACAAGAAAGAAGGGAAAGAGAGGATAAATTAAAAGATTACTTCCTGCGACGTTGGGAGGATCTAGAGCATTATGGACATTATATAGTGTATGCGTTTGTAGTAAACAACAAGTTTGTGGGAGTGTTGGCAGAAAAGGATGGACGGAGGGGTGTATACTATGTTAAAGGTGTTTGTAAAACTGTATTTATAGAGATAAATAAGAATAGGCAAGGTTATAGCGTGTTGCCATACAGTGGTGATTTGGACATTATTTATCTACCTACCAACGAGCCACTTGCAAGCTTTAACACTAACGGAACCGCAACATTTTATGGCAATTCCTTTCCAAAAATAGAAAACCTAAGTTTCCGTAACAATGAGTGGGATGATGTTGGACAAGAAGACATAGAGATGCAAGATATTAAAGGCAATGTTAAATTTAAAGAATGTAGTAGACTGGAGGATTTGGAATATGGTGCGGAATTATTAATAAGCGCTATTAAACAAGTCCAACATAGGGGTAGAAAAAGATATATTGTACAGTTTGAAAATATTCGTAACCTTTATGTCTCCAACCACTGGCTGGAAAGGGAGCTAGAATGTGGGAAGTTTGATTTTAACTACAAAATTAAAATTAAGTTGGATAAAATAAAGACTACTCCAAACAAGCACAAAGAAAGATTAGTGTTTTGTGTTTAGTTGTTTTGGGTTTTAAAAATTTATTTTTGTTGTCGCATTGGCTTAAAACATATCCAAAATTTAGGCAGTTCCATAAATATTTTGTAGATATATATTACTTATCAGCTGGATGTATATAATAAGCTTGTATTTATTTTTTTAATCCAACCGTAATAGTGAATTTGGAAATGGGGTATTTACTTATGCAATGGCCAGTAATATATTGCAGTCATATCCAAAGTTTGGTTACGAAAAAACAGCACTAAAAGGGAAAAAATATACGGTAAATTTAGATATAAGGGGATATAACAAGTCGAAAAGTAAATAAAGGAGTTATTGGTAGTAATTTACAAAATATAGTTTTGTAAAAACACAAATACCAATGTTAGTTTTTAGGTTGCGGCAAAACAAACAACACATCAACTGTATTATAGGTGGAAATAATATTGTAATTTTAGATATAATAGTTGGGGGCTATAACATATCCAAAAATAAATCAGACAATAAATGCTTAGGACAATATCCAAAGTGTAGGCAAATCGGACAATAAACAGCAAAGTCAGTTTTGGGATTACAGCAAAATAAACAAACAAAAAGACAAAATACTGTATTATAAGGGGTAGTGGAACGTGTGGTGGTGTGGTCTTGTTACCTATATAAGAGCTATAACATATCCGAAAATAAATCAGACAGTAAATAAAGAAGTTTGAAATTGTTAGTATATTTTTCAAAATATTTTTTAAATTTGACCATTATAGTTAATTTGTCAAATGTGGATGGTACATATACACTAGCCTAGAATAATGACATATATAAATTTTAAACAAATCAGACCATAAATAAAGAAGTTGCCAATTGGCAGTATTTTTCCAAATTTTTTAAAATTTAACCACAATATTTGTAAAATGTGGATGGTGCATATACACTAGCCTACAACAATAACATATCCAAATTTTAAACAAATCGGACAGTAAATAAAGAAGTTGGCAATTGGCAGTATTTTTCAAAAATTTTTTTTTATTTGACTGTAATAGTGAATTTGGGAAATGTAAGGCTAATTTATTAAAACACTTGCCTATAACAATAACATATCTAAATTTTAAACAAATCGGACAGTAAATAAAGAAGTTGGCAATTGACAGTATTTTTCAAAAATATTTTTTAATTTGACCGTAATAGTGAATTTGGGAAATGTAAGTGGAATTTATTAAAAAACTTGCCTAGGACAATCACATATCCAAATTTTAAAGAAATCGGACAGTAAATAATGAAGTTGGCAATTGGCAGTATTTTTCAAAAATATTTTTTAATTTGACCGTAATAGTGAATTTGGGATATGTAAGTGGAATTTATTAAAACACTTGCCTAGGTCAATAACATATCCAAATTTGAAATAAATCGGGCAGTAAATAAAGAAGTTGGCAATTGGCAGTATTTTTCAAAAATATTTTTTAATTTGACTGTAATAGTGAATTTGGGATATGTACGTGGAATTTATTAAAACACTTGCCTAGGAAAATAACATATCCAAATTGAAGACAAATCGGACAGTTAATAAAGAAGGTGGCAATTGGCACTATAGTATTTTTCAAAAAATATTTTTTAATTTGACCGTTATAGTGAATTTGGGAAATGTAAGTGGAATTTATTAAAACATTTGCCTAGGACAATAACATATCCAAATTGCAGACAAATCGGACCATAAACACTAAAGATAGTTTTTTAGCCTGAATTTGAAAATTAATTTTTAAAAATATAGAGGAGGGATGGGGATTGGGAAAATATATTTAATATAGGCAAGGGTTGGACATTAGTATAGGCTAACAAGGAAACTTGTGTAAGGCGGGATCGGGCGTCGGCGCAAAAACTGATCCCCATAAGAATAACATGGGAAAAAAGCGCCGATTACGGGGTCTCTTTGCCATTTCACCACTACTATCCCAAATTTATTCACATAACTGCAGAAAATAATGTTTTATCCTGGTTGGTGTTGATTGAAAATATGCAGAATGATCTAACATTATTCTATTTGGATCAGTGGGCAACACAAGGAATATATTAACACTGTAAACAAACCGGAATGGTTGTTTTAAAATTAAAATGTTTTCCCAGGTTTCATTAGCATCGTGGCCATTTTTAATATATTTTTTCTTATTCATTTTGACATTGATTTAGTTAGTTAAATATTGAGAATCTTTTCCTTGCAGTTCTCCAATCTTCTAAAAATGTTGTAGTTTTTCTTGACGAAATAACGTAAAATTTAGATATGGTATCCATAGCCGAGCGATTTATTAAATCGCAGATATTGACATATTTTTATTTTGCTTGCGGCATTAATCCTTATAGACAAACTGGACCTGACCTTACAATTAAGATTTATGCTAAATCCTTAGAATTTCTGTCTCGATGGAGGAGGATATTTAAGGTTATAAAAGCACGCCATCACTGAAGAATCCACCTTGTAAACATCAGACGTGAGCTTGGAGGCAATCATCAGTTTTACAGAAATGTTTTTAATAATGTAGGATTGTTTATTTCGAATCAAGTGTCTTCTATCGGGTGTTTTATAAAACACTATCAGCTAAATAATAATAATAAAAATAAGGACTGTAAATTGAGCTAATATTTAACTCTCAATGGTCTTTCTACGAAGCGTCTAATTTCGGGTACTCATGTAATATGCATAGCAGACCCTGGGGAAAAGTTTCTTTCTTTATTTTTAAAAAGATCAACTAATTTTTAAGATGTCTAAATATTATTTGAATTCTACATAAATACGAGATTTATCTATCACAGTATAATAGTTGCTATTTTAATCAGATCAGCATAATAATTCGTTATATACATTATTTTGTTATATAATGTATTACCTAAAATAAAGTAACTTTAAAAAAGTTAAGGATAATATTATTGCTCATAACTATTATCATAAGAATGCATGTATAATTGGACAGTACTCAAATAATCCCCCGTAACAAGATTAAAATTAATGAATTTCAGCTCCCGTCTGCGTCATTATCCTCAAACACACTAAGCGGATTTGACACAAAATATGTCTCTATGTACATCGGAGGATAATTAGATCGCTACGGATATTAAATATTCAAAGTAAATTAGTTAGTAAAATTAGTTAGTGATTTGTATTGTAACCATTAAAAATGCAGCATGAATACTAGATAGTTCTTGACTAAGGTTAAACAACTCAATTTAAAATTACAAATCGATGTTTATTTTATACATATATTATTTCCACGAAAATTAGATTGTTCGTAAGTTAAAAACGCAAAGCATTTACATCAATGGAGCCATGCTCCAAAATACTTACTGGCGCTGCCGTGAGTCATAGAAATGCGTCAAAATAGTTTTATAACATCATTTATCACTTGGAAAAGATGACGATGTCTCGAAGTTTCATTTGGCGAAATAATTGACGAAATGATACACAAAGCACGTTTTTAAATGGTATTTTGTCTTACGAGAGTAAATTTGATCTTAATTTCTGCTCTATTGAAAGTAGTCTGTAGGAAACACATACACTAATGTGAAGGTAGAACACTGCTGTTAGATGTTTTCCAGGAAATTAATAAAGAAAAACACGTAGTATTTATTTTCAAGTAAGTTAGTACTTTTTCTTTTTTATCTTTCTGATACGAAGGTTAATTTAAATATGTTTATATTGGGGAGTGCATTATGAGGTTTTTACATTGAATTAGACCACTCTTTTTACTCGTACTAGTTACTCAATATTTCGTCCCTTTTTTGTTAGATTACGATTCCAGTAGTTGTTATAAATATAACCTTATTGTTTTACGTTGTGTTCAGTGTTGTTGAAGTTTTCTTATAATAGTTATTAATATTTTAAATTTATTTTATCTGTGATCATACTTTCGATTTAACTACACTGCCCATCAAACGAAACAAATATAATAATGTATAGTTAGTATAATTAATGTGATTGCTGTAGTGTTAGGATAAAAACGTTTTAATTCAATAAAAACCATTTGCAAATAAAAATTTGCAAAGCCATTGGAAATCCAAGAAGAATCAATTAAATCTGCATTCAAAACATCCCCCGCTTATCCCACGTGGTTATTAAATCCTCCCCGAAACAAAAAAGGAACCTTAAAAGTATGATTTGTTATTACAAGAGTTGATATATAATTAATAATAAGCCATCCATCTACCAATGGGTTAGCTCAGTATATAAATAAATAAATATAGTTTTTCTCCAACTACTGTTTAAAGCAGAATTTTACTCCTTGTAATGGAAGAGTAAAGTGCTAAATTGACTCCCGCCGGAATACAAAGTAAACCCATAACAATAACATTGACAATCTAGCAACACAGCTCAGTGGAGAGCTGGCAACGCTGTAGCTATAACATGCGGGACACAATCAGCTGATATTTCGCTGCAATAATTAACGCTGCAGCTATAACGGAATCGGATCAGCTGATTGATATTTCGCTTCGCTCCAGCTGCAATTAATGTTCCAAGTTCGGAGGTTAGTTATTACGCGTTACGCAACCAAATGGGACAAAATGGTAAATGTGAATACTTATGGATACTTGTGGATTTTTAGGTGTGGGAAAAATGTTGTATGTATTACGGGAGTAAAGTAAATTGGCTCTCTCGGGAAAATTTTCAAATTGTTAAAACAATTTCCCTCAGGGAGGCAAAGTTGCACTTTACTCCCTTAATACACAAATAACTATTTATGCAGATAACTCTAATAAAATTCAATAAACTTTTAAGGCGGATAAGCGATCACGAAAATAAAATGCGAAATCGATACGTAGCAGGGATAAAAATGTTCCGCGTTACAAAACCTTGTGTATCAGTTTCTACAAATACTATTCGGGGATGATCCGGAATCAAGCTGCATAAGGCCCATCACGCGCGTATTTTCAAGGTTGTATGTTCTACAACAAGGACCTGTATGTTTGTTTTATCGGACAAATACTTTTTTCAGGATACTTTGGCAAATTTAATCAAGTACTTAACTTATGAACAAAATCCGTCGAATTTAGATGGCCCTATAACACATCTATAATATTCGTCACAAGAAAATTGTATTGTATAGTAGTATAGTATAATTGTATTATATAGTAGTTATTATTTAGTAGTACGGTGTGTGTTACAAACTTAATTTATTTAAACCTTTCTTAGAATTAATGTTAAAGAATATTTGTTTCTGTACATTGCAATTATTTGGCAATTATATTACGTAATGCTTTAACTGTTATCAATACACAGAAACAAATTCAAAGTCAAAGTTCTTTATTTGTAAAAAAATACTAGAATACTAGAATACTAGTTCTTCATGGGCAAGTGTTATCCAGAATTGCATAGTTCTCTAAAACTAAAATACTATAGCATTTTAAAACTAAAAACCACTTTATAACAACAACAAAATGAAAATACATTTGCTTATTAAACCTACTCCTCCTGCACATAATCTTTTACACGTAGTATTATTTACACAGCAACAGAATTTGTTAAACCTCGCTTGAAAACTTTTATATTTTCACGCAGTTTAAATAAATAGACGGAATAAAATCAATTAGTCCGTTTTTGCAGTTCCTGAAAACAATAAAGCCTGCTTTAGAGCTCGCTCCTTTTATCTTGAAGCAATTTGGTGTACACAAAACAAAAGGAAATATCCATCAACTTTTTAATTTTTAAAACCATTTTATCGCTTGTTTCTGAAAATTGATTAGTAGGTAATATAATCACTCACTACTCTGATTTGTATATATGAAAATATTCAAGTTTAAAAGCTCTTTCGAAAAAACTCAGTCAAGCATTACATGTTAGGACTTTCGTGATCGTATTGTGATCGTCAACCTTTTGGCCTTTTAAATGGAGAGCTTTTGTATTTGTTGTTAAAAGCTTGTCAACCAACGATTTATTGAGGCAAACAAACACAGCGATATGGTTTACACGTCTTTTACGATTGTACATTTTATGTATTTACAGATCTACATTTGAAATTAACTAAACATTTTTATGTCACTAAATAACGAGTATTATGTTTACCTTTAAACGTAACTAGACGGTTAGGAAACAAATGCAATGTGGGCTTTAAATGAAGACGGTTATTTTTCAAAATAACTGTATTTTAATAAAAGCTGCATCAAAAAGTGTTAACTTGAAAGAGTAATTTACGGATCAGATCTGTAAATGTGCGGAAAAGTACAAACTGTATATCACGCTGATAAAGTCTGATTCTGCTTATATTCCTGTGATAATAGTTTAAGTATACGTCATCTGTTAGAATTGAGATTAAATGAATGTACCATCGAATTTTAATTTAATATTTGATCCTTTCAATCTAACTATAACTGTAATGAATTATTTAGACCTTTTTAGGTTAGTTTTATTTTATAAATTATTCGTAAAACAGATTATTATAACGTTAAAATATTAACACTTTCGCTGCATTCGCCATGTTTAAACATGAAAAGCTCATACGTTTCAATGTTGAGCAATGTTCCAATTCCGGGACACCCGCATCGAAAGTGTTAAACATTAAAATAGGGCTTCATGATGAAATTATAATAAATTATGAACAAACCCACAATTCGCATGCAACGTAGTAGCTAAATGTCAGCATAAACTACACTGCTTAAGTTAAAAATGAAAATGTATCAGATACAATAGAATTCAGAAGCAGACTATTTCAAAGATTAAAAACTAACGTTTAGAAGTTTAAACCTGATGAGACCGACCAGATCAATAGTCCCACAAAACCCACCACTGGCCACTCTAATTGTTACTTATTTACTGTTTCTCTCATTTTAAATTTCAATTCTTAGATCGCTTTACAATAAAGGGTATTTGAGACAAAAACTGAAAGGTGTCCCTCTGTCGCTCCAACTCCAGGGTTTAGTTACAATATTTTGCCTCAGCTTCCTTCTTTCAGCTCATATGAATACTTAAAAACAACAGGTTGGGTGATTTACGATTCAGTAGCGGACCTTTCTTTTCTTGTGAGGTGACGCCGCACCGCGCCGGTGTGATGGGAGTCCATCTGTTACACTAAAGAATGGGCTTCTAAAGAGCTCTATTCTCGGGCCAGCTTTATTATTTTTAAGAACAATATCTGAATTTGTTTGGACTCAGATAAGATTAAATATCTGAAACGAATGTAGTGGAAGTGGTTATATTGTGAAATAATAATCCAGTGCACACATAACAAAGTTTACCAAAATTTAACATAAGTTACAGATTTTTAGCTATTAATGCTTCCTTGACAGTCTAGAACACTATAAGTTATAAATCAGTATTTATAATTGAGCCGTATTAATTGGTAGAACGGATAATCAGGAAGTAAGATTTTGAACCAAATAGAGACTTATTGTACCTTGTGTTCAAACCCCATTTCCATGCTTCAAAATTAGGGTTGGTACAAGATTATTTTTACCTTTGGGTCTGACTAATCTAAGTCTGTGTGAATTTTTGAACGGGTTTTCTGGCCATGGAAGACTAGCATACTGCTATTTGCTTCTTAAATATTGAAGTATACTTGAAAAGTGTGACAAAATATAACAATAAATAAATATGTCGTTTACTGGTTATAACTGTATTCAACCCGTGAACTACTATTACTAAAATATAAATAGTTGTTGTCATAACATTATGTTTGTTAATTGATTTTGAAAGCCTTCAAAATTCAAGTCTTCATCAACTAAAAGTGTAGATAACTGAACCTTTGAAAAAACAAACGGGACTAGGCACATTACAGTTTGAAGTATTTGAGCGGAGAAATGATATCCTTCTCACTTCCTCTTCCTTTTAAAATTACTTTTGAGGTAATTTAGCAGTAACAACGGATTTCAATAGCGTTATAACTTAATATAGCGCATTAAGGGCAGAACTGTGAACGTGCAGAGAAGAATATGTAATAAATCATACCACCAAGTCAGCTTCTGCTCCACCTCTCAGGTATTACTTTAAACAAAGTTTTAGAAGCATTTTAGCTCTTAGTTTAAATTTTAAATAAATAATTGTTTATGTTTTTAGTATGTTTATTGTATTACGATTGAACACAAATATGTAACTCTTTTTATTTATTAAATATCCTACTGATCAATAGTTGAAACAAGAGTATTTTCAAACAGAAGCTTAAAAACATAATAATATCAGAAATAACCTGTGAAAGTAAAATGAGGTATGACAAATTTCCGAATCTCGGTTTTGCTTGGTTATAGTTTGAATTTCGAGACAAAATCTAGACATTTGAAAAAGTAATTAGAAAATAAATGATTGCTCATTTTTAATTAATTTGACTTGCATTTTGAACTTAAAGTAGTCAACGTATGTTTATTTTCCTGCCATTAGAGATTCTGTAGTAAATGAAGTTTGTAAAATCAATAACTTATATCGTTAATCTGTCGACGTGATCTTCGTGACATAACTAACATAAAAAAAATAAATAGTAGCCACAAATTAAATACAATTTTCTAGTATCAATTAATAAATAGCTTTTGTGAACAAATATAATTTATCTTTTCATTTTCTTACATAATTTAAACAATCTTAGAATATAATTTCAGACGATTTGAGAGTATTACGTGTCACGTCCCTGCGTCTAACACCGTGGTCTAACCAAAGGCAGCTGCTCCAATATCTTAGACCTGAAGACAAAGACGTGTACTTGTACCTCTCACTTTCACGTGGTAAATATTTATGACGCTGCAGCACTTGTAAGTGTGTAAATAACGTGTAATGACTTGATGTACAGGATAATGACTCAATAGACCCGCGGGAAGCATCTTGCTTAACCCAAAAATCTGATTATAACTACTAAATCTAGAATAAATTTGGAATTATTCTCTTTAAATAGATAACACGAAACGACATGCTTCAGACTTAGTCTTTTATCGATATAAAACCTTTCCTCATGATTCGGCCTACTTTATGTGTTAGTTTAACTTGGGCTTTTGATCGTATATTTGTCGGAGACTCTGAAAGTGTGACTTGCACACACTTTTCTGTGGAGAAAGTGTTGTTTTATTAAACAAGTAGACTTATACGAAAGAGTTTTTGCCTGAAATATCCGTTTTAATGATTCCTGATCCTAAAGAAATAATTTTGGAGAACATTTCTGCACTTCCCATAATTGGATGCAAATATTGGTTTAACATTTGGTGTTTTGTTGTAATCGAGGTTTCAAACAAAATTATACTACCCGAATGTCTAGGAAAAATAGGGGTCAGAAATTATAGATATTAAAAGCCGTCCAAAATTTAGCTTGAGTGTTTTTTTCGCCCTGGACCATATCTTGTAATAAAATGTTTTCATCCCTACTAAAAAGGAGCTTAGAAAACATATTAACTTAGTGACTTAAGTTTTTATTCTACAATGGTAGTATTTGGGCTGGATATTTGTGGGGAGGATAAGAAAGATAGGAGAAGGATATAAAGGACAAAAATTAATGATAACAATGGACAATTTATAACAAATAACAAACATTTATTTTGCATAAAGGAATAGATAAGTAAAGACTGGCAGGTTGGTTATTGACATAGAAAGAGAAACATGTTATGTAATGTAGTTCATAGTTTGTACCAATTGCTTTAGGGCACTGATCACAAATATTAGGATATTTATAATTAAACAAAGGAATGGAAAATTTTCAAAAGAATTTTATATTAATAAATTATTCACTCATAAAATTGGTAGGCAGTTATTTTGGACGAGGCATGTGGAGATCAAGGGAGTTAGGAGATGGGATGAGAAGGTCTTGCAGGTCTTAAAGATCTAGACGTTCTAGACGTTCTAGAGGGTCTAGAGGGTCTAGAAGGTCTAGAATATCTGAAGGGTCCAGGGTTATAGATGATGTCACTCACTTTAAAACAGATATATAGTTTGGGGGTTTAACCAGCGTGTCATTGAAAAACTATTAACATGAAGTGGGATATAGATACATACATTATAATGTTGATAATTAACAAAAAAGGGAAATCAAATGGGAAGAGGATGAAATATTAACAAAAGTGAACTGGGAGTGATTATTTGCTGGACTGAATAAGTGAGGAGTGTGTTTGTTATTATAAAATAGGTAACACTGAAAATTTAAACAAAAGATATCAGGTTATAATACAAGTATAGGAAAAGAGAAATATTTAAATTCAAATCAAAATAAAACCATATGATTTTAATTGGTGGGGTAAAAATGTGATGAACAAGGCTCTTGTTGAGTAGTTGCGAATTAATTATTTTCAAACCCACATTATATAAATCCAGAACATATATAAGTCCTGAACAGGTAGTAAGTATGTGTCAGTTTAATTACACAGCTTATTACATTTTAATTTGATTTTTTATTTAAAAGTAAATAAACAATATGAAACAACTTTCAGATTCTGTAATTTTTACTGTTGTTTAGCTGGTCAAACTTTAGACAGAGTGATTCCAAGAACCACGAGACCGATCAAATGCAGCATTAGAACTAGACTTTATTTGTTAATTTAGTTGAAGCAGTGAGCAATAGTATATGAAGTACGTAAAGCGCAATCTTGAATGTCGAATTGCGTGCCTAAATATTTCTAAAAGAGCCTGTGTGTTACAACTGAGTGTCCTGACACAATGCCTTAAGGTAATCCTTTCCTTATTCCATAGTATGTTTAATTATGAACGCTGCTATTAAAGCAAATCGACAGTCTATCTTCTAAAACTTCCAAGCTTCCAGGTTGAAAAGAAGTAAAATATACTAAACCTTTAACCCTTTTTTAACCAAATGGAAAGTCTCCTTTGATTGTATTTTAAGATTTTATTTAAAATACACCAACAAAAGGCTAAGTAATTAAGAAGCAATCTCTTCACAAAGGCCAAACAGAGGGGGAGTTTTTACACCGGCAAGGCGTCCTGACTGAGATGCTTAAGAAATAATTTGAACGAAACTAACACATTTTAAATTACAGTAAAACGCTTTTTCAAGAAACAAGCTAATTTTGATCTTTAATATTTTATTTAACCATTAAAATAATAGAAAATAAGATGACAAGAAAATAATAACTAAAAAATAAGACTCTAGGTCATCCCATAACAAGGCATACCTTCCGTGTCAATCACAGTTCCGTGTCCGAAGGAACAATCTACTGATTTTGACATGTTTTCATAAAAAAGTTAATATTTGTGATGTGATAACATATATAATACTTTTAGAATATATGTTATCAATGATACATAACTTAGGCAGTCAGTGTATTAGTTAAAAATTAACTGTTAACGTGAGGGATGCTAGAAACATTGATTTATAAAGAATATAAAAAAAACCTTCAGGATATAAATACTTATAACACAGTTTTAAAAATTATAAAAGTTCCTGTGAAGGTATGTTTAAAAGCTTGGTTTTTAGTCTATCTGACTGTATGTGTATTTACATAATTAATCATAACTTATTAAAATCTTAAGGTACCCATTTTAAACTTAATACTTTATAACGAAATAGGTCGTATTAGTTAGTCAACATTCTTGCACCAAATTTAAAGTTGATACCTTAAGATGTTAATAAGCTATAATTAGTTATGTAAAAAAGGCATACAAGCGGATAGACGGAAACGAAGCGTTTTTGGACGTTGGAAGATTCTCAGATAAGTTTTCATAATTTTTGTATACGTAATCATACTCCGAAGTCCTGAAGGTTTTTATAACACTTTATACATTTGCTTTAGTTAAATAATTTACATTTTCTAAACACGACGGTAGGTTTATAGTAAAAATCCGTCGTTTTACGTGTCAAAACAATCTAATGTACTACATGTTAAACATATTCTATCTCTGATCATGAAAATAAAACAAGCAAAACCTTGGACCCCTGAGGGAGCCTATTATTCTACAACAGGTGGCCAGCCATCACAGCGGTGTTACACCGGTAGAAGAGGACCGAAGGGAGGGCTGACTACCGAACATAAATCATCCACCCGCGGTACCACAGGTATTTAAATGCTATAATGGGAGGGTGAATGCAATAAAAAGAGTGTCAGACTCCCTGAGGTTAGGGAGAGCCATAGAGCCACCGATCTGCCACTAGGTTCACACACGAGACATCATTAAATACCCCCGTAGCAGCAAACCTGCGTACTCAGCGAATTTCCAATGCATATGTATGTGTATTAATACCACATAAAGCCACATACCAAGTTTCATCAATATACATTATAATAAATAAACGACTTATGAAATTTTAATTGTAACTCAAGTAGGTAAAGCCACATACCAAATTTTATTAATTTATGTTCATAATTAAGGGAGATAATTCATTAATTATTCCCCATAAGAATAACATGGGGTCTGAGTACGCAGGTTTCTGCTACGGGAACTAACGTTTTGTAGTGCAAGTATCAATAGACCACAGCGATATGAAGCAATATACCAAGTTTCATCAGGATAAGTTGACAAATAAGCGAGATATGCAATTTGTCTTATTCTCCATAAGAATAACATTGGACAACGTACTGTGTTTAGAACTTTCAATATCTCTGTAACCATATGACGTAGAGCAATGATCAAAACACCAAATTGTGTGTCTTTTTAAGCTGATTACAATGAGAAAAAAAACTAAAATTAGATTTTTTTCAAAAGTTATATGTAAAAACCTCAAAAAACCCATTTTTGGGGTACACAACCCCCCCAAAATACCCCTTCAGATAAGTCGACCCTGTCTGGTTTTCGAACTTAAAGTCATAAATGCTGCTTTACACGTTTTTACCAAATTTCGTCAAAATCGGATTATTTTTAAGAGAGTTATCGTGCTCACGGACACACACACACACACACACACACACACACACACACACAGTTTTGAACGAATGGTGTTTTTGGAATCTGGGGACCTCAAAACGAAAAGTTATCATGGTCCCGGGCCTAGGTCTTACCATGCCGACTACGGTAAAAGCTATAGGGGTATTTTCCTATAGGGGAAATTCGCTAAAATGGTTGAGGAATGGAACACTTTAATTCAAAATGAAAATAATCATTTTCTTAACGGTTCCTGGGCTTACCAAGAAGACTAAAATACAAAATACCAAAATACTCTAAATTTAAACATATAAAATTATATAAAGGAATTGACTGGCAATTTATTTTGCCATGAGGTATGGTGGATTGGGTTCTTCTTCTTTAAATACTTTAATAATATTTGCTAGTCAGTTAATATGTTGATTATGTAATGTTCCCGACCTGATTTGTGTTGTAATATTTAATGTACTTTATATGTGTTGGCGTTTCAACGTTGAAACGTACAACCCGAGTTAACTTTTTTCTTAGTATTTTCTCTAACACGCAACAATAAAACTATACTTATTTAAACTTACATAACCATGTTTAAAATTATATAAATACTACCAAGTATTTACACTTTTAGTTTTAAGTCAACTTAAATCTAAGAGTTATCCAAATAATACGAATTTAAGACATGACCGGTAACATTATTAGGTATTTGCTGTTCAAGGAAATAGAGATATTGAGTAAAAGAACAAGATATGCCTACTAATACATTAATCAACTGCAAGCTGCTTTCTGTAATGTTTTGGGACATCAGGCTTTTAATGAGTCTACCTCTTATAAAATACCGTCTCAACTAAGCGACAAAATCGATGCACTGTAGAAATGTTGTACAATAACTAAACCGGTGAAACGTCAATTACATGCTGGTTAATTTGTATTTCCCCAAACCATGTGCATTTACTAAATTTCATTTCACCTCCTTTTAATACATGTCAGTTGTGAGCCAATTGTTTTCATTTCATATTTTCTAACATTTATTATAACACAACTCAAAACATTTTATTTATATAATTACCGAATTTACTAATACAAAATAAATTCACTTTCAAAAAACCTGCAGACGCAGCGAACTTTGCAATATATGGTCTACCTATCCTAACTTATCTATCTACACCTAACTTACAAATGTCATCAAAATATATTCATAAATAAGCGATATATAAAATTTAGTATACTGTGGATAATAATGACGCAGTTATGCAGTTTTTCTTTAGTTCGGGGGTTTTATGCAATTATTATTACAACACATTCATATATAATTACAAACCAAGATTCATAGAACTATGTTTAAAATTATAATATAACGAGATATAACATTTATTTGTTACCCATTACAATTTCTTTGCACACGTAGTATGATTATAAATTTAAATGTTTATGCAACGGGTACGCAAAACATAACGTATTAAACACCACAATCTTTGTGTGCTTAGCTTACTTTTTAATTGACCCAATTTCTAAAAAACTCATTAACTTGCTTTGCTACGTTAGTTGTTGTACTAAGGCATTAATCTAGATCAATAAATGTTTGCTCATATAAAGCCAAGTGAGCACGTCAGATGTGCAGCGGCAGCGCAGCGATGGAAATACATCGGCAAAGCTGAGTGGCACTGCACGACAAAGCCACACAACGCGACTGGAGTGTTGCAAAAATTGAGGCATTGTTTTGACTGACAGTTGAGCGAGAGCTTGTTTGAGTGCGCCCTCAACTGAAGTACTTGAGAGTTTGTAAACTTATACCTCACATCAGTACAGTTAATATTCTGTATTTTATTATGACATGTAAGCAGATAAAAAAGTGTAGTTGTAATAGAAAATAAGTCTGAAACTACCTTCAGGTTTGAAAAAAAACACTATGATTTAGTTAAAATAAAGGGTGTCAGGCTCAATTTTAGCCCAGTTAAAGCAATGAATTACGTTATATTTTTCTAAATATAGAATATAGACTATAGTAGCATGTATTTAAAATTAAATCTTTCAAGAAATACCCACCCAAATCCCCTTTTTGGAGGCGCTAAAAAATGTACCAATCACAGAGGTTAAGAGAGGAAATGCCCCTCCCCCCCAGGGTAAGGTGGCAATATAATCCGAATATTCTCTGTTGGTGAATGCTTACTTGACATACATACTAAGTTTTAATGACATAGATCAGTAAATAAAAGAGAAGTGGTGAATTTTGCTTTCCCCCTGTTTATTTAAATGTTCGATAGCTTATTTAATTGGTATAAAAAGTTATTTTGTTTAAAAATTACGAATACAGTAGAATTTTTCGTAGGATGATTTGTTAACAAATCTGGGCTGCAACCTTTTTTCTGCGCATATTTTCAAAATGTCCTTTTAAGGGCAAAGAATCATTACATCTAGCTCTGTGCCCAAGCATTACAATTAAAAGGTATAACTCCATTATAGGGTGTACAAGAATGTGTGTTGTGTATTTTATCCTTGTTTAAAATTAAGTTTAAACATGATAAAACATTTTATTAAACACTATCTAAAACATTAACGTAGAAGTCGAAAAAAAACAAATGTTCAAGAGAAAGAAAATTTCTAGAAGTTTTATTTTAAATACTAACATGCCTGAGTATAGGCATAACTCTCAGTTAAATCATGAGTTTTGAAGAAGAATTTAATAGCTATTGTAGATTAAAAAAAATCTTAATTAGCTTGCCAAAAATAAAAAATACATTTAAATTATAAAAAAAATTTATTAAAACTAATCGAAAACTATTTTTAAAATACATTTAAGCAAGAAAATTAACGAGTCAATAGAGAGTCTACGAATGTTTTGACGTATTCCAAGAATACATCTGAAGCAAAGAATTCCCCCCTTTTAAAAGCTCAAGCGCCAAATGGCATTTCGTCTCCTGCCTGGGTCGTCTTAGGGACTGTTCTGGTCTCACTACCACTCAGAGATCACACTGGAACTGCTGCCTAGTCAAATATGCAATCTATTTAGGGACCTCACATCAAAAATACATAACAATTTGTTTCATGAACTTTAGACAAAACAGTCCACATAAAAAAGTGGATAAAAACTAATATTAAAGTAAGCGTTGATTAATACAAGGTTTGTTAGTATGAAGTATGTATTATTTTAGTAAAAGTTAAAGAAATAACAAAATTAATAACATTAAAATGATACATTTGTTGATCAATACCTTATGATTTAAGTAAAAAATACAATAAGAAAATAAGTATAATAAACTCAATATAAAAAGTACGCATAAAAAGTACGTTAGCCTTTCAGAATAAACAAGATAAACAGTTTCAAGACATGCACAAGCTTTGTGAACAAACAGACATCTTCAATCAAACACATCATACAGTGTTACTGACGCTCTAGTTCCTATGTTTGTCTACACATAATTTGCATATGATATTAGTACTCCTGAATATATAGACTCTCTTGAGTAGAGAGACTATATTACGTGAGGAAAAACCTCTGTTAATTATACTTCAACCAATCAAAATAAATAAATTATAATTTATTTAAAATAAAACTTTACACTATGCACTAAATACAACAAATAAACGAAATTAGATACATTAATACCTCTTCGTTGTGGTTTGTGTTTTATATTTTTGTTTTGGGTGGATTTGCTTGATGCTTTTGTGTTTTATAGTTTTGGAATTGACTATAGAATGCTTTACCTAAAGCATTTAGCAAAACCTTTCAAATGCAAAGAGTCAGTCTTCAGCCCAATAATCGGTTGGTCTTCAACCAACCGATATCATATTGCATTAAAACAATTAAAACATAGTTTATTTTATTATTCTGAGATTCAATTTATTATTGCATAAACTTTGATAATAAGAGCTTATAACGTAATTATTTAATTGACAGATTTGGAATTTACAAAAAGTTAATATTGCCGATTACATTTACTCGACGTGTTTATTTCAATGTATTTTCAACGCTATTAATTTATCAGGAAAACTGAATGAAATTCGTTTGTAAAACTGAATGAAATTCGTTTGTAAAACTAATATTCTATGTTTGTTGTTCTCTGAAAGCTTTAAGAAGAATCTGTCCGAATGGTTTTAGAGGATTAACAAGAGCTGTTTGTTTTGTTCCATCATATAAAATAATCACAGACGCACTTTTTCGACCCAAACATTAAAGGTATTTTTTATATAAAAATTAAAATCAAAAACATAAGTCATAGCGAAGAAATATTAAAAATATTTGTTTATCTATTTTAAAAGTAATTAATCAGGGGGGGTAATAAAGAAAATATCTGTATTTTATGCATGTTGTACTGCTTAATACGAAATATAATATTTTAGTCCCTTAAAATATTCTGTCTATTGTTTAGTTGACGTGAAGGACACATTTCAAAAACATAGATAAACTGAGACAATTTTAGGCATTATGTTTAGTTATAAGCTTCACACATTAACAGTTACCACTAAACTAACATAATACTGTTTTTTTCTGATGCAGAATACTCCGAATTATGGAATAAACATTTTCATCCATTTCAAAATAACTTAATTTGTTTGTAGCTACCTCTCGGGCTATTAGGGTTTTAAGCACTTTCGTGGTGGCATGCGTCTAACAGTTGGCACATGGTGTTTTCTCAGAGTCTCAATACAGCGGCAGCGCGGCGGTGCTATCACAAGGGAAGCTTTCCATTGGTTTGCCAAACCCGCGAGGCTCAGCACGTCACGGCGGCTGAGGCGAGGCGAGTTTGTTTTGTTCCGGTTTGATTTTAACACGATTACAGTCTCTCGGAACCACCAACATATAAAAAGAGAGTTCATTTGACCCGTTCCCTGCATTAGGCGGAACTAAGGACCATGTGCATAAACCAATAATTGCACAGAACCGAATAATCGCCTTCAATTAGCATGCTAATTAGTGTTTGGTTACGTGCACGTTGTTGAGGTAACCGCTTTGGTAGCAAAATTTAAAAGATGGTTAACTGTTTTCAGTTACATATGTTATTTAAACATACATTATATACATTATGTATGAGGAGATAAGTATTTTATTTCAACCATACACTATCCAATTAAAAGGTGAGAGAAAAAATACTCAAAAATATGACTACATGTGTCAAAAGTAAATATTTTTATAATTATACTTTAAGGCTAGCTAAAGAACTTAGATTAAAATAAAAAAAGATTTAATTTTTTTTTCATTATGATAGGAGGAATTTGAAAATTTATAAACTAGTTTATTCTCTTTATTTTATGTAAATTGTAGGAAAAAATGGATAAAAAGGTTTCTCTTTGTTTTAAGGTCGTTTTGACCTTTAGTTGAGAGAAATATGTATTAATAGGAACAAACCCCCCTCTATATGTATGCTAGAGGGAACAAACCTGAAACCCCAGAATTAAAAAAATGTAAAAAAGATAAAACCTCAAAACAGTTTTGAGGTATTTTAAAATATACATATATAAATTCAGATACATATTTCTTGCTCATTATTTTGAATGATTATTTGCTCCGTATTTGGAGATATATGAAGTCTGTTTGTAGGCTGGAGACGCTTGCTTAAACAAACGTCTATGAACGTTACATTTCCCTCGAGCTCCGACCTGCCACTGGAAAGACTGACACCAGTTTCCCAACTCCTCCCTTTCCACGTTCTTACGTGACATTCGCCTACCTTGTGTCCTCGATATTTGTTGAAAATGCCCTTGTAGGTTTCTCTTTGTATTCAAAAAGAAGAACTTGAATTTATTTTCTTTATAATGCAAGTGTCTTTTCAGTATGCAAGTTAATGGCCGGTTAATTGTTTTGTCAACAATTGTAACGAGATTTGGCATTCAAGATTTGCCAATGTTTTTAAAATGTATAGGTATCGTTGATTTTGTTTTTAACCCGCTAAAACATTTGCTGTATGGTAGACCATACTTTTTAATTTACATTTGTGACAATGAAAGTTATACAAATTCAACATTATAATAGTAAAGCTGCCACGATTTGTGATCTTTCTGCATTCGTACTACGTTTTAATAATTTTGTTCAACCTTTTGTGAAATAATAAAAAATCAATAAAAACCTCGTTGATCCGTCCAGTCATAGAACACAACGAGCTATAAAGCAGACCTGTGTTCTGGTAAATAATTTGTGCAATCTGTTTCAATGACACAGCTGAGTTTTGTGTAATCACACCATGCACAGATAAATGCAATTATTATTATGTAATTTTTTATTATTACTCGTAAGGTAAACACTATCATTTCGTTTCCGCTATAATAAGAAGGTAAAATTACGGATCCCGGGCAATTAAGACAAGTATTCCATGATGCCAAATCATTTCATTGGCAAATTAACTCATACATTAAAAATTAGTATTGTACCTTGACCTTCGAATTACAAACCTATAACGGTTTCAATCGTTATAACTGCACTGCATCGATGAAACTGCACTTTACAGAGTCTGAAGGTGTTTACAATGTAGGTGTTTCCATCATTTGTAGGAAATCACTCTTGCCGCCTCGTTGATTTCCACTGCTTGAAAATTAGTTTGACCTTTATCAAGTTTCTAAATTACGGTATGAAAATAGTTTGTGCTTCATAGTTAGATGTAGGATGGTAAGAATATTTCAAGATAGTGAATTATTTCAATAAATTGTTTAAAACGTTTTTTAAAACGTTTTGAATTTCTTTAAACTTGTTTAAGAAAGGATTCTAAAGTAATTAAATAAAACAATACTATTCACTATTCAACGATGATAGATTTGCAGTGCACATTCTACAGGCAACAATTTAATATTTGAGGGATGAGTGTTAGAACTGTAACGAACTGTAACTGTAGGACAGCTTCAAATGCGAGCAACTAGATCGTAGGTCCAGAAAGGAGCCGCGGGGAAGTAGTCCTTATTGGTCCGAGGGCGGGAACGTCTTGCCGTGATGAAGACTGATCAGAAGGGGTGCCAAATTGATGTATCGTTCATCACCTGAGGCCACAAGTAAATAGGTATCGACTCTTGTACCTGTAGAGGGGTCCAGTACAGTACTGTTCATCTGGTGTAAAGTTTTTATGTAGACTACATTGAGTCTTGAAAAAAATACTTTATTTCAGATGTTTTCAATTTAATTTTACTCAAATTATTCCTTATTTTTATGACCTAGCTTGAGTAGTGTATTTACTGTTATTAACAACTTTCTGAAAAAAGTACATTTATTACACGTTTGGGACGTATTTGAACACAGTTGAAGTTGTTTTTGGAAAAGGTAAGTGAAAATAAAAGGTCGGGTATAAAAACTTATATTTTGTAGTAGGTTAAAAATGAACACTAAAAAACTATCCAAATTGTTTTCAAACCTTTATATAAAGTAGTAAGTATATAAAAGCCAAAGCCCACGATAGTCTATCATCACTAACTCCCCAATTTCCCGATATTATGTACGGACACTAACTCTTTGTGGTTAAAGTAGCAAAGTAAAAGAGCTTGAATTCAAATTTTTTCTCAAGGTTCGCCCCACGGGCCTTCAATGTTTCAATGAACATGTATTAGATTTGACCAGACCATTACAATCAATAAACCAATCGATCAATAATTACTTTATTGCCTTCATTCAGTCATCATTCGTTCACCGTTCCAAATATTTTAAAAGGTTGCCATAGAATCTAGCATAAATAGCTATGTTATTCCTTGGCGAAACTGGGTACAATGGGGGCTATTTAGTTACCGGTAAATCAAAGTTTACCTGAATTTTTGAATAGACTTTTTTATTATATGTTTAAATAGTTCTCACGTTGATTCGTCGTATTATACAAATAGAGGCAATTAAACTCTTTACAAACACATATTTACAATATTATGTGTTTCATTATGTAAGGTTTATTAATACGACCAATCTACCTGAGAATTATCTAAATATGAAGATTTCCCCACGGAACATTAAGAGACACGAACGTAAAAAATATATTGTAGGTGAAAATTATATTTAACCAATTTGAAAATCAACATCCAATCATGAATTTTGCTTTTTAGTTATAATAATATGGAACTCTCGTTTTCAAACGTTAATGAAATTACTATTTAAACTATGTTTGTAGCTCTAAGATGATCGCACCAGTTGGCCTTTGTATATGCAGGAATGATTTATGTTCTGTTTACAAAGCAGTGTTTATGTTCAGTCATTAGCGCATCTGAATACGGTGGTCTTAGTGCTAGCATCTCTGCCAGACTCTATAGACATAAGGGGCACAATCGGGTATCCTCAACATATTCCGATTATAACATACTCATGTTAAAAATTCAATAATTTATCAAAGCTCTGTAGAAGTATAGGTGTTATAGATTTACAGAGAAAGTATCATACAAATTCAGGATGTAACTGTACACATAAAAGTAATAAAAAAAACTCTAAGGTCTTAAAACTTATAATCTTCTGCCTATCTGTCCGTATGTTTTCCATAATTAATCATACCTTATTAACCTTATCTTAAGGTATCAACTTCAAACTTCGTACATGAATGACGATTTGATACTTCATATTGGTTTTTAACAGTCGTCATACATATTCCAAATTTGAAGTTGATAAAAATAAATACAACCCTATCGACGGTAAACTATAGGTTTTAGAACATATCTTCATGTTATCATATAAGGAGATTTATGTTTTTTATGTTTACAATTACATCCTAAATTTGTGGAAAGCCTTTTCTGATTACCCTGTATATAACAACTGTAACAGTACGTATAGTCAAAATATTTTGTTTTGTCATCTAAATGTTCGGAAAAGCAAATTACAGTTTTCGATCGTGTACATTTTTGAAGAGGCACAAGCGTACTACTCCAGGCGAAGGGTTCAAAGTCAGCCGCCCTTTACAGACGATACAAAAAAGAGGGAGGCGTGCCACGAGGATGTGTTTTGCCACGTGTTGAGGCTCCTCTGGTAAAAAACTGCATTCCCGGTACATTTGTTGGCATTGACACCTGTCACAACAGCTTAGAAGGTAATGTGATGTTGTCTTTACATCTAAGAGTTAAAATAGGCATTGTGCAAAAATAAGTGTTTACTAAATTTTAAGAAAATTTTGAATATTTCATTGCTGCCGGAGTTAACTATATATTTTAACTATTTAAAAAAATTTGGAACCAACAGTTAATGACACAAGTGGAAAAAATAAGTAAGGTTCTAATTAAAGTGACCCATGAATGGTGTTGTAGAGGCGCGGCGGTTAAATAAACTGATAACATTGTTCTTGTGTACACATTTAGATCGCTGTTGATGGACTACATCGTGTTGCGTGAAAGCTTTAAAACATATTTGTTTATATTTGTTGTGAGTTAATTAAAAAAATAATATTTATGGACATATTTGCTTGAATGTATAAAGTATTGGATACGAATTGAAATGAAGACAAAATTGTATTTAATTAATCCAACCAACACAAAATTTAGCGATTTAGTGAAAAAGGTAGGCGCCGACACATTTAAAACGTTAAATGAATAATTAGCACTTTGCCATCCATCGTACAACTTGTACTTTATTTTATTTCATAACAAATCACTGACTAAACAATCAAATATTAATTGTTATTATTATTTGTTTTTATTTCCTTACACGCGATGGTAAGAGAGTAGCCAAGAATTCTTCTACCGTTAATTTGAAAAATAAAAATAAACTACATTGAATACGTTTTAGAATCTCAAATCTAAATCTGTGAGCAAACTTTACAACAATTTTCGTTATTTTGTTACTTTTTTAATCTAAAAAAAAAATATAAAATATTAGAATAAGTTTTTAAATTACTGATTAATGATATAATTAATTATTTTTTGAATGATAATAGAAAAAGGATACAATTTTAGAGATAAAGATGGAAGAGAGCATTTGTGGATTTCTAACTTTTCATCTTTAACAAAAACATTTTTATATTTGTATGCACTCAATTTCATTATACAACTCCAACCTTATCAAGACAACAATATTCGTTGGTATAGGTCGAGTCTATACCGATAAATATTGTTATTTTGATAAATTACATTGTTAAAACATCACATTAGATAAATGTAAGCACCCGGTGGCCGGTTCGAAGAGATTATAGGAGAAAATTACCTGCGATCTCTGCTTTGTTTTCTCATTTCCCGGCGCCTCATCAATTACACTTAATCACTGTAGTAACAATCAATGGACCTGAGCTGAGGCTCGCAACACTGACGCTACTGGACTGGACGTATCATGAGTATGCATCTGAGAGTAATCTCGGAAAAACTGAATCAAGTTCTTTGACATTATTATAAATCGTTGAAGATATAATGCTGCACATATTAGTAAAATGAAATGCGATAAACAGAGATTAAAAATGATTTACGTTAACTCCTACGATATAAATAAATACACTCGTAGCAGAAAACCTGCGTACTCAGTGAATTTCCAATGCATATACATGTATATTAATGCCACAAAAAGCCACATACCAAGTTTCATCAATATAAATTCTTAAATAAACTATTTATTCAATTTAAAATTTTTCTCCATAAGAATAACATGGCGGCTGAGTACGCAAGTTTGCTGAAACAAGGAACACAATAAAAAAATGCACATACCAAGTTTTATTAATTTATGTTCATAATTAAGGGATATAACATTATTCTTATTCTCCATAAGCTTAACATGGGGGCTGGGTAGGCAGGTTTGCTGCTACGGGAAATTTCGGAAAAAAATAGTTTTTTGTGCAAATATAATTAGACCACAACGATACAAAGCAATATACCAAGTTTCGACAGGATAAGTTAATAAATAAGCAAGATATACAATTTTTCTTATTCTCCATAACATTGGACAAGTATTGTATTTAGCACTTTCAATATCTCTGCAACCAACTGACGTAGAGAAATGATAAAAAGACCAAATTGTTCATATTTTTAAGCCAAATCCAATAATGAAAAGTAAAATTTGATTTTACTAAAATATGATATGTTAAAACTAAAAAAATTTTGGGATAAAAAAACCCAAAATACCCCTTTGGATAAAGCGATCTGGCAGGTTTTCGAACTTAAGGTCATGATCGTTGCTTTACATGTTTATACCGAATTTCATCAAAATCGGACCATTTTTACGAGAGTTATCGCACACACACACACATATATAAACAGTTTTGAACGAATGGTGTTTTTGGCATCTGGGGACCTCAAAACGAAAAGTTCATGGTCCCGGGTAGGTCTTACCATGCCGACTACAGTAATAGCTTCTTCCCTATAGGGGAAATTCGCTAAAATTAACCAACAACAATGGTTAGGATAAGTTTAGCGTTAATTCATTTCAATTCATTTCAGAGTGGGGCGGACCGAATCCCAAGGCACGTCAGCCGCTTAGGCTTTGTGCGCTCCCCGTTGAATGTTGGTTTCAGACCCATCGAGTTGCAGGAGCCTGATGAAATGCTCAACCAGCATACCAACTTCTCCCGAGGCAGATGACTACCCATGGTTCCGAGAGTGGCAGCCCTTTCCTCAAACAGAGCGTGCAGTCAAAAAGCAGATGGTCGGCAGTCTCTTCAGACTGCCCGCACTTCCTGCACGCTGGGTCTCCATTGAAGATACCCATGCGAGACAAGTGTTTCCTCAGGTGTCCATGTCCAGTGACTAACCCTGTCATTTGTTTGATGTCCCACCTACTCAGACGCTTGATATCAGAAGCCACCCGCTGCGATGATGGCGAGTGAAGGTTACCCTCAGTGCGGGTAGCTCCGCTCATAAGTTTAGCGTTTCAAAATTACGTTAGAGTGTTTTTTTATATTCTCTCCTATATTTTTATAATCTAAGTGCAATTGCCTCGTTTATTGCCCTAAGGGAGGATTGTCATCCGATTTTACCCCAGGTCATAGCGAGGATTGTTTCAGGGTCGGTCTCGTGAATATTTCATGAGGCAAAGGCGATTTCTCAAGTGAGGTGTATAATGCTATTGGAATTGGCGATGTATTTTAAATTGTATTAAGGATTACATTGACTTAATGATGGATTCAATTAGTTTATAAAATTTACGGTTGGTATGGTAATAATAATTGCGTTACATTATTTACAACTAGGATATTTCTAGGCAGGAAAAATAAATTATTAAAAAAAAATATTTTATTAAAAAAAAAAAAATAGTTTCTAACATTGACGGTTGGTTATAGTAATAATTGTTACATTATTTACAGAATATCTCTAGACAGGAAAAAATATATATTTTGTATACATTTTTCAATTAGTTTCTAACATTGTCGGTTAGTTATAGTAATAATTGCGTTAAATTATTTAAAAGTAGGATATCTCTGGACAGGAAAAATGTTCCTTGCAGAAGTCTTGAGCCCACTAGGCCTTCCTTGAGAGTTTGTAAACGGAACATCTAAGCTTTAGTTTTTTTTGTTTTTTTTTGGTCCAGAGCCAAGCTGTGGCATAAGCTAAACAACTGCTTTTCACACAATAAACAAATGGTCCAGGGACTTACATCGCCAGCAATGGCAAGGTTATACTGGTCAAGCACTTGGCAAAAGGCTGCTAGCAGATACTAGCTCTTACTTCACTAACTGGTTGGTGAGGTTGGGCAGAGGTCGGGTTAAGCAGTTGATTGCTTTTATAACTGGACATGGCCATTTCAGGAAACATCTCCACACTCTCGGACTCAGAAATGAAAGTCAGGTGTGTAGGCTTTGCAATCAGTATGAAGAGACTGCCAAGCACATCATACTGGACTGCGAGAGACTCGGGGCAAGGAGAAAGGCTCTGTTTGGTTGTAAGCAACCAGGTGATGAAAGGGACGCTAGTATTGGTAAAAAACTCCTGGATCTCGTAAAGGGTACGGGCATTGGTTTGCCAAACTAACGTACTAGGGACACACAATAAGCTTCGGTTGACGTGTGAGGATCTTTGAATCTTTGGATCTCTGAATCCGTCCCTTCAACTACACATAAACATAAACATAAGCTTTAGTTTAATCAGTAACTTGATTGGTAATGCATCTAAATTTTGTAATAAAATTCACTAAACTCACTTAAAAAGCTTTAAAGTTAAGTCAATCAAAAATAAACTATATGGGGCGGATTCATTATTGTTTTAGGCCAAAAAGGTGTTTGGAATAAACAGGTGTTTAGAGAACTAGACCTCAAGCGTGTGCTACTATATTTTTAACAAATAGTATTAAGTATAATAGATTCAGGCTTTTCCAGATAATCGCCAGTCATTCAGACCACCCGCACCGTATGTCTATCATATTACATGGTATGGCTCCTAAAACGTTTGCTCTCCCGCCGATATCAAAAATGTTATGATAATCATAATCGATTCGCACATTCAGATTCACCGGGGGTGCCTCCAAACCGAGCTTTATCGTTGACGGATCGACAGCTCGTGTCTTTGCACCTCGTGATCGATGCAGTTAGGATACCGATAGACTGAGCCTGTCCGTGCTTATGGGTGAACTGAGGAGAAGTTTAAACATTAAAAATCAATCTTTAGTAAAAGCACTCTGTACTGTTTTCCTATACTGTGTGCCTCTTCTGTTGATGCTATGGAGCAAAAGCATTACAATTTGTTGAAAGGTGTACTTTTTTTTGATAGTTTAAAAGTGGTACATTATAGTTTATAAATTATAACTTATAAAAATTACAAATACTACCCAGTATTATTCGTTATGATTTGAACGAATGCAGAACGCATAGAGTTCAGTGATGTTTCTACTGGAGAATGAAGACGCTAATGTGTTGGTGCTTCATGGTTATGGACCTTTACATCGGTACATGTTGGACCTAACCTGCGAAAATCTATGATATATATATTCGATGTATTGTCGGAATTAATTTGTGGAGTATTTCAATGAAGTATATCCTAGTCAGATTAAATACTTTATTATTTATGCATATGTGTGTATTGTTTGTTTGTATCCATAGTAGTTGCTTACAGAAACAAAAGTTATACATATATAATATAATGGCATTGAACAACCAAAGTATTGACACTATGAATTGATACATGATTAAGACGTTTGTTGTAAGGTAAGTTGCACAAACTGTCTCGCTGCTTGCTCGAAATCTCCACCGCTTCTCAATATGATGATTTAATCCCGCGGGTAATGAAATTAAATGAATGAAGAGCCAAAAGCCAATAATGTTTGTGCTCTCGTCTGGGCCTGGATTACTGGCCCCACCGGCCTTTTTCATATGACGATTTATAATTGGACATTCCCCATTAATAAGCAGCGCTTAATTGAAAATACAAAACGCCGTAATTGGTTTGGTTGTGCTTTTGAAGAACTGATCAGTAACCATTTTACTTGTACAAATGCATGATTTTGAAATTTTCATTTGCTATTAGGGTTAGTTGTTATTAATAAGTTTAAAAAATGTTACAGGCCCATTTCCAATTGGACCTTAGTTATGTGCGTGAAACATTCGCAAAAATAATAGTCGACCATTTTAATATGCAGTTGGGCAATACTTATACAATCGATTTGCCTAAACTAGATTTCTAATTACCAGAATGATACTGATTTTCATTTTGTGTAGCCAAGCACTCTCATATCATAAACAGTTTTAAATATTCCATCTCCAAAAGGTTTTATAAGTTTCTCATAAAATTGATACTTATATTTTAGTCCATACTTTACACTCCACAGTGGACGTAATCGAGGACTACTGTATATATACAACAACGGGTCTATTGGATACTGAAATAAAATAATAACAACCATGGCTCTCAGGTGTTGTAGCACCTAACTGTGAGGTAGTGGCACATTCCAAATACTCTGAGGCCTCTTTTGTATGGGGAAGTGATGATTTTTGTTGATTGCTAAAAAATAAAAACACATTCGAGGTTAATATAAGTTAGAAAGTTGTTAGGATTTCTAAGACCTTCAAAACAATATAATTTTTAATATAAATTGCTATTTGGTTTTTATTTTTTATTTTGGGACTATACAAATTTTCAAAAAAGTATTTTTTATTATTTTTTACTATGTTTTAAATACTGGCATGTAGCATATCAAAGTAATGCCGAGTTCAATACGAGTAAGAAATTTGTATCAGAATAAACATATGTATTGTGGTTCAGCAGGTACATGGTTTTCGGTAAATGTTAATATTTTTAACAAAATGGCCGCCATTTTGAAACGGATAGAGATAAGTGAGTTCTGTTTTCACAAAAATGTTTGTCTGTTAAAGGAATTTAAAACTGTGTATAACATGACGTATTTATATATTTGAAAATTCCGAGATTCGAACTAGTGACCCTCAGATTTTGGAACACTCTGTATTTTAAACAAGTTACATTATTTTTACGTTACTCCTCGAGGTCGATTTAGTGAGAAATAATTTTATTTCATTCTTCTAGGTCAAGTGGTTCGTCTGCAATCGGTTTGAGATACCTTACATGAGATACCCTGTATAATGTAACAGGTAAGCTTGATTAAAAACCTGACCACCGAATTCAATGTGTATGCAATCTTCGTTACATGCGCATTAAATGTTTTCGTACACCTTTTTAAAGGGTTTGCAGCCTCTCTTTGCCTTACTTTGCCCATCCACATAGACAACAGCTGTAGAACGTATCCAGCAAATTATGGGGTGACCTGTCATACAGACAAAAAAAAACACTAACGCCAACCTCCTTTGCATTTGCTTCATAAATTAATTCCCCATAAGAATCTAAACAAACATAACGGGTATGGTTCTTGGAAATAATAAAATAGGTCAGAGTAAGAAGCCCCTTGAAAACCTATTATACTGTGTAACAGATGGACGGCCATCAAAGCGGCGGCGCGACGCGGCGTCACCCCACAAGAAAAGGAAGGTCCGCTACTGAATATAAATCACCCGACGTGTTGTGTCGAGTATTTATGTGAGGTAATGGAAGGAAGCTAAGGCGAAATATTGTGTCTGAACCCTGAGGTTGGAGCGGCGGAGGGCCACCTGCCTGGTTTTTGTCTCACAGCCGTCATTATGAGATGATTGATCGAAGAATTTGAATTTAAAATGAGAAAGACTCCCACAAGTAGCAATTAGAGACCAGTGGTGAGTTTAGTGGGACAGTATTGATCTCACAGGATCAAATGTTACTTTTCTCAACACAGTCAGACATTAGGAGCTATTTTTTTAAATAGTAGGGAAATGGGCTGTTTTATACCGGGACCTTTTTTAGTACATTTGATTTGTTATCTTGTTAATTATATTTATTTTAACATTTTGCTACTACTATTAAACCTATAAGCTGTGGTTTTAATCAAAATTAAACCCTGTTATTTAATCATAATTTAAAACTTAATGGATACAATTCATGAGGCCACATTTATTCAATTAGGCTTTCGTACAAATAGTTAAGTTTGATGACAATAATAATATTCAACTGCAAAGGTCATATAGTTATCAAATACATTAAAACTAAATACAACTCATTCGATCTTTATTCTGACAGCTAGCGTTTTGCTAAAACTGTTATCAGAGGAAGGTACGAGAGGTAGAACAGGAGCAGACATTTCCGGCGTGATTTACAGTTTGTTCTTCTCTGTAAATTTACAGTTCTGATTCATGAAAGGTTTTCCTCCCCTTCCATAAGTTAAGAGAGTTTTCAATCTGATTTTATTACAAGACAAATTAAAACTCAAAAAGTAATTGTCTTTAAGTAGGTCCAAATTGCATTTATTTCCCTTAAATTTTATTTCAGATATTATTACAGAGAAAGATAGAACATAATATATTGTACAACAGACAACGTGGCATTGAAAATAATAAGTTAATTATAAAATATTAGTTAAGTAATACATTTAAATAAACGTACAGGGCCTGATCGTGAACGATGTGTAAACAATATGATATGCTCTATTGCTTTAATAAATCGTTGGATGAGACATACTGAATAGTATTTACTAGCACTCTATGTAAAAGTCTAGTAGCTTGGCAATCTTTCATTAATAATGATCGAAGAATTGAGTGGGTTTAAAAAACCCGTACAATTATGTTTAACAACGCCCTTTAATTGTTGCTTGTCCAAGTTTGTATACTGAGGGTGGCAAACATTTATACAATCATATATATTTAGGTACATTCAAAAAAGATTTACTATCGTTACATACTAATTGATTTTAAGGAACAAACAAAAAATACGGCAGCTAAAAAAATAAAGATTTGACAAGTAAGCTAACTGTATAATTTTGTTCTTTGTTCAAAAAAGTCTAATATATAGCAATAATTAGTCTAAAATATAGGCTCTCGACTTCAAGTACAACCTTGCCAAAAAAAAGGAATAACAACAGGATTTGTTCACTAAAATTTAATTTTTCCTCAGTAGATACCTAGTTTACACTAAAAGAGCCTTGGAAGATAACTTAATTATAAAAAACGTGTAAAATATCAAATTTTCGACTTTTAAAAAGGTACCTTAGTTGTTTAAAATACATTGAGTTATTTAACCTCATCTCTAAATGATTGTTTAAAACTAAAATATTTTTTAGTAATGTTGTGTGTTTATATAATATTACATCTCTTTCAGATACAGGAACCAGACTTATTTTCCTAAACTATGAGAACAAAAAACTCAGTTAACTTTACTTTTTCATAGTGTATCGCTTTGTTTGTCTCCTAGTAGTGCATACCAGTTAAAAAACTTAGTAATTTATCCAAATCATTTTAGTTTTTCAACAATATCTACAGTGACTAACATTAAGACATTTCCTTTTAAATGTAAATTCAGTTGGTAATAATATAGGTTGTAACATAAATAACTATTTATAAGGAATTAGACTGATTCGCTATGGCAGGGTTTCGAATGATTTAGGTTTCACAGCAATGTCATACATTAATGAATATCCTATACCTTTCTACTGGTGATACTAGAAGGTTTCCAGAGGCATCTAAACTCAACTGTTGATCATAACGTGAAAACAGCGCTGTTATTTTAATTTTGGATTGAAAAATATAAAAATTTGTTCCATTATTGATTTATTGAAATTTTAAGTTTGTAAAGTACAATTTAACTGAAATTGCTTCATAAACTAATTCCTTTATTAAAGATACCAGAGTATTCCATAAAAATAATTCACACAATAAGTTCCAGTATTATGAAATGATTTGGGTATAAGTAGGCTATTTGAAAAAAATTACATTCGTTAGGAATTAAATGATCCAGTCTCAGTTTCAAGATTTAGTCACAGGTGATCAAAAAGATAAATCCTTTAAATACCCCATTTAATAAAAAAGATTTTGTGGAAACAGTAAGGACAGGAAAAGTGTAAAATTTCATACTGATCCTCAGTTGAATATTGGAAGAAAATAAATAGATTAGAGAAAGTTTTACAAATATTTATTTAAAAAAAGGTTAACCCCTTAAAAATTCGTATAAACAAATGTTGTTTTTTCCATA
Source organism: Allygus modestus (assembly GCA_963675035.1). Classification (NCBI taxonomy): domain Eukaryota; kingdom Metazoa; phylum Arthropoda; class Insecta; order Hemiptera; family Cicadellidae; genus Allygus; species Allygus modestus. The sequence goes on along the minus strand of OY776111.1, from coordinate 297,955,493 downwards.
GCGAAGAATGATTTAAAGGATGATTTCAGAGAGGATTGAAATTCCCACATTGGATGATCTCTCATTAACTCTAATCTTTTCATAGAGTATTAAAAAAGTACTTTACGTAAATTTAAATTTATTTCCGTAAAATATGTATATGTATTTGCGTTTACACAAATTCAAATACTAAACACTAAAAAGCTATTTAACATAATAGTATACAAGTCCTATACGACCCTTCTTAAACCAATCCACAATTAAATACCAAACAATACTCTTCGAATAAGAGAAAATATCTATATTAAATCATATCAAACATTAATGAAAAATTAAAAACACGTTCGTATTACATCGCTCGGATACGACCAGTCCATCGAGACACGTTGTCCACATGATGAATGCCGTAATTTCCTCAAAACTTTCCTGACACGCCTCTTTGCCCTACAGAAGCGATTATATTCATCTAAGAATATCAGATAAGTTACTGTCACTTCTACTTGTTTTAAACTTGAAATGTATATAAACCACGTGTGTTAAAAATATGTTTAAATTAAACTGAATTATTGTATTGTTGTAAAGAGTTATCTAGTTTCTATTCACATTAGGACATTAGTTTGTCAAAGGTTCTAAATTAACATCATATACTACACTTTTATAAACTAAATAACTTTGTTATTAAATTTCCAGAGTGATATAACTATCCCTCAGTGTACAGAGAGAATGTTTTGAGTCAAATTTGCTTGATGCCTGGTACTCAAACTAGTGCTGGTATTAATTAATTATTGATTTGGTAACTGAGGATGTTGTTTTTACTGTATGACTCTTTCTTATAATAATGGTAATCAATGTTAATACTTTAAATTTATAAGTAACACTGTTAGAATAATATGTTCAAGACTATTTTTAATAAATAAATAAATAATTCTTAATATATGAGACTATAAAAACAACTAATAAGGTAGGTTAATGCTGTATTGATCTTCAATATTATATAGTTTGCGCGGAACGCTTGCTTGCTTCGCTAATTACAAAAGGGGCTCCTTTGCCAAGACGAACTATTATCAGAACGAAAGTTCATCTGTTATCTATAATCTAAGGAAAAAATAATGAGTAAAGGGTCCCCTTAGGACTATTTATCTGATATCTTTTCCCCTTAGGAAAAAGAATAACGTGAGTCGGGACTTGCACGTCTTCAAGGAAACATCTAATCTTGTCAATTTAATTATAAAATTACATAATTTCAGATTCATGTAGATTTAAGTGGTTGGTAGCCTCTTTTTTCCTTAATTTTCTTGTCCACACAGACTACATATCTGAGTGCGTAACGTATTTAGAAAATCAAGGGGTGAGTCGTTACAGTACGAGTTGAACAGTCCTTATATAGAAGTCTTGCCATAACTGGGGTTAGAACCCAAGACAGGGTTCGAAGTCTGTCCACTTGACCATTACGCCAATGATTCACCAAACACATATGTCGATTGCTCTAAATATGTTAAAACGCATGTCCCTAATCAGGGCAATAAAAAAAATGCTATTCTTCTGTTTTGAAATAAATGTTCTAAAATTGAAACATCACACAGATACACAATTTATCTTCATTCGTGCCTATTGCCGGTCGGCACAGCTAATTCATGATTCATGTGTATTGTGTTAAAGATTGTTTTAATTTTTTCAAGGTTTTCAAAACAGAAAAATTAAATTATTGTGCTGCCCCTGATGATGTAAAAAATATTCTGAAAGATATGCAAGACAATATTCGGGAATGATAACTGTTAGCTGAAGGTTAATCAATACCTATATTCCAATTGTCATGTAACAGTTCTGGAGGTATTCAACAATAAATAAAAAATTTAGGTCACCTGCTTGAATTTCTTGACCTTCCCAAAGCCAATTTAATACTGCATGGACTATACATACCATCCTGTAGTAATATTAAAAGTATTACAAATTCATTGTCTTTAAGCAAAACAAGTTTAGAATATTTAATTTTTGAAGTCATTCCTCATTTTAAAGCCGTAAAAGATTTTGCTGTTTCCACGTTCGAAACCTAAACTGATTATGGGTTCAATGAACTCAAATAAATCGAGTCTATATTCTAAACAAAATCAATACCAAAATTAGTAAGCTAAAATAAACTGAAAAAGGGCAGTGTTATTAAAGATAACAACAACATTTCAATTTCAAAACGGACATCCCGGTTTGTTTACAGTGTTAACATATACGACGCGCTGTCCACTCATCCAAATAGAATATTGATAGATGGCTCTGCATATTTTCAATCAATATTGATTAGGGAAACATATCGCTCTCTCAGTTATGCATAAGAATGTCGAACTTTATAGTATTATAGAAAACAGAAATAATATTAAAGTATGTCATAAAACTCCTTTTACATAAAAAATTCGCTGATAACTATTAAAGTGGTTTATAAAGAAATACAAACTTGTTGGTGCTGAATTGGTATTTCATGTTTTAAGCCATCCGCTCACATAGGTAGCGAGTGCACTTATAGTTAAATTGAAACTTGTATTAGCTAAGAAAAATCATAGAGGTTGACTTATAACACACTTATGACACATAACACAGCTCGCATAAACATGCAACTTTTGCTAGGCAAAAGTGAATAAAACTACATCCTTTAATTATAAGGACACTGTAGTGGTAGCATAGTGGTCAAAGTGCTCAACTAGTAGAGTCAGATGTTCATCAGATCGTCCTGAGCAAAATCTGACAATGTGGTAAAGATCTGATTCTAGACCCAGCTGCCATTAACCACCTCCACCACTGCCATTGACCACTGGGCAGAAACAACAAACATCGTTTTGGTTATGATTCATTCTTTGAACAGGTCAACTCTAGGTAGAAACAAGACCAGGGTTTGTACTGTCCCATGGCAAAACGTAAAACAATGCCAATGGTGTAGAAAGATAAATCAACAAACACTGATGATAAAAGTTACTATATCTCTAAATCATAATTTATCAATGTGAACTGCAAATAGTTATTGTTATATTCATTACCATATTTATTTTTGGGATTTTAAAGTCAACTATTAAATAAAAACAGGGTTTACTTTTTTCATCACTTAACTTTCCGTCTAACTCATATGCCATTTTACCTTTATCTGATATTATTTATATGTTATTATTTAATATGAAACGCACGCAGCACGCTGACGTGAGGGAAGTGAATTTCCACATAAAAACTTTTAAAACTCAAAATCAGTGTAAAACATACATTTATTTCTATTTTTATTGAATTCTGAAAACATTGAGTTTTTGGCTGTTCTGATGCTCCTGGTTTCATTTACCTGCAATGCTGACAATACAATTTTACGCATTATAAGGTTAGGAGAAGGTCCAGTCAGGCTTGAAAGTAGGCGTGAGGTTGCTGGGGATGATAAAAGTACACCAAGAAATGAATAACAGGCTTTTCTAATGTAAAACACCCATAAGACAACGTACTGTGTTTGGTCAATACACATTTTCTTCTATAACTTGGTAAATAGTTATGCTAAAATGACGGGAGAGGGCTTATAAGTTTTGCCTTACTAATTCCCATCTTTCTATATGGATTAATTTTACATCCGGGGCTTTTCTGACCCTTTTTGGGCCCAAAAACTCAAAATTTGAAAGATTAATCCCCAAAAAAGGGGTTTAGAGTTTTTCGATTGTTTTGCCCAACGAACTTGTCCAACTGATTATAGAAAGGAATGTCCCTACCAAATTTGAAGTAAATCGGACAAAAAATGTGACCGCTACAGTGCATACACATGCATATATGCAGTACAATGATGCAGTACATATATGTATACAGTACATATATGCATATAGTATTATATAGTATTATATATATATATATATATATATAATTTTGAACGACCCCCCAAAACGTGTTCAGGGGGTCACGTTAGGAACTTCTATGGTGGTCCCGGGCTTAAGTTTCACCGTGCAGGTCATGCTAATAGTTCACTTTCCATAGGAAATTCACTAATAATGTTTACATGAAGTTTAGAAGATCTTATTGTCATTTCAAATTTGAAGAGTACAAAAATAATTATTGTTTGACGTGTGATTTAGAAAACCTATTTTCATAATAATATTAGATCACATTTCAAGTTTTTATATTTCTGTCACCAATAAAGCATATAAAGTATAGAAATAAACTAGAAATGGGATGTTCGTAACATACATACTCCCAACAGGCTATTTGGCTTATTAACCTCAAAGCTTATCTAGGAACTCTCCGATCCTGTAACGGATACTAATGTGGTGATATGGTTAAATAGATTATTAATTATATTAAAATCGTCCAATAAGAAGAAAAAATTATTATCTCCTGGTGTCTTCTATAAATCAACATCACAAAAACAGACATCTGCGATACGACCAAAATTACAATAATCACATAATGATAAGCCTAATCCTCCGTTCTATACCTATCAACACAACGACTCTTCAAATTCTATCTGTTACCAAGTTATATTTTTTGGAAGAATTTTATTATAACTTAATAAGAATTTAACTATGGATGAATTACTATCTATCGCAAGGTAATTTTTTCATTGCTTCCCTGAACGTTGGTTTTGCTCATGGCTTAGAGCCAATAACACGATGACGTTGCGGTTGCGCGGCTGGCTGTTGCATTACCAGCTATATCACCAGCACGGGCCACAAGCGCACGAGAGCATGTAGCTCCCAGGGCCACAGCCAGACTTTTCTGGCGCTCAGACACCCTTAAACAGAAGCAATTCGACTGTTCTGCTCTTTCCTTTCTATTATATGCCTGCAATTATTTATTTAGTTATACAAATTTATGTCACGTATAATTACTTACAACATGTGAAATTCTGATGAAAATAATGATTAATGAATTCAAAGAGCTAAAAAACATTTTCCACTAAATAAGTAATAGCAAGTATCAGGCATATGTATTTCTTTGCTAACTTGACGTAAGGAAACAACAAATTCTAGTACTTTATAAATGTACCACTTTAGGTGTTACATCATAGTGAATGGGCAAAATAAACTAAAACATTACAATAATAAATCGAATATATGATCGGTAGATACTGCAGGTTACCATAACATTTTATGCCGCCAGATCTCACAATTACTAGACTCCCAGGCTGTTCATAAAAGTAATGGTTTCTTATCTTACAAATTCACCTATATTTACTGCAGTTCGTTTATTCTAAATCAAAATCTTTGTTACGTATAACGAACATAAATACTAATAATATAAAAAACGCACATAAATAACGTGCTGCATCAGAACTGCACATTTATACCAATACTACTGTTGGGTTAACACAGTTTATCTAAAACAATAAACGTGAGCGCGTCAGGCAAAGCTGAGTGGTGTTGAGCGATAAAGCCACACAATATCGCGACTGGGGTGTAGCAAAAATTGGAGGCATTGTTTTGACTGACAGTCGCGCCTGTCAAAGTGGGCTCTCGCTGTCAGTAAATCGGCGTTTATAAGCTTTGGATCAAAACAGTAGTTGTTTAAAATTCCAAAATTGTTTAAAGAATTACGAAAATTTAACTTGATTAACTTTCAATTGAGATATAAGCTAACACATTTATTGAAAAGTTTGTATTTGATTTTCCTTTTGTACCTTGTACAAACAAAATGTTAATCGAATGCCAAAAAAACATGTCATTACACAAACGTACATTTAAAATTACTCTTTAATCTTACATATAAATAAAAAAGTGCACGTTAGAAAATCTGATTACAATTTTTGTTTAACAACTAACACCTTGTTTATAAGTTTAATACAGTTTTTCAATGAGAAAGTAAACGAATAGGCCTATTTATTTCACATACAACTTGATATGCCCCAAATATAGCATGCAGCTTCCTAGAAATATACTTTAAGCAAATTGGGTTACATCCCTTTTTCTACAACCCAAGCATCGAACATAATTGTAATAAAAACATACCTTTATTGCTAGGTACACAGACAACAAAAATATACATTTGAGGGTAAACTATGGGTAAATAAGTGCAAACAGCACGAATTCCAAAATTAGGCAAACCACTAACAGCCGATGGTGAAACAACAGGTATGCAAACGACAGCTTCCAGATGTTTACGTGGATGCTAATGGCTTGGCACGAGACTGTGGGTCTGGGTCCCAGTGAAACGTGTCTTTTAAAGAAGATGTGCTTACTGTTTTAATGCCTACCATTACTCCATTGTTAATTTATAATTATAAAAGTTTGTAATAATAAAAAGTGCATTCAAATAAAAATCAAACCTTGTTAAAACATACAAAAGTTGTTTACATTACAGGTAGAAAATTGCATTGGGTAGTTGATATAGCATGGTGGGGGTTGGTGTTAAATATGTTTTGTCGTCTTCTTAGAACACACCAAACGAGTGGAATTCCCCTCTATTAAAAGCTTTTGAACCAAATGGGGAATTGTACTCGTAATTGCGCAACAAGATTATTCATACAACAAAAAAATAAAACGTTTATGACATATTTTATGTTCTTTAAAATTTGTGTATAAAGAATATTTTTATAATATAACCTTCCAACGTACGAAATAAAAACATAATGCATATAGTTTAAATAATTGTTCTAACAAGTAATATTGACCGTTTTTTAAAACACCTTTCTTTACAAGTACACCTTTACAAAACTGTACGTTTTGCTTTGAAAAGTGTGCCTTACATTCATTGATTACAAATACCCTACCGCTTTTTGTGAAAAAAAACGAAGGTATCGTCAATATAGCTTGGATATTTTGGTATTCTACTGTATTAAATTATCCTCGGGACTGTTGGAACATATACATGTCACCAAAATTGGCTGTGATTTGTCACACTTTTATTTGTCAGAGCCTCAATACAGCGGTGGCGGTGCTCTCGCTTGGGAGGCTTTCCATTTGTTTGCCAAACCTACGAGGCTCAAACACGACACAGCGGCTCTGGCGAGGCGAGTTTGTTTTGTTCTGGTTTTATTTTAACGCGATTACAGTCTCTCAGGACCACTGACATATTATAAAGAGGATTTATTTGACCCGTTCACTGTGTTAGTGAGTTTATTTTACAGGGATAAACCAATAATTGGACACAACCGGATAATCGCTTTCAATTAGCATGTTAATCAGTGTTTGGTGACGTGTATGTTGTCGAGGTAACCGGCTTTGGTGGCAGTGTTTTACAGAATATAAAAAACAGTTTAGTTTTATACAAGATATTTCTACAGATCGCACTACTTAAAGGCTACTTAGAACGAATTTACACCTTCAACTTGGTTAGTAAAAAGAGGCCATAAAATCAATAATATGCCTGGCCACGGGAAAGTATACTTTGTTGATTTCATGTGAGGAATACAAATTATGTGATTATGTATGAGGAATAAATTTGTGCCATTAATTTTCTCCCAATTATCGTAAATTTAAAATAAAATATAGTATCCAGGATAGTTTTGAGCCGTATTTAGGAATAGTATTTTTTAGCGAATTTCCCCTATAGGGAAGAAGCTATTACCGTAGGTCTCATGGTAAGACTTAAGCCCGAGACCATGATAACTTTTTGTTTTGAGGTTCCCAGATGCCAAAAACACTATTAGTTCAAATTTATATATATGTATATATATATATATATATATATATATATATATATATATATATGTCCGTTAACACGATAACTTGAGTAAAAAAAGTCCGATTTTGATGAAATTTGGCTCAAATGTGTAAAATTACATTCATGACTTTAAGTTCGAAAACCTGAAAAATCGGGCCATGGGAAGGGGGATATATGGGGGTTTTAAATTTTCAACAAATCAGTTTTTTGCATTTTTCACCCTAAAATAAAAAAAAATGTAATTTTGGTTTTGACCATGTTATAGAGCTTATAAAAACAAATAATATATTATTTTGAATTATTAACCTAGGTTAAGTGGTTGTGGAGAAAATCCAAAAAAACCTACCCATAAAATCTCCCATGTTAATCTTATGGGAAAAAGGTTTTTGGCTTTTCCTCAGTTTATTTTAATGTAAACTTCACATTTGCTTTTACCAATCTGTTCAGTTCCACAAAACAATCATTTGGATTGTGATTCTACGCCCAACCGTTGCAGAGATATTCGAAGTGCTAAACACAGTACGTTGTCCAATGTTATCCTTATGGAGAATAAATAAAATTTGATATCTCGATTATTTATGAATGTATGTTGATGAAACTTGGTATGTGGCTTCACGTAGTACTGGTATATTGATATTTGCACAAAAAATCGATTTTTTGTTGATTATTCCCGTAGCAGAAAACCTGCGTACTCAGCCCCCATGTTATTCTTATGGAGAATAAGTAAAATGTAATGACTCCCTTAATTGTGAACATAAATTAATAAAACTTGGTATGTAGCTTCACTTGGTTAAGTTATATTGATAATTATATAAAAATCCATTTTTTGTTCCTTGTTGCAGCAAACCTGCTTTCTCAGCCCCCCCTATTATTCTTATGGAGAATAACTAGAATGTTATATAGCGCTTATATAATTGAATATTGTAACTCATTGAATATTGATGAAAATTGTTATGTGGCTTCGCCTAGTTAAATTCTATTTATATTTGCATAAAAACCAATTGTTTGTGTTTCTTGTTCAGCAATCCTACGTACTCATTACCAATGTTATTCTTATGGAGAATAATGAAAATCGCTTATATGTGAATATATTTTTATGAAACTTGGCATGCGGCTTTATGTGGTATTAAGACATATATTCTGCATTGGAAATTCGCTGAGTATGCAGGTTTGCTGAGACAGGGGGATATTCACCTACCTTATTTCCTCGATATTTGTTGAAAATGCCTTAGTAGGATTGTCTTATTAAAATTGAATAACTCGAATTTCTACTGTAGGCTATAAATAACATGTTTGTTGTCAATAAATATGCCTTATTATTTTTTTTGTCGATGTTAATTACGCATATATTCAAGGTGCAATAAAATAGTATATAGATTACCAGTAATAAATTTTCGTCACCTTTAGAAAATAATTTCTTTATTAGCATGATTCATGTTGTTACAAATAAACAGGATAAATAAAATAGTCTTACAATAACAAGACGGTAAAATATACACAAAAGATATATCAGCTGTTCGCCTTCTTGTTTCTGTCATTCTCTGATTGGGCCTGATGATGACTGGTGTAACTGGTTGAAATCGATCGCCTCGTACCATCTTTTGTGTATATTTTACCGTCTTGAATGTAAGTACAGTATAAGTGTAAATATACTTTATAGTGTTGTAAGACTATTTTATTTATCCTGTTTAGTTGTAACAACACGTATCATGCTAATAAAGAAATTATTTGCTGATGCCAGTCAGGCAAGTTAGCATTGTCTTACAGGGGTGTTAGAATCAAGATTCACACGAAGATTGCTGATGTATATTTTAACAAACAATAGTCAAGATGAATTGTAATTCTATTGCTGCCAGGAAAACTAAACATCAAGCTAAAGTTATCTTTGTAGAGAATATGATTAAACAACTGTATTGCGAAAAAGATGAACCTACCATGCAATCATATCATGTAATCTTAAATTTGAAGATAAATATGGGCCTGTCGCTTGGAATTTGTTGTATGAGATTGTTTCAGAAGAAGTTGAAGACGTAATGCAGAGGAAATATGAAAGAGTTAACAAGAAACTGGACAACCTGATACATCGAGATAGTACTATTGATTAAATTGGACAGACGAGAAATCAACACGAATTCCAACAACGAGTTATCAACATGACAGATGTGCAGTTCGAGAAAGAAGAAGTCGAAGTCCTAGAATACTGCATAAAAGATAATTTTGTCGTCAGCAATAAGAAAATGAATGATCTGATGGCGACAGACATTGAAGCGAACGTCAGGATGTTGAAAGAAGTTGACCAGTGCGCAGTACGACAGGAGATCACCAGAGATGTTCAAGTCAACAACAAAACACTAAATAAGGAGAAATAAGAAGACCTGAATAAGTGTAACGGAATTAAGAAGAAATTAGAAGAAAGTAACTCACTCGCCCTGAAGGCTGACAAGAGCAATGCCGTTATAATTATGAACAAATAGGACAATATCAAGAAGACGGAAGATTTTATTAAAGAAAATAACTTCAAGGAGCTTCAGGGAGATCCAACAGAAAAATACCAAAAAGAACTGACCGAGGCTGTGAAGAAGTGTACCAAAGTGATTACAAAAGAATGTAGACCGAAAATGAACATCCTTAACTAAAAATTTCCAGTAATGAAGGGAATTCCTAAGATCCACAAGAAGCATGTGCCTCTCAGACCTCTTGTAAATTTTAAATGTGCACCTACATACAATGTTTCAAAGTTGTTGTCTGCTAGATTTAACAAGGACTTGGAATTAGAATACAAGTATAATGTAAAAAATAGCTATGATTTCGTAGATAAAGTGAAACACGTCAATGTTAAGGGTAATAGTAGATTAGTTTCTTTTGATATTTATTTTTTGTACACAAATGTACCTGTCATGGAAACGGTTAATTTGATTAAATGTAGGCTCATAGATAACGGATTGGATAAAGTTTATGTAGATCATAGATCAACTTGTAAAATTGCTAAAAATTGTACTGAAACCGAACTATTGTAGATTCAACAATTGGTTTTATGCACAAACTGATGGATTAGCTATGGGGGGTCCACTTTCAGCAATAATCTCAGAAGTGCTCCTACAACATCATGAAGAATGTATTTTGGAAAGATTGAACAAAGATCATGATGTAGCAATGTACGTTAGATATGTAGATGATGTCCTTATAATTTATAGCGAAACCAAGGATGGTGAAGCAGAAGATATGACGCAATTATTCAACAACCACCACAGAAACCTGACTTATACAAGCGAACTTGAAGAAGAAAGAAAAATTAATTTCCTGGATTTAACACTAATGAGAAGAGAAGATAAGCTGGAATTCGAAATCTACAGGAAGCCAATGCAAAAGAATACAACTATCAACAGCAAGTCCATACATCCATCAAGCCACAAGACCGCTTCATTCCGTTCAATGCTGCACAGAGCCTACAAGATCTCATTAAGTGAAACAAGCAAAAGAAAGTAAATAGCTACAATCAAATCTATAGCTCGAGCCAACGAATACCAATCTACACTTATTGATGAAATGGGGGTGAAGATATTGAAGAAGATAAAGAACCAAGAATGGCTCCAAAATATGACAAATCTGAGCAACGAACGGGAGAAGGAGAGTACGAGATATGTTGCATTTAACTTCACTGGCTCAAAAACACAGAATATTGCAAATCGATTTAAGAAGTATGGAGTATCCGTAGCCTTCAAGATACAAAACACCATGAGTAAAATTCTGCATCCGAACATAGAAGATTGTGATAAGTTTGATAAGCCCGGTGTAAAATCAGTTGTAATGATTGTGATAATTTTAATGTTGGTCAAACTATTAATTTTATAAAACGATACAAGAATCATGTTTCAGCATGGAAGAACCGAAAACCGGAAAGATCGAATGTCGCAAAATACCTCCTGGAAAATGGCCACTCATTGGGAACCATTGAAGACAATTTGAATATTCTCCATATTTGTAAGAAAGGAAATGTAATGAATGCATGGGAAGAATTGTTTATTTTTAAGGAAAAATGTAAGGATAGGGATGGTGGTACTTATCGTAACTTGTATTTGGAACTTCCGGTAGTCAATAGTACATAAGCTGTTCGCCATCTTGTTTCTGTCATTCTCTGATTGGGCCTGATGGTGACTGGTGTAACTGGTTGAAATCGATCGCCTCGTACCATCTTTTTTGTATATTTTACCGTCTTGTATGTAAGCACAGTATAAGTTTAAATATACTTTATAGTGTTGTAAGACTATTTTATTTATCCTGCCTTTAGAAAATAAGATAACTACATTTTTATGAAACTAAGACACTTTATAATTTAAAAGTGACAGAAATTGAATAAAATATGATGTAAAAATACTCGATACCGCTGTCGTACTAATTAAAACTTTGCAATCCACTTTTCAGGGATAGGATCTGTTGGGAAAGTGGCCCCTTTTGGAATGAAGGTGGGAACGTATTGCCGTTATGAAGACGGATGGGAATGGGCACCAAACTGATGTGTCGGTTAGCAACTGAGGCCACAAGTAAATAGGGTTTGACTCTTGCACTAGGATGACAACAGAAAGGCACTGTTCGTGTATACATATAAGATACGTAATTATATCGTATACGTAAAGATATAAGAGAAATACAAAACTTACAGGTTTTCAATTAAGTATATATTTCTCTAACTGTACTAAGATATTGCCTAACTTTTATATTAAAAATAATAATATTTCTGACCACATTAGATTGATTAATTAGGAGAGTGTGATAAATAACAATTCAAATTTGTTTTATGAATATAGTAGTTCATCTCTATATAAATTATAACTATCAATCCTGTTCCCTTTGAAACAGTTTTTAGATATTATTGTTTTGGACAAACATTACAGTTGACATATAGTAACGGACCGGGTGCCCAGCTCTAAGAGATTGTCTGAGGAGAAAATTACCTGCGATCTCTGCTTTGTTTTCTCATTTCCCGGTGGCGCCTCATCAATTACGCTTAATTACTGTAGGAAAAATCAATGGACTGAGCTGAGGCTCACAACACTGACGCTACTGGACTGGACGTATCACGAGTATGCATCTGAGACGATATTGAATTGTGTTAAAGGCGGTCCCACACTTCTTGCGAACACGTCCAACATTCGGCCCAACTCCGAATGAACATTTGGGAGAATGTTTGGCCAAATGTTTAGGCATGTTCACCAGAAGTGTGGGACCGCCTTTAGAAACACTTATCAATAATTAGGTTCACAATACTGTACAAGTTGTCACTTTTATTTATTATTTATATTTAGTTGTGCACCTGACTCATTTTCTCGTATTTGTCCAAAAAGATTTCCGCCCTTGGGCCTTAAAAATGTCAATGCTAATCTCATTTAGTCATATAGTGTTTACAGTTTTTGCTAATCATTTAATTTAAGGAATTTCTTTATCTAACCAAATTAACATACAGTCTATCATAGTTAATACACAGAGCGCTGCGAAAGCCAACTAACACCCAAGGGTATAAGGCGGTAAAACAGGTGAGACGAGACAGAAGCTTCAAGCTCTGACCACGACCGAGTGGGAGGATATTTGGCGACCGCAAGCAAGAAGGTGAGTGGAACTCAAGCAACGCAAGCATGTGTGATTGAAATATTTATGATAAACTAACCTAACCTGTAAAATTCGCACTTCTTATAATACGTAAGTACCATCTTCACTCAAAGATTTAACTTACGTTAATTTAAGTCAATGTGTCAACTTAAGCTGTTGAAATTAATTAACACTTACTTGTCTACAAAATGTTTTTCAAGTTGCAACGGTTTAGCCTTGAACATTACAAATCGCATATTCTTTTACATTTGTTATATTGAATTGAGCTTACGCGTTTGTGTCATGTCAATCTTCTTATAAAGATATTGATTATTTAGATAACATACTGTAAAATAAATTCTTCCATTGGTGGAAGAGAAGCTGAGAACTTGCCCGGTCCAGTGAAAGACTCATAAGGAAACACATTTACGTTGTAGTAGTGGATTATGGACAAACCAACAGTATACATTATACAGTATAAGTTTGTTTGCTAATTTACGTAGTGGCTGGGATGGAAATATTTAAGAATCTAAAAATCCTTACTATTAACATACGTGTGGTGGTCATGTTGTATATACTTTTCCATTTTGCAATATAATTTAATCTACGTTTAATTTAATAATAATAATAATAATAATTATTATTATTATTATTATTTATTTGTTTCAAAAACATACATGCAGTACAAAAGTTAACATAAATATTGATCAGAGCTCATGTACAAACTAAACAATAATTTACTTGGCTGCCAAGCATAATATACTGTATTAGAAATCAGTGAATCAAAATCAAAGTACCGAAATATATGAAGAAACAAATAAAGTTTTCCTCCCAGGCATAGCCTGATTCGAGGTAACAAACAAATAACAAACCAATTTGTCCCAAATGTTGCATTACCAAAGCATTCTTTGGATTGTTGAAGGGTATGGGAATTTCCTTAGTTTGTTTATATAGTTTAAATAATACTCATTATGAGCACCTTCAGATTAACACCCCATTTGATCCCATCCAGTATTGTCATATCCAGAATTGTGTAAAGGGTAGTCGCGTCAGCATTTCATAAGTCAAAAGCAATTTCTAAAAATTTGTTACTGTAACATAAGTTTTTATTATAGGCTGTTTTGACCTTGGCTATTTTTGTAATTTAAACTTAATATAACTTTTTCATATGATTATGAATTAATTATATTCTCATTTAGATGTTGAAATCGTAATTACAATAATTGTATTAATAATTCGTCTCAGTAATTGAAAAATCAATTTCCGGTATGTTATAATTGTAATTTTCTTCTGTTTTTTTTTTCAAATTAAAAGGTTAACAATAACATTATATGGGAAATTTTACGCAAAATCAGTAGCATTTATATAAATTGTAGAAGTTTTTAAATGTAAACCAAAACTGTATTACAAATAGTTTATAAGAACCAAAAATGATTTTTTTAAATTTTAACGCTTACGCATCTTACTATATTTTTAGAAAAACGATTAGTTTCAATAAAATAAAGAAACTTATGTTAGGTTTTATGTTGTTTTAAAACAATAATGTTCATCCCAGGGTATGTTTAAGCATTGTTTAAGTTATTATTACTTCTGCAGATATATGAACGTCCATATTACTTAAAATGGTTAGACTCAATAAAATAACTATGAAGTAGAAAGGAAACTAATTTAGGACATATAAATAATCCCCCATAACCTTATTTTATTTTTATTCAAACTGACTATTACAACAACTAAACCTCGAGCGTGTTCATCAAAATATACTTATGAAAACTCGTGTTAAGGATCTGTCAAGACCCACGCCTTTCCCACATAATCACCCATTCAGACCACCCGCAACGTTGGGCGACTGTTGGGCACGTTTGAAGGCGTCTATCATGTTACACATTGGCTCCTTAAAAATGTCCTCCCCAGCCGGCATCAGGAACGTTATGATAATCATAATCGATTCGCACTCAGATTCACCAAGAGTGACTCCAAACTAGGCTTTATTGTTGACGGATCGACAGCTCGTGTACCTCGTAATCGATGTACTTTGGGGGCTGAGCCTGAGCCATTAGACTGAGCCTGTGGCCCAGAGGTGTGTGGTTTGATGGGTTTATTCAAACTGAAAAAATTCTCAAAGTTAAAAACGAATCCATCTTGTATTCGCTTTTTATATATTTTTTTCTATATATTTTGATTTGTTGCCGTGCACACTTTTAAACTTGATCAGCTTAAAATTTGTAAATAGCATTTACTTCCTTTTATTCATATGTTTCAGCACATATAAAAAGGAATGATTATGTTAAAGAGTAATCTGTGTAAATTATACAGCAGCAGCAGCACTTTGCTAATCATTGCCATTATTAGAATTTTCAGCACATTGCCAAGCATGAATGAGGATTCCACCGCCCTCTCTGCAGATCATTTAATTAAATCAGTAAAGAACCAAAATCCACGTTTTTGCTCACATTTGAGCTTGGATTACCAGTTTACTAGCCCCACCAACATTGTACACTTCCCACCGGCCTTTAAAAATCCCACTAACCGTTGTACATCCCACTAGCCTTTGTTTCTCCGATTGGACTTTGTACGTTTCACCAAACGTTGTACCCTCTTTGTACGATCCACCAATCTTTGCTCATCCCACAGGCTTTTGTTTCACCAAATTGGACTTTGTACATTTCACCAACCTTTGTACCATCTTCCGTTCTTTGTACATTCCACTAACCTTTCAATCCCTCACCAAACTTTGTACCTTCCTCCTGTTCTGTTACACTTAACGGTTTATAATTTCCATCCATTCCCAATTAATCAACAGAGCTCTGGTAAAATACATAACTCCATAGTTGAAGAGCGGAAAATTTGCATAACAGTTATAACAATACAGCAATTGTTTGGTTAACCAAACGCTGTTAAGGTTTGTTTTTATTTCGATAAGGTTAGTATTCCGTATACACGGGTCTTAAACCTATGCGTGAAACGTTCGGGAAAATGAGAATAAACGATATTAATATATAGTACTGATACAACTTCTATGTTTTAAAGAGATTTATGACTTACGGAAACATAGTTTTTCTTCCAAAAGAATTGTGATTGTATATAACCAGGTACTCACGTACTCACATAAACAATCATAAGCAGTTTAAATTTCCCTCCCTAAAATGTTGTACAAGTTTCTCATAGATATCATGGATATTTATTTGTATTTTAGCACGTAAGTAAACTTGACTGAGGGTTTTTCTTTATTACGAGTAGTACAACGGTTAATTAGCTAATGCAGAAACAACAACAACCTTATTCCAATTCATGCTTTCTAACCCTTAAACTCTCCCTCTACGATTACTCTACTACAATTTACCTACACTCAAATTGCACAATTAAGACTCAAATTACGTAAAATGGCTATATGACTCTGTAACATGTGCTACGACAGTCAGTACAATGTCGTCTTTAGATACGATATGGATTCGCCGAAACGGCGTTGTTAAAACAAAAACATAAGAAGATAAACATGAAAAACACAGACAGGTTTGTTACGTTTCGCGATCCCGGTCCACATTGCTGCGGTCCGCGCAGGCTGCTGACTAGTCAGTCACTCATGCGTCGTTTCAGGCGCGGCGGGATTGCTCTTCTTGCCTTGATTTCGTCCTCTGATATAAAATTGTGATGTACATAAAATGTGATTTAAATAGTAATTGATCATTTAAAATAAGTTCATAACGGTAATAGTTTATATGTGATTATTATATTTCGGAATTTTCGAGGCTTTCCATAATTTATTGACTTTCCCCCATGTGTGGAGAACTTTCAAACCACTGTTAAAACAATACTAAAGCAATCAAGGCGCTCAGGTGTCGGGCGTCGTAGCACAGTGAGAGCGGGATGGTCCTATATCACTCGGACACGATAAATTGTACACCATGTCTGAGGCTCAGAATGTGTTAACAGTAAAACTTTTGTTCTTGAAGAAGATAAATGTTCTCTATTAACAAGAGAATACTCTCACTATCTGATTCTGTTATAACGTTTACTCGCCATCTGTAGCATTGTATCTTACAAAATACATATACAATATATTATTAATGCCATTCCCTTCCTGAAATTACCAGTTTTATTTGGTATTGTTATTATTATTTTATAATAGGTTCAACAGATTTACATTACATATAGGAGCTAAACCAACAATACACCAAACTATTTAGATTATAAACGCTACACAAGGTATTTTGTAAGTTTTTAAAAAGGAAGAATTGAATATTTATTGGATAACCCAATTATGTATAGTGTACTTCCGGAAGGTAAGAATCATGTAACATGAATATCTGTAATAACTAATAAGCATGTTAAACGCACGTCTACTGACAAGAGACAAACGAGAGTTTATATTATTCAATATTACTATTTTTGGAAAGCTCCTTAAGCTTATGAATATTATTTAGCTTAGTTGCAAAAGTAAGTAAGGTCCTTCCTGGGTAGTGAAGGTATTTATAAAATGTTCTTAAGTTCAAATGAAGATATGTAAGCGATTAATTGTTTGAGCAGATTAGCGTGGCAAATGATGATTCCTTTTCCGATACTGAATCGTCATTGTAGGATATTAGAAATGAATTAGCGACCTAAAGAATGAAACCTGACAAAAAGCCTGAAGTCACAAGTACTTCTTGGGAACGTTTTTTGTGGAGCCTTTTGTTTAATTCTGGGAAAAGTTTCTAACTTCATCCATATCCATAAAACCAATTAAAGGCGCCTTTTCTAAGGTACACTACAATTGAGTGGAGACTAGTTAGGTTATTTCCTAACCTGTAACTGATGGTTTCTTAACTGCAGGTCAGGCATACTTAACCAAGTTTAATCAGTAATACTGCATTAAAATAATAATTACGATTTCAACAAAAGTAATTTATCTATATTTAAACTGGGGATACCAAAAATGGTATTAGTAACTGTGAAAACACTATTACCTACATAATTAAATATGTATCAAAATTAATAACGTTTGTAACTATAAGTTATTATTTAGTTTTGTCCTTACATTAGGATATTTAATAATTAATTAAAACAGACTCAAGAAATATGAAGAAATACCCAGGATTGAGTGTGGGTAAACTGTAATATTCATATTGTTTGGGCCTTTTGGGTTTTTAAAACCATCTTAAATGTTAAAAAGAAAATGATTTAATTCGTTTCATTGCAGATGCAAAATAATATTTACCGCCAAAATGAATAGAATAACATTAGAAACATTCATAACGTAAATAATGTTACACTATGTCCAAATATAAAATATAGTTCAATAGATGAATCTTTATTAGCTACCGGGAATGTAAAATACAGCTATTGTCGTAAACACAGTTTGAAACTGATCAACTAAAACATATACCATTACTCTGTTCCAGTTCAATGTTTAGGTTTTCCATACATTTTCCCTGCTCTAAAATGTGATGAAACTGTGAAACATCAACATTGACACATAATAGTAGATTCATACTAACCTACCAAAATCAATAATCAATAATAAATAATAATAATGAGCAATAACTAGTAATATATTTGTACAGTCGAAAATAATATAATAATGAAGAAGAATTAGCAAGGGAAAGATATATAATATCTGTGATTTTGTTTAATAAAGCGGCCACCGGAGTTCTTGATTTGGGTTTGAAATAACACCAATATAATTTTTTACCACGGTCCCCTCATCTAGCGGGTCATTTTTATATATTTTTACTGTAATTAAAGAGACAAATAAAAGGTCAATATTTAAATAAATACACACATTGTTTACTCTCTTTATTTGCAAGTTACCAAGGCTTGTATTTCGGAGGTCAAACTAATGAATACTAATAGGATCTAATTGTGTTTGCACAAGTTTAGAATCCCCTTACGGTGTGAATTGGCAGACTGCCTCCCTGAGATTCTCCTGTAATGGTGGTTCGCTATCTATAATTCTATTTATATCCCTTCCGTTAAAAAATATCATTGTGTAGCGTATTGACTAGTTTTAACCTGAAACGAGGATTAAGTTTCCCTAAGGTTTAGGTAATTTAGTTCTTCTTAAAAAATTAACATATTCAGAGAGAAATATAGTCCATGTATTTGCATATTAATGAAAATATCCCGTAATGGAGATTTCCCTATAAAATAAATATTATAATGACATGTATGGTGACTGGAGGAAGACATCCATAGTATAAATATCTATAGGCTAAATTTGTGTGCATGTGCTCTATCTCATGACCCGAGCTATTTGTTAGATTGTCTTCAAAGTTAGCAAGCAAGTTCTTCAAGGTAACATACATTACAGTTTTGGGCTGCTATATGAGTTAAATATAAGGTGGGATTGAATCATAGTATCACAATAACCAACTTTTGTTTGAGCTTCTTCATAATAAATGTTATGCTGAAGTGGAACATTTCCCGGACGCAATCTCCCTTTGGCAATAACTTAGCATAAATGATGAAGTCGTGTGATCCTACGTTACGCTTATTTTCTTTATGGTAAGTTTTAAAGAGAATGGAGTTGAGAACAGGAAGTACATTACTGAGCCCTTCGGGTTCATGGTGAAGTTAGCTCCCTCTCCTTGAAAAACAATGAGATCTTTAAAATAACCTAAAATATTTAAGTAGCCCAAAATTTTCTATTCTATAAATCAAGGATGTGGCGCAAAATCAATGTAATTATACATTTCTATCTGTACAGTAATAACTTATTATTTATATATTCCATCTTGACCCATTAATTTTTATGTATTGCATAAAGCTGGCACCCCATAAACCCAATACGCTTCAATAATAGTACTTTAGTTTACAATACATTAGGCTATGGCAAGAGTGTCACAATGGCTAAACGCCTTAATTACATCTTAGAACCCCTCTATTTTGCGCACAACAAGGGTGTTTTTTACACCACTCACGGCAGCCTGTTAAGAGCCTGATATAAACGCTGCCTAGCGGAAGTGTTTTGTAAAACGATGTTATCAGCCAGGTATAATGGGTGCCGACAGCTGATAACATCTTTCGACTTGGGGATCCAACAGTGATGGACTTATCGTTGCTCTAATCTAGAGCCGCCCACCGTGTAAAGCACAGCTGCAGGGAAAATGTACCTGAAGGTTGGAAATAGGACATGGTAATTTGGAAAGTTTTGCAAGTCAGTTGTTTTTGCTGGGCTAATAATTTATACGGACAAACGTAATAACCTACATGGAGATTAGATTACAGAGCCACTACTAGGGTGAGTAGTAGGAGGCCTAGTTAGCTAGCTGCAACTCCAAAATTGTAAAAATACAATTAAAATATGACCATTAATTTACAGATATACTTTCTGTAAGCTCTTTATGAAATTGTTCCCTATGTCAAACAATGGAATTGTATACTATATGACCATACGTCTCGGGTATCTATTTTAACAACTTGGCTGTCTGGATCTGTTTTGCTAAACAAATTATCGTATCTTTAAAACTATTTCAGATATTTATTTAACATGTTGCATATTTGTAATTCATACAGTACGCTAAAACGGACAAATTAATTAAAAGCATACAAGTTTAAAAAATTAAATGAAAAATAAGTTTTGATATGTTTGTTTTAAGAATAAAAAAAACTAAAAAAATTAATGCTAAGCTTTAAAGAAATAACAAACTTTCACAATACACCGAATACATAGTGTAATTGAAACTTGATAATGTATCACTTTCCTCAATTGAACTCAATAGCAGCACTATTTACTGCTCTGAAGTTTACCGAGTAGTCCAAGCCATGATTTAGCACCGTCCCGCCCTCCCCACTTGACCAACAACTGTTGCGAGGTGAAACACAACCGTGTGCTGGTTTTGTGTTTCAGTATACCTACAAAAACACATCCTATGTTCTATCGTACAGCTGTAATTGATTGCGTGTTTTCGTTATTATAAAAGTAAAAATAGATTGTAAAATTGTTAGGTTTTAGGTACGTCGTATGCGATGTGTATACGTTTAATATTTGGAAGACGGTTTGCCCTTAGAATTGTTATTTATCTCTTGTTTATTCTTTGGATGTGGTTTAGGTCGTCATAGTAGTCTTCACGTTACTGCCAAATATTTTGTCATGAAGTGGCTTCATCAATGGTTAAAGTCAGCCATTTTATTTTTATGTCAGCCTAAATCCTACCAAACCTGTGATTTTGTGTGTTGCCAGGTTTATGTTTTGCAATTGCAATTTTAAGAGATAAATTAGTATTTTTTATTTCGTTTAGAATATTTTTTAACATTTTTTTATATAAAACTAGTTTTAAGTGTATAAATTTTGGTTTTGTATACCGCAGTTTTACCTGTCGTTTTTGTTCGCTAAACGGCTACAATGTTTTCTGAATAAAGGATTTTAGGCCTGTAAATGCAATGGAATATATATTTGATTTAAATAAATGCTGGAAGCCTAGGAACGACTGAGTAACGTAAGAAATCTTACAAATTTGTTCAAACAAAGGGAATTTTCCTACTTCAATTAATGTTAATTTGCAAACTAATATATTTTTCAGATAAATAAATTCAAAACTGTAATTATATTTCAAGTGTTAGCATTAGAAACGAATACTGAAGTTAATTAGTAATCAGAGGTGACGCCAGATACGGCAGCCCACAGGTAGACCTCTGGCGTCGCATGTCAGTTGATGTCAAACGTAGGTTCGATTCCGGCTGACTACTCTGATACCTTTTCACGAGCAGTCACCTGGGGTTTGCCTATATGACTAGTGCCGCTACGGTAACTCGCTATCTATAGATCACAACACAGGCTTATTGGCCCATGGTGACGGTCAGTTGTGGTTTACAGGGTGCCTTTGTATATACGGGGTGTCCCAGTTCGTATGTGCAAACTTTTAACAGATTATTCAGCAGGTTAAAAGCAAACAACAAGTATAATACATAATATGTCCTATCTCTAACCGTTATCTGTCTGTCGGTCTGTATGTGATTTTTACATAATTTAACATAACTTTTTAACCACTTAAGATATCAACTTCAAACTTGTTACATGTATTACATCTTGAAAAACGAATAATAAAAACCTAATGTGACTTTAATAAAGTATTTAAAATGTCAAATTAGGTCAGTTTTATGGGAAATTTCATTTCCAAAAATTGCGCAAAAACCTAAAATAAGAAGTTAAGTGCATAAAAGTGTGAATATGGTTGACTCCAAAACATCTCATGACTTCTGTTAGTACCGAGCAACACAGCTCGCTGTTTGCTTCTGATCCCTAGAGCCAGGTAATAATAACGTGTATTACCTGAGACACTGTACCGCTTCCGGAATCGCTTCAAGCACTCCCTGGCGAGCTGTTAGGCAGATTGCCGCGGCTGTCGAGCATGTGCCATAACATTACCCGGGCTACACATGATGCAGCAGAAGTTGACTCTAAACAACAAAGACAATATTCTAACCGGGTAAATTGCAGCTTTCATTAAATTTATTTGTTTAATTTCTTACAACAAAGCACTAATTTTTTTCAAGTCTTAGAGAGGTTTGGCATTAAATTATATTAGTTTTCAATTTCAATGTTTTAGTCACTACAACTTACCTGGTGTCCAGTTCTCTGTATAGCACTGTTGTTTCTCACGCCGTGACATGAAACACATCTGTTCCAGTTTTAACGAATGTTATGGTTACAATTGAATAAATCACTAGTTTTTTATTTGCTTTTATTAACATTCTAGGCGATTTTCACTTACGAAAAACGTCTATGGGGTTTTAATGGGATTATTAAAATGTCTGTGGTGTGCATATAAAATGTCATCTAGATGGTCCAATAGTATTGGGTGATTAATTAATTGTGTAGCAAATAAAGAAGCAGACAAGAACTTATAGAGATTTAATTTCAGTATCAATGGTCAATGTGGATATTGTTGTTTTAAAGTTGATTACATTTGTATGTATGGTTTTATTGATTAAAGTGTGGAAAACGCTTCAAATAACTACAATTTATAAATAATTGCGTACTCGTGTCTACAACCAGTGAAACCAGAAACTGTAATGGCAGTGATGGAGATATGTTACCGACCCATCTGTTAATTACAGATATATCCATTTGCCGCACCAAACTCAACACACATGCAATGCTAGCACGTGCACAGGGCAAATATCCTGATCATGTAACACATAGTACACTGTGCAATCATTATCATTATTGTAAATGTTATACTATGTTATACAAATTAACGGTTTTTGTTTAACGAATATTACTAATTTAATTACAGTATTTTCAATACATTTAATATCCGTTTCGATAAAAAATCAACTTTTCATATTCTTGGAGTTTTAATTGATAACTCCACATAAAATAGCTATACAAAATCAGTAAAGCGTTTATACCCTGAACATTTGAACATACAGAAAATGTGTTTTCGAAAGTTTGCATAGTAACTTTAGAAAATATTCCCTTTATGATCAGGGTATCCATATAAACCCTCTTTTTTGTTGCTGTTTTAACCTGAAAACCAAACTAAGCAACATTTACATCACAGTTTTGAAGCCAGTCAATTCTTATACAAAAATAATTGTTGACTATTCGAAAGTTTTTCTTGGTGATGTATCCATTGTCTAATAATTATAAACTTATGTATGGCATTTGTTTATATTAACAAAGTGTAATGTAAAATAAACATTAGTGTTGACATTCAGATGTTATATACAGAGCTTTCAAAATATTAGATTTGTTAGTGTCTTGTTATTTTCTGCAAGTATTTTTGGTATTGATTTAAATCGTGTATGTTTGTAGCTTCATCTGTACGAAATAAGTGGTAATAATCTGTGTATTTTTCATGCGAGCATAATTCAAAGGTATGTCTGTGTCCAAATACGACATTTGTGATTATTGTGGTCCGAAACGGCGTCACAAACTCGGGAGTGACACACCATGTGTAAAACAAGGCTCGTTGACTCTGGTGAATATACTGTGTTTTGATGTAATGGACCTTTAATACTTCTGCAGTTCATGTTTTCTTTGTAAGCAGATTATTAACATGCATTCAGGGGTTTTCAGAGGATGTAAAGTTGTTCTCAGTTCTTTTCTCTAAATAAGTTGTTATTCATACCTGGTAACATCTACACAAATGGCTGGTATGCAATCCGTTTTAGCCGCTTTTGCCTAATAGAAGTTTTTGAGTCTGAGATTGAAATTACTTGACTGATAGATTAGGTTATTTACATTTATATTTAAGAGCTTGACAATGCCTATTTAAATTATTGCATTGGTCAATGGCTGTAAAGATTTCTGATTTTTGATCCTGATTCTGATTCTGATGAAACTTCGAGAGTTGTATAACTATCCTAAACGTATAAAACAAAATAACGTTACGGTATTGTAAACTTGTATGACTTAATCATGCAGAACTACATGCATGAATCATTTATGCTAGCGTATTTAAAAATCACAATTTTGTTATCCTAAACAAACCAAACCCTTTTACAATGGAGGACGATGGAGAAATCATATTTCGCATTGCAATTTTAGCATACAATTTCAACTATTTGCGATCAGTATGAATATTCATTTTATGGCCCCTCAAAAACTGAGTCCCGGAACGCCACGAGCACGTTAGCGAGAGACGAATTCATTTCCTGTTGACTTAGCAGGTGACCGATTTGTCGGGTTCATTTGGGAATAGCATTTTCTCCTCTTAGAATTTTGACATACTAAAAAATACATTCTAAAAATATTTTTTTTCTATGATGAGTACTACAAATTATGCTCTGCGACAACCATTTTAGTAAAACCTATTTTCTTTTACTTGTCTTAAAATTGGAATGTTTTATGACAAAATATGTAATATGAGAAATAAAATATAGATTTGCATTAGTAAATTTCAGAAGTAATAATCATGGATTATTATGGAATAAAGTCGTCAACATCTATTTTTTTATAATTGGAAACAAAATTCATTTTTAGTTAATAGTAATATAATATAGTAATCTTAGTTATACGGAAGTGATAAACTATAAATTTAATCGATAAAAGAAGATTAAGTGAGCTCAGTAGCGAAATTAATCCAACAAATTGCTATGGTATGAGTGTGCTTCAGTAATTGAATCTAAAATTACGTTTTACAAATTGACAAACGCAACGAGTCTGGATTATTAAAGTACTACATTTTCATAAGTAAAATATTTATTAAAACTGTAATTAAAAATACTAATGGTTTGCAGCCTATGAATTGCATATCCTAGTTTATTTGGTGTATTGTATATGATTGCACACATAGCTTTTTAATCAAGCAGACGATAAAACTAGTTTTAATGTAGTTAATAATTGTAGTTATTAAACCTATTGTTTTCCTTAACCCTTCGGACTTAGACCTTGCATTTGAGCTTCCTTCCAATATCCTCAATTGACAGGATTTATATAATACGTATACATAATTATCTTTAAATATTTATTGCATATAAATGAGTACAGTACGAATAAACATTTGTCGATTGAGAAACACAGAAGAGTAAAAATCACTTCATAATAACATGATATGAAAACAATTTACATTATTATATAAAACAATATATGAGCTTATATTTTAAGTAATATTCTTCAGGTAGCCTTTTCAACTTCATTGAATACTGGACAGAAATTCATAGATTTCCAAATATAATCCTCATTTTTTGCTTCTAATAGAGTTGTTCATGACTTTTTTCCATTTTCTTGGTCTACTTTTTTAATATACTCCGTATTTTTGCTAGGTCCTTTAAAATTAGCTATCTCTTTTATTTTATTTAACTCTAAGTTGTACGATTCTTCAGATAAGGGGGTATTCAATTCAGAAATATTAAATTCAAGATAACATTCTCCACCATCAATAAATTAAAATATTTACTTGGCAATTCCAAAGACAAAATTTTAAATGGTAATAAAAGTGAAATATACCAAATGAACTGTAATCAATGTGAAAAAGTACAAGTACATATAGGACAAACAAGAAGATCAATTAAGACAAGATTCAACAAACACAAAGCCCACTTCCAAGCACGTAGAGAAATCTGCTATTGCAAAAATGCCATTGATGAAAATCACAATTTTAATAACTGTAGATTACTAACGGACGTTATAAACCCAGACAAACTTGATACTTTTGAAACATTATTTCTAAAGAACTTTCAATATGTAGTTATAAACAGTGACCCTGGACCTATTCAAAATTCTCCACTTATCTGCAACCTGATTTTATTTTATTAGCGAATTTCCCCTATAGGGAAGAAGCGATTACCGTAGGTCTCATGGTAAGACTTAAGCCCGAGACCATGATAACTTTTCATTTTGAGGTCCCCAGATGCCAAAAACACCATTCGTTCAAATTTATATATATGTATATATATATATATATATATGTGTGTGTCCGTAAGCACGATAACTCTCGTAAAAAAGGTCCGATCTTAATGAAATTTGGTACAAATGTGTAAAGTACCATTTATTTGAACGAGTTCGAAAACCAGATGAATCGCACCATCCGAAGGGGGGTTTTTGGGGGGTTTTGTACCCCAAAAATGTGTTTTTTGGGGTTTTCACATGTAATTTTAACTTAAATAAAATTTTAATTTATACCATTGAATTCAGCTTAACAAAACAAACAATTTGGTATTTGATCATTGCTCTACGTCAATTGGTTACCAATATATTGAAAGTACTAAACACAGTACGTTGTCTAATGTTATTCTTATGGAGAAAAAGAAAAATTGTATATCTCGCTTATTTATAAACATAAATTGGCGAAATTTGGTATATGGCTTGATCTGGTTGTGGTTTATTGTTGTTTGCACAAACAAACAATTTTTCGCCTATGGTTCCTGTAGCAGCAAACCTAGGTACTTGTTCCCCATGTTATTCTTATGGAAAATACTTAAAATGTTATATATCGCTTATTTATGAATGTATATGGATGAAACTTGGTATGTGGCTTCACTAAGATGAGTTCTATTGATATTTGCATAAAACACCATTATTTTGTGTGCCTTGTTGCAGCATACCTGCGTACTCATCCCCAATGTTATCCTTATGGAGAATAATTAATATTTCAAATATCGCTTGTTTGTGAATACATTTCTTATGAATACTGTTAAGTGTTTTAATGTGTTATGTTATATATTCATTGGAAATTTGCTGAGTATGCAGGTTTGCTACGACGGGGGTATTTTTGATATATATTTATGTTAAATTAATACCCTCCACTGATCCAAAATTTTAGTTCCACACCTTAGTCAGCTGTACTGAATTTTGCATATTTAAATAACCTGATGTTTATTTACTTAAATGTGTAACCTTAAATTCATTTAGTTGTTCGAGAACCTGACGATGATTACTTTGTAATTTAAAGGCCTCGTTAAAATAAATTAAATTTTATTGATTAATGTATGTATTCATTTAATAATTTCTGAAATAATTAACATTTACGAGATTGACCTAACAATCCCGGAGCAGCTATAGTATTCATATGTCAGTGATAAACGAAAGAAACATAGACCAGTGATCTCAAAGGCAAGAAACCCAAAAACCAAAGCTCGTTGTTTCCCAGTCAAATGATTGCTCTACAGGTGTTGACATGTGTACAGGAAATAACAAATTTTGACTATAGTAGCACTGCCACGCGCCCTAACACGTGCACCATCGTCACCCTGTCACTCACCCCTTATTGGGGCAAAGTCAAAGTGGAAGATGCTTTTCAACCCCTTGACTGAAAAAAATTGTAGCCGTTAGTAGCTAGCAGATGTGCATCCTAACTAAATATGGTATTTGGGTGAATAGGAAACCTTCGTAGATGGATTGCCACTGAGGATGTGGATACAATGCCTTAGGCTCTGTTTAGTAAAATTACAAAATAATATTATAATATTTACTTTTGTTAAAAGTAGTAGGGTTTAAAAAGCCGAGTCTACACATGTTTTAAAATCATTATTGCCTATTCATTTATACTTTGCATCTGCCTTTTTAATATTAAGTTTTGGATTAAATACAACCGCAACATATGGTACACTATTACTGAAAATATGTTATAATGGTACTATCACACAACAAAATTATACTTGTCGTTCCTCTTGCGAAAATATATTATACTAGTTCCTAATTTTATTTTTATTGAATTTGTATACCTCTAAGTTGAATGTAGAAGGTATTAGGTTCTGAACACAGTTCAATAGTTGTGGTTAACCAGTCCGTTTGGTCCCAGTAAATCATGGAAACTTTGATTCCAGCGAGGGAGGGAGGTTATTAAGCAAGCGTAGCATATGTTTGTAATTGCTGCTGGGCTGTGGCGCGAGATAGCCAATATGTCAGTGAAGGTTAGGTTGGTTCAGAGGCAAAGTCTACTGGTTAGTCGTTCAAAGATGAATTATGCTTCGCAGGAATTCCTGCTAGATTGGTTTAAAGTATGTTAGTTTTTTATTAATTATTTATATGCAGTACCATAGGTAAACTAATAAGTAAATTGGAGTGTTTTTGTTACTATTTGCCCTCGAAATCCTATTTACTAGTTAGAAATAAGACCATCGTTAGGAATAAACAACATGGAGAAATACGCACTTGAGATTATTGAAATCAAATTAAAAATATCCTCTTTAATTAAGTAAGGTTTTATATTCTTTTAAACTTAATACTTTTATGACTAATCTATGCTCTGTTCTTAATTAAGATAAATAAGATAGTATTTAGTACTCAACTATTACTGTTATTAGTAATAGTCAAAATATTAAAGTTATAGTAAAATATATTGCATATTTTACTACTACTTTAGGTTTTTAAACGTTTAGTATTTTACTTATATAAGGATTTACTGAGAGATTAATATTTAAGATAATTTAACAATTGGTGATAAGTAAAGAAACTAATAACCAAACTAAGTACGGGTTTAGTAGCAGATATTAAATTAATTCAGTAACCTCTTGTTTAAATCGTCTGCCTTGAGGGATGAATTAATGTCTAGGAGCACGATGCAAATAAGTAAGAGCCGCTGGGAATCCAACAAGGGGTTGCTCCCAGGATACTGGGGGTGGTTAACTGGATTGGAATTATAGGAAATACTGTATTTGTGAGTTACAGTATTAGATTCTGGAAATTATGGTGCGGATTGTGATAGAACAAAAGTCTGTTTAAGAAAATACAACGATGATTAATAGATGTAATGGAAATAATTATATTTCCCAATGAATGAAGATTAATCAAATCAGAACAAAGGATAAAGCCATCCAAGATCCAATTAGATATAATTTTATCCATGAACTCATTAAAACCAACATTGCAATGAAGAAAACATTATAACAAGATCAAACGCTGAAATGAACATTATCAGATCAATATCAAATAAAATAAACTACAAGAAAATAATGCGATGATTACTAAAGCAGACAAAGGAAATACGGTTGTCATAATTAATAATGATGATTACATCAGAAAAGAAGAAGAATTTGTATAATTGAACTCGTTTCAAGAACCGAAAAAGCCCCTACTCAAGAATTTAATAAATATATGAACAAGGTAATTTCCAAATGTAAAACTCTCTCAAATGCTGAAGAAATCAATTTAAAATCAATAAATTCATCAGCACCCAAACTGAGAGGTCAACGTAAAATTCATAAATTCAAATAAAGTCAAATTCTATCATACCAATTGTCAATTTCACTAGTGCCCCTTCCTACAAACTATGCAAATTGCTAAATAAAAGAATTTCTAATCAATTACAATTTGTTGAAACCTGTAATATTACCAATGAATTGATTGAAAAAAATCAAAAATATAATAATCCCCGAAAACAATATTTTTGTTTCTTTTGATGTTTTAACAGGTATACCAGCATCCCAACTAATGAAACTATAACAATCCTTAAAGAATTACTCTCGAAAAATGTTAACCTAAGCAAAAATAATGTTGATGAAAAAAATGATTAACCAAAACTACACTATTTTTAATTTAATATGAAATATTACAACACAAATGAAGGGTTAGCCATGGTCTCTCCTCTTTCAGGCCTGCTAGCTAACTTATTTATACAAGAACTAGACAAATCTAAAAACATAAATGATTGTAACCCATGTAAAGAAAACATAATTTACTGGTACAGATATGTAGACGATGTCATTTGTCTTTTGAAAAGCGATGAATCAACTTGTGATAATTTATTACAATACTTAAATACCATATCACACAGTATTAAATTTACAATGGAAAAGATACTATTGGCTTTCTAGATTTAACTATATATAGACAACTTGAAAAACACATGTTTAAAATTTATAGGAAAGAAACCCAAACAGACCTAATAATACATGCTACATCAAACCACCCTTGGCAACATAAAACAGCAAGTTTTAGATCAATTATTTATAGACTTTTAAACATACCAATGGAGAAAGAACATTACGACGAAGAGAAAACTTATAAAAAATCTAGCTGTAAGAAATGGTTATAAATAAAAAATTATCGACACGATTATAAACAACACGAAGAATAAAACTAATCTTAGTCCCAAAAATAAAATAAAAGAAGAGTATATATATGTATACCATATAGTGAAGTTTTTAATAAAGCTGTAAGAAAAACATTTGACGGATCAATCCTTAAAATAAGCTATAGAACAAAAAACAACTCATTCAAACTGATACAAAAGGTAAGTAATGTAAAGAATCAGAAAAAACTTTGACGTATACGACAAAAGTGACATTTACAAAATCCAGTGCAGCGAGTGCCCCAAATTTTATATAGGCCAGACAGGAAGAAACTTTGAATACAGATTTCGTGAACATGTACAATCTATAAAATCAAACAACCGAACAACAGAAATCTGCATTTGCTGAACATATTCTTGAAACTCAGCATAGTTACAAACATATCCCAGAAAATATGGAAATTCTAAATATCGCACAAAAAGGTAAAAAGATTAACATATTAGAAGAATACCAAATCCTTAAGAACTAAAAACATGTTCTTAATAATACTCTAAATGTAATGAAGAATGAAATCCAAAATCCTATATTTGAAAAAATTGAAGAATTAAGAAACAAATAATAGCTCGATGAACGCTATCTACCTTAATAACCCTATTTGTCTGTATATCTTTTATTTATTTTTTACTTTATCTATATTTTAACATATGTTTATTCATTTTAAATTTTACTATTTTATTTTAAGGTTATACTTTTTATACACTTGAAAATGGCATTATAGCCGAAACACGTTGTGAAATAAAAATGTTTAAAAAAGGGTATTCTGGAAGTTTTGTTTTCAATCTAATAACATTAATTAAATCTATACAGTTTCCTTATTTAAACAAAACTGGAAGTTTTGTTTTCAATGTAATAACATTAATTAAATCTATACAGTTTCCTTATTTAATGAAAATAAGTAATATATTATATGTTTTGCGACTTAAAATCATGCCTAAAGATGTATTTTGTTTTAAAAAAGTCATCCAATTTCGTTGATAATATGTAAATATTATTTTTTCTCAGAAATATATAAATTTATTGTATTATACCTTCAACTTTGTGAGAGTCTATTTAAAATCAATATATCACAGTTTCTGTACAAAATGTATAAAAAAAGGACCAGGACAATTTGGATTTGATAAACTTCTTATAATGTAAGGGGAGTAATAATGAAACAATTAGTATGACGAGAAAGAGAATAAACGAAGAGGAACATGACAGAGCTTGGTCTGTTGGTGGTTATGCAAACTACCCTCTGGTGTCCCCCTTGATGTCGTGCAAAACGTTCAGGGCATTTGAATTATAAACATTCACTCTCCTTCTGTGTTCCATGTACAAAAGTGACTGCATACAACTAATTTAGTCGTTGTTTAAGGTTTTAAAAATGTACACAAATTGTATACAAGTTCGTTCATCCGGAAATATAAACAAAAAGTATTTATCAACATTTCGTTACCGTTTTCTGCTATAAAATATTGCAGTTTTATGTATATGTTATTTTTTATAAGTAATAAGTTTACTTGGTGATAAAAACCGTACAAATACCACAGTTTTTTTATGGACTATTCATATTGTAATGGTTTGCTTTAAGCTACAGAGAGGTAACATATTATAGTACTATAGTACCAGGATGCCAAGCTTTGTTCTAATTTAGAATAGTTCCAGTACCTTTTTTTAATAATATATATGGCAGGCAACAATTAATGTATTGGAAAGTAAAACTTTAAAGTTTATAAGAACAATTGTAAAACACATTGTTACTTTAATATATTTCCAAATAATGAAATATTTTTTTACTATACATTAATTTTAAATAAGTTTAACATTTATTATACATTTATTGTTTAATAACCTTTGAATTGCTTTCGTTTTTAGCGAATTTCCCCTATAGGGGAGAAGCTATTACCGTAGCACTTGTTAACACTTAAGCCCAAGACCATGATAACTTTTCATTTTGAGGCCCCCAGATGCCAGATGCCAAAAACACCTTGTCCAAATTTTGTATATATGTATATATTTATACATTTATTTATGTGCCTGTAAGCACGATAACTCTCGTAAAAAAGGTCCGATCTTAATTAAATTTGGTACAGACGTGTAAAGTAACATTTATTTGGACGAGTTAGAAAACCAGACGAATCGCACAGTTCAAAGCGGGGATTTTGGAGGGTTTTGTACCCCAAAAATGGTTTTTTTGGGAGTTTTTACGTGAATATGTATTTAAATCAATAATTTAGTTAGTCCATTGAATTCAAATTTAAAAAAAACAAACAACTTGGTATTTTGATAATGCTCTTCGTCAATTGGTTACTGAGATATTGCAAGTGCTAAACACAGTACGTTGTCTAAGGCTATTCTTACGGAGAAAAATAAATTTTATATCTCGCTTATTTATGAATATAAACTGACGAAACTTGGTATATGGATTCATTTGGTTGTGGTTTGTTGTTGTTTGCACAAAAAACATATTTTCACTTATGGTTCCCATAGCAGCAAACCTAGGTACTCGGTCCCAATGTTATTCTTATGGAGAATAATTAAAATGTTATGTATCGCTTATTTATAAATGTTTATGAATGAAACTTGGTATGTGACTTTACTTAGATGAGTTCTATTGATATTTGCATAAAACCCATTATTTTGTGTTCCTTTTTGCAGCAAACCTGCGTACTCTTCCCTAATGTTATTCTTGTGGAGAATAATTAAAATTGTATTTATCGCTTTTTTGTGAATATGTTTTTATGAAACTTGGTATGCGGCTTTATGTGGTATTAAGACATTGGAAATTCGCTGAGTACGCAAGTTTGCTGCGACGGGGGTATTTTTTAATATTTCTTATATTTTCACAAATATATTACTTTTGTTTTCAGTTAGCAGTCACTAATTTTCCACAAGGATATCAACTATTTAATTTTAGGTCTAATATTGGTATACAGAGTAAATACAAAGGAATACAAAATTAAAAAACTAATTTCATAAAAATATATTTATTTAAATGTATAAAGTTCAACATAACATGATTTACGAGGGTTTGTCTTACTGGCACCAAGAAAAGTTTGGCCTATTACATTTGATTTATTGTTAAGAAAGAGCGTTGTTAGCTCCTCAACTGTATTTTTTAAGCTTTCAAAAACGTAACTGACCAAAATATATTTTGTATTTAACCACCTTACGATTTAAGAACGTTAATCAAATTCTTACTGCCCATTCCAATAACCCTAATCCGTTTTCAGATATACAGCAACATTCCATATGTTTTACAGTATCGAGACTGGAACGTTGTTAGTAGTTAGAAGGCTCCAGCACATACGATAGAATGTTGGCAGCAATCAGTAGGTTCCAACATATACGATTACACCCATTATAACCCCATACTACTTGATCATCGAGCTACAAGCTAATCGTGAACAAGCACCAATCGAAGTACCACTTAACAAGTGTTCCTTAGCTAAAATATTAAAGTTATTTTTACAAGAAAATAACAATTATATTTAAACTATTGTCATTCAAATCAACCCGTTAATAATGATTACTATAAATTACATAAATAATTTCTTTATTAGCATGCTACGTGTTGTTACAACTAAACAGGATAAATGAAATACGTCTTACAACACTATAAAGTATATGTACACTTATACTGTACTGTAAAATCATAAAAATGCTCTGTATTTAATAAAAAGTGTTTTATTATACAACGAGATTAGAATCTAATTGACATATTGAGGGGCTATAAAACATAATCTGAGCATAAAACAGGAAATATTTTCAATCAGTCGTATAATGAAACAGCCGTATCGTTATAAATAAAATTTTAGGATTATTTAAAGATTAAATTGTGATTTATTATTATTTTATAAGATAACGTCATCTATTTAACGTTAAGTGATAGAGAGAGAACTCTTCCCAGTGGTATGTTTAATTTAGTAATACAAATGCATTTGTTTTAATTCAAAACTGAAAATGATTAATTTAATTTAATTTACTTTAGAAATATAATCTAGCTGTACTATAATAAACGGTATCAGGAAACTGACACATACTTTCTCCCTTTTAGCCCAACTTTAATGAATAAATTACTTGTTATTTACTAAATATAGAATACAAAGCACGATCGAATGTACAGAAAATCTTGTAAACAAGTTGTTTTCAAAAATAGCCACCCAAATCCCTGTTTAGGAGGCACTACAGAATCCATCGCTTCACACGTGGTTTTAAGAGGGGAAATTCCCCCTATCCCCCCCTCAGGGTTATTACGGGGCAAGATATTTCGAATTTCCTCTCTTGGTCAATGCTAACTTGACAGGCATATGAAGTTTGAACGAAATTGATCAATAAATGAGAGAGAAATAGTAGTTTTTTGTATTCCCCATAAGAATAACATTGGACAACGTACTGCGTTTACCGCAAAATTAAAATTAAAATGTTCTACGAAACTAGTAATTGTAGAACAGTAATTTAAAATACTAAATTATTTAGTTTTTTGAGCTCTTTTTAATGGTGAATAGTAATATTTTATATATATATATATATATAACTGATTTTTGATATTGTAAGTCTTGTTATTACTGAACCCGAATTTTTACAGAAATTTGGGTGGTATCATTTTGTTAGAAAACTAAAGTTCTACAAACGACTAAAGTTTAATCAAAATCGTTAGAGCCGTTTTTGAGAAATCTTGATTTTTCATGTTTTTTGGTAGATTTTGGGGTATAATTACCCTTAAAATTCAAAAATTTCAAAAAATGGAAAAAGTGCCTGGAGATATTGTGGATTAGTACCTACATACCAAATTTCATAACAATCAGACATTTGGTTAGGGCTCTATCTCTGTACACATCCATACAGACAGACAGACAGACACACAGACATCACGTAAAACCACTTTTTTGGGTTGAGGGAGCACCAAAACGAATATTTCTACAAACAACTCAAATTCGAAAATTTTGACGAAAACAATACTTTCTCCATAAACTACGTACAAGTGGGAGAAAGTAAAAAACGCTACATCTAAGAGCACAACCATTGTTGCATTATATTTTATAGTTATCAACAGGCTTGCGTTTTACTGTATCCATTAAATGATCTATTTAATAGTAAGTGAGTAATCACCAGAGAATCAACAGGAAAGTTAATCGTGGAGTAAAAGTTTCTTAACTGAGTGACTTGTATCCACTTATTCACGCTTTATACAATTCGTGAATAGTGTACCATACCAATCGATTTGAGTCAATGAATATCTAAATAAATATACATCCAAGTAAAATAAGTCAAAGTATTTACAAATTAATAATAACTTAAATTTAAATTAGTTAAATTTCTTGAGCTGGTTCATGATTTCCACACTGACACAACGGACACTGACACTGAATAACGGTTCTTTATAGAACAGTCCAGATAAAAATTATGAATAAAGAAAATATTAAGGTTATGCAGGACAATGGACTATTATTTATGGTTTTTAAATAAAAATGCTATAATTTTAATAGGTAACGGGATGTGCATGGTCAGGCTTTTGTGTATTGTAATTATAAGATTAACAAATAAAAAAATTTAGAATGGTATTTGTCATGTTTCAGTTTAAGTTTGTTATGTCGCCAATGGAGGAAGTCTTAACAGGGTGTAACTGTTCAAACGTCTGATACAAAGATTCTTTTACGAGACATGCACATGCTTATTACTTTTATATATTTATTATATATTTTGTTATATATAATATATAACATATTATATATATTATATTATGTTATACATTGTATTTGTTTTGTACGTAATCAAACATTTTACTACCATGCCCTCTAGCTAAGTGGATGGACAGAACAGTGGTGGCTTGCCTTATCGTTATTTGTATGGCTCAACACCCTGTTACATAAGGTGTAATTGGTGAGATAGAACCCCTCACTTATCAGCTAATGTGGTGAGGGGCGGTCACCAAAGATCATGTCACGTGGCTTGTCATGTGATAAGCTTTGGTTTGGGAGGGGTTGTAGGGTTTGATTTATATATACTTACCGAGTATATTTTCCAAAAATACTACGGAGAACAACTTTATGTCTGTAACTTACCATATAGCATAGTTAATGAATGGTAATAAATGAATAAAAGGCTTGAGATACTTTTTTAATGTAAAGGGACAAAGTTAGGAAACATTTTATGATATTGAAATTTATATTTAGCATTTTTATGAATTATAAGATAAGAAAACTTTGTAGCTTAGAGTTAATACCTCTGGGTCTTGATCAAAAACCCAATCACGTTCACAACTTCCTGATCTTTAGTTCTCGAATTATATTGCTAATTATCTGTTTGGCTGTCTTGATAGCTGCTTGGACGGGAAATGTGACCACTTCCTGTGATGGGCCGTTTGGGAAGGCAAGGGGGTGGATTAGGGAAATAAGAATGGTAAAATCAAGATATATTGAGACATCTTACCTCTAGTTTACCCCGTCTTTAATTTTAGTGTACTCATTTAAAGGTCAATAAATATTTATAAAGCTTAAAAAATAATGGGTTGAAAAGATTCAAAGATGAATACAAAATATGTTATGATTGATATAGGATTGATGAACGAAAATGTATTTGATCTTTAATAAATTGAAAAAAACGCTCCAACCACTAAAACAATGCCTTTTTATGTACTACAATGATAATATTTCCTTCTTCAATTATATTTTTGTGTCAAAATTTAACAAACCCAAAAAAGTCAAAATATGATCTTTACAGCTTATGGAGTTAACGCTCGTCACTAAGTTAGGTTTTCATTAAATATAAACATTTGTAGTCTGAAACTTTTCGTAATATTAGATTCCATCTCCCAGTGCGGTGAAGCCGTTGGTAATTGATTGTACCAGAATTACTTGGTGAAACCCTTTCGTTAAGCGTGATGAGCTCTGTTTGATTTGTTCCGGGGTTTTTATTCACTTTCTGCCACTGGGAACCGCTAACAGATCAAATAAAGCTTTATTCCCCGCTTGTTGCATCATCCGGTTGCTCCACAGAGATGGGCCGATGATAGGCCACAGTCGAGTAATCGCCTAAAATATCAAGCTTCATGTTTAGTTTTTTATTAATTTTTTGCTCCCAAATACAATATAATTATGATAGGGCTTTAAATAGATTAAAATACGATGTTTTATAATTCAGTAAATGTGATGGACTCCCTGCAGATATTTATCTGCCTTTATTCTCATTATCTATTTGCTTATAACAATACATTTTCAATATATATGAATTTACGTTGTATACATTTTTATTCAACCGTAGGGGCGTGTTTGAGGATAGTCAATTTATCACGAGACAAGGATGTTACGTGGCAAATTAGAAATACCAATACGAAATAAACTGTAATAGATAGGAGGGGGCTGAATTTAATATCTTTAATATCATCTTGAATAATACATCACAACAAATGACATGCTTTGTGATCCAAAAGGTTTTGGTTTCTAATCATTTCAGGGAAAAACAAACATTTGTTTTTTTGATAATATTTTAAATGAAGGGAAATGAAGGGACATCAAGATGAATTTTAGTCCAAAATAGGGTTTTTCATTATTTTAAAAGTCTCAGGTTAAAATAAAAGCAATTATTTTTTAAAATGTTTATGAACTCTGTAAATTAAATAAAAAAAATAATACAAACACTGTTTGTTTATTGATTGTGGATGTAATGTCCTTTAATTTTAAATTTCACAAAACTGAATAAAAAATAATATTGTTTTTTCTTAATCAAGACCCTGGCCCCCAAAATAAAAGACAAACATGTTACTTTGGATACAAAATGTTGCTGATATGATGAATGATGCTGTAATAAATCCCTTAGTTTTAAACTTAATCTAGATAAATAACAAGTTTGGATTTTTATCAAGATTTTAACCTAAGAGCCCTAAGACCTAAGACCTAAGAGACCTAAGGGACCTAAGTCATGGAAATACGTTAGGTTACAAAACGCATGTTGCTTAATGACTCAGCTTACCCGGCTTGTTTAGACACAGTAAATCATGGTAACTTAGATTCGTTTGGTTTAGGGAAGAGGGGGAGAGTTTATTCAATTGCGTGTAGCACATTTTAGTCATTGCTTTTGAACCGGTGTTCGTAAGGACCGTAAAGTGCTCTTGAGCCGATAAATTATTGAAAGAAAAAAAGGGAAAACGACCCGAGTTTCGCTTATAAGACTAATCAAAGACCACTTCTAAATTCCAAAGTAAGAAAACCTTTGTTATGTATGACACGTTGTACAGTAAAGAAATCAGTTCTACGATTAATTGCAGTCAATTTAGATCTAGTAAATCCACCACTTTTGGTAACAAACTGATTTGTCATAGATTGCAGATACTTAGACCATTTCGTAATTGAATGATGTAATTTTTGTTTAAATTACTAAATAATATATGTCTCATTTATAGTTTTAAGTTTAACTAGTTTATCGAGCCATATTTGTTTGGATAATCTACTAATAAAACACCATATAGCTATGTTTTTATTTATAATGATAAGTAATCTGTTATTTAGTAAATGTTTAAACTTTCTTAAAGGTCATTGCATTTAAAAATAAATAAATAAAAATAAACTAGAGAATATCAAGACGGATTTAATTTCAGATACGAAATTAATTCTGTTATCTCTTGTTTAAACCGTATGCCTTGAGGGATGAATTAATGTCTTTGAGCACGATGCAAATAAGGAAGAGCCGCTGGGAATCCAACAAGGGGTTGCTCCCAGGATACGCGTATGA
Source organism: Allygus modestus (assembly GCA_963675035.1). Taxonomy (NCBI): domain Eukaryota; kingdom Metazoa; phylum Arthropoda; class Insecta; order Hemiptera; family Cicadellidae; genus Allygus; species Allygus modestus. The sequence continues at coordinate 297,916,178 of OY776111.1, read as the reverse complement.
TCCTTTTGCTCCACGGGTTTTGGGTCAGCCAGAACAGCCCCTCTAACCGTGGAGCAAAAGGCTCACAGCCGGGGTAACGAAGTGATTGCTAAGGGAAGAAGCTCTAGATTTGGGGGGAGAATTATTAAATGGCAAAAGTAAATACTTATACAACTTTTATGTAAAATACCTTAATAAAACGCCTAACGATACCATTATTTTCATTTAGTTATAATACACAACCATATTAATATTAATTTTATAAAGACATTTAAAAAGTAGGTAATTATTTATTTTTGAAATAAAATAAAAAGTTCCTTAAAATTATGGAGTATGTTGTATTTAAATACACAAACTTGTTTACCAGGGATAAAATGTTTAAACCTTTTTTTAAGTCGATTGCCTTAAGAAAGTTCCTCTTTTGTGCTAAAAGTTTGGTTTACAGTATATCATTTAACAACTTTTGAAACCATAAAACCATCTTTTACTGCGCTAAGTAATCCTAGTTTATGATTCACCCGGTTTTATCTGAAGTGATTTATCATCTTAAGCACTGCATTAAGTAATCTTCCTGGATGTTAGAATATTATTTTTTACTATTGAAAAATGTAAGCATATTAGTTCTAGTAGATTGATTTTGAGTTCTGTATACTTTTATCATCATGTTTTTTTAAACTTATAATGCTGGAAAATGCCAGTGGTACTTATTCAGGAACGTGCATTTACCTTTCACAATATGATGCTTATTATTTATTGTGCTATCCCTATTGACATGAACGTGAAATGTGACCACTTCCTCAGACAAGTAGGTGAGGAGGCATTTTTCCTCCCAAAATAACATTTAGTCCTAAAATATTTATTAATTTGTTTAGATTAGAATTGATGTATTTATTGTTCATCATTTATAGCACCTTTTAAAATATATAAATGCATATAACGTAGATATTTGTCACATGCTAAAGACAAAAAACATTTTATGTTCCGTGAAAATGCCATATAAATCTAAATATGTACCAGATAAAATGTTAACGTTTTTAAGAAATATTAAGTTTATATTTTTGGACAAACATTCTAAAAAACTGTATTGTATTCGTTAGTAATTGAAGAGTAGTTGGCTTTGTTTGTGGTAGTTTGCTTTAAAATTGTAATACAAAATATGTTCTACCCCAAACTCACACCCATCTTCAATTACTTCCGCATTTGATAATTGGCTTCGTTCACCAAAGAGTTGTTGTCTTCTTTACTAGTATTTCGTTAGCACAGAGAAGGTGATGTGCAACTATGGGAATTGTGAAATAAATTATCACGTCTCGAATTAACTGAGATAAATAGTGGTTTTCTAGTTCTAAACAATGTTTTAGTGATTTAAGCAATCCGCAGCCAAACATAAATATCCGAAGTAAAATATTCTATTAACAGTAAGAAATACCGATTCATGAATTTTTAACAATTTATACAAGGTTTTAAATTGGTTTATAATTCCTTGTGGAGGAAAAGTAGCTGATTTAAGACTGTTTATACATGAAATGACTTCGACATATTAGGTGTACGTTAGTGCGACCATTAGGGCTGTGGTTTTCCACCTGTAATAATTAGCGGCAATAGCCAGCTGGAAAGTGCGGCAAGTAGTTATTACTATTTTACAATTGTTTACTACATTTCTCATTTCAAGTATATATCCAACTTTTGGTTAATCTTTTAGACAGATTTACCTCTCCTAACCTCTGAATGTCAAACAGTAGTTAAAGGGCTCAAATAAATATATTCGTTACTGTAGTTTAATATAAAAAAACAACATTCTGCTAGACGTAAGTTAAAATGTAATACTTTAACCTTAGCCCTAACAAACGTCCACTATAAACCTAGACACGTTGTAGCATTTTGACACTAACAACCAAATCAGAGTCAGATTTCACAAGTCAACAGTGGGCATCCATCACCCCCGTAGCACGGATGTAACAATGTCATGTGATGCACTGATGCAGCAGCTGTTATCAGGCAGATCGTTATCGGATACTGATACGGGATTGTTGTGTGGTCAGAGCTGTTGACTATTCATCCGAGAGTCATGATTGGGTTACGATATCTCAATCGAATGAACAGGTTGTCAAAGTATGCACAACAATATTGTCGGAGGTATTGGACCTACCTTATTACGTCAGTTGCAAAGATGAACCAGTCGAAAAACTCTCTAAATTAGATTTTTTAAGTACAAGGATTATAGTATCGATATAAATCGTTGGTAAGTCTTTAAACAAATATTTGAGTTAGTTATATCTTTGCCAATCTTAGCCAGGGAGCCTATGAAGGCAGTTGGCTCATCTCATCAGAGATATTTATTATATTAAAACAAATATTAATTTTGAAGTGAAATTTCATAAATTACGCCTAAAAAATTTAAAGGGGGCTGATATTTCTGCTCTAATTACGGTGCTGTATACATTTTCATTTAAATTTAATTGTCATACGGAATGAAACTTAAATACAAGTTTAAATAATATTTTAACTTGTATATCAACAACGTTTTATATTTTCATACTTTAGGTTTTATATTAATGCATGTTATATAAGTTTATAGTACATGCCTACAAAATAATGGTCTATAATATTTGTAATTTTTTAAGAACTAATAAGACTTATTATTTTAATAATGAAAATAGTTTAAGGTTTCATTAAAACGTTTAAATTCTGTAAATAAATTGTTAAAGTTAATCTGGGAATCACAATATTAAACAAAATTTCATAAGAGAGACATGCAAGAAACTCATAACAGGATTATTATGCTTGATATGTCGGTAAAATAGGTAAGCTATAGTTCTCATCCGCCAATATGTATAGTAAATATTCTCAGAGATATCTTACAGTTTCCATCCATCTTTAGAGCTTCAACCCATCTTAAGATATTTATTGTGAATCTTATGGAAGGATGGTAATCAATTTATATTTATATAGTAACAACCTATTGATATGATAGAAAAACGTGGCAAACATTAAGTACATATAGTACAAGATTAACGTGTGTAAAACAAAATTGAAGTGACAGCAAAATTAAAAAGTTAAATATCCTATTTAATCGTACTGCCATCTTAAAAATTCCGTATAAAGAAAAAGAAAATTTTGAATTTGAACAACAAGACATTCTCGTAAAGTTAAACAGTACTAATGAAACAATTAGCATGACTGTAAAGACAATGAACAATTTGGAGCATGACAGCGGCGGACGGTTGGTGGTTATGCAAAATACCCCCTGGTGTCCCCATTGGAGTCGTGTAAAACGTTTAGTGCATTTGAATTATGAGCATTCCCTTTCCTTTTTGCATTTCCTTTGTAAATAATGTGTGATCCCATCTGCACATCTGTAGAGTGTAAAGATTGGCGTAGCCAATTTACTGAATCCAAATTACAATTGGCATATACCACCTTTACTATATTTTGTTTTTCCGTATTTTTTGTGAGTACTGTGTAAGTGGAAAATATATAGTTCGAAGTGTTGTACGACGGGTTTCAATTGCATACCGAAATTTATAACACTCAGCATGCTATTGCAAAATCGGTTTAATTTATTAATCCAAAACTCGTTATAAGCCAATACCGCATATCGTTATAACGTTCCGTATAGTAATAGCAAAGGCGAGTAATTGATATTAGTTGGTATTTGGGCTACGCCAAGACGAGTACACGCTTTTTTACCATATACTCTTATGTCAGGATGATGGTTTTTGAGTTCAAAGTTGATGGAATCAAGCTATTCGCATTGGTGATATTTAACAATGAAATACATATTGGGATTTTGAGATTTTTTGTAATTGCGTGAAGTGAGAAACCTTGCTGAAGCATAATTATCCACTGAGAGCAGGCAAAACACGTTTTAAATGAACTAAATTTATTTCTAAGATATCGAATATCTATGTATAACAATGTTGTTGATTAATGACTTTATAAAGAGGAAAATAAGTTATTTTTTATTACCTGCACATTTTATGAGGGCTTGTATTTTATTTCTTCTTATGCGCTGGAAGTAACTTAGTTTGTTGACGATGCTTGATACTCGAGCTGTTGTTAATTTCACATTAACACAACATAAATAGATAGATGAAATGGCTGAAATAAGTAAAACTTAGGTAATTAAAGTAATTAAATACAGTTAATTAGTTAATCAGTTATTAAAGTAGTTTTAATTAATGGGCCGTTATTTAATGGAATTACCTTTTGAAATACCACATCTATTAAAGTTGTCCTCAAAATGTTCTTCGCTTAAACACCCTGTTAAATTAAAAGTGAATATGCTCGCATACAAATATATATAGACGACAATTCCTCGCTTGCCAGCAAGCGTGAAGGATATTTCATCACAAAGGTTATCACTTGGCGTGTCATGAGACGACCTTTGTTGTAAGAAAGGGTTGGTTGTGATTTACAGCTGCCTTATTCTTACAACTATTTCCTGAATTTAAATGCTTGGAATTAAATTAAGTTACACTGATTAATCAGTATTTTAATTAAACGACTCTTTATAATTACATTAAAAAAAATTATTTATAACACTTTTGAATGATGAATAGTCGAAAGAGAAGTGTATACATAAATTCTTTATGGGATAAATTTTAAGCTTTATGCATAGTGAAATTATCGTATTTTGCCAATACTAACTTTCTTTTGCAGCTGGTAATCCGATGGTAAGAGTTAATGCCCCTGGGTCTTAATCAGAAACCCAATCACGCTCATAATTTCCTGTCCTTTAGCTCTCGAAATATATTGTTTATTATCTCTTTGGCTGTCCTGATAGCTGCGTGGACGGGAAATGTGACCACTTCCGGTGATGGACCGATTGGGGAGGCAAGGGGTGGATTATGTAACTAACGGAATTAGAAACATACTTAAATATATTAATATAGGAAATATATAAATATTTATTATTCATACAACCATGAACATTTGTTGTTGAAAGAAACAACAGTTTTAAATAAAACAAACTTAATAGGATGATTCGTTTTTTGTTGCTGGGGATTTTCTGTAAATTTATTTACCTTTCTAAGCAAAAGTTCAACACTTACTGGATTTGTTGGTTTTATTATCTGTTTCATTAAACATATATTCTGTGATTTTATTTAGTAAAGTTTGTGTGTAAAAATGTGTCTTGACGTCGAACAGAGAATATAAATCACATAAAAAGTGTTAAATTGCTTTTGACACTTTCTACATCTAACTCCTCAGCTTAAAATACTAATTTTAAACCAGATATTTAAATAGATCACCACATGTATGCATTTTTCCAATTTTTGAGTAAATGCACAAGTTTTAAGGTAATAAATTAAAAATAAAAATAAAATTATATTCCCTGTAAGAATATTTGACTACGTCCTGTGTTTAGTACTTTGAATACCTCAGTAACCTAATGAAAAAATCATGAGCTAAAATACTAAATATTTGTTTTTTAGCGAACCCAATAATTCCAAGCTAAATTTGATTTGGTTTAAAATTCTATACAAGCCGTTAAAAACAAATATTTTTGGAGTATAATATTTCCCCAAAACTTTCGGATGTTGCAATCCGGTTTTAAAAACTCAGTATGGATGTTATTAAAGGGATTTTTGCGGACATTTCCCGCTTATTAGTAACTGTATAGTAGTATAATTAGTAGCAGCATACTTATTAGTAAAAACAAAGTTTCACGACGTTACGGGATCTGGAATCTGACCCCGTCTTCAGGTGGAAAGAATACCTAGAACAAACAAAATTAGTGGCACAATCCAGGCAAGCTGTAACTGAAAGCTAATTATGAAAAGCTAAAACAGAGAACTGTAAAAGCAGTCAAAAGAAAATTACAAGTCAACAACCAAAAAATCAAACGCACAAACGAGACAACACAAGTACACAAGTGCTCTCGGCGGATGCTCAGGCGAGACTATGGATATAGATGTTTACAAAATCAAGATATACTTATGATATATATATATATATATATATATATATATATACTTTTTGTCAAGATTTTGATTTTTCAAATGGAATCGTACTTTCGGATACACAAAATATATTTATTTATATTAAATATATATTTAAATATGCATGTACGAACACGTGTATACATATATTAATATATATACATATACTATATTATAAACCAAACGAATATAAATTATATAAGTTGTAAGTGACGTAGTACGTGTATTTTATACTGCAATTTAAATCCATCCTTTTGTACTGAAAGGTTATAAAAGGTTCAGTTTGGTTTCTTTAACCAACATAGTTCATATTTAAATGTTATTCTTAGAGCACAAGAAATAAAAGGTCAAAAACACACAAGTTAAATATTTTTACATACACAGAACTTCAAAACTAGATGGTTTATATTCTCAAAAAATCACACAATAATTTAACATAAGCTATTTGAGTCATTGTGAGGGAAACTTTCATCTTTAATTACGAAACACAAACCAACCCCACACTCACACCCCATTCCCAATTACTTCCGCATCTAATAATTGACTTCGTTCGCCAAAGCTTTGCTCATTTCTTTGCCAGTGTTTCAGAAGGGGACATGTAATGATGGAAAATATGGAAGAAATAATTACACATGGGTCTGAAGCTGAGGAAATAAGAGATTACTGACAACCGTAAACTTTAAATACGATTGTGAAATTAAGTCTAAAGTAATCCACAATGTAGAGCCTGTTATAAACAATTTTGAAACACCACGACAATGAATTATTAACTTTCAAACGAATATAAATTCAGTATTAATATCAATTATTGTGTTTATGATTTTAGTTAATTTAATGTATTATTCTGCATTATTATAATAATTCGGTAATTGTTATCCTATACTCTAACTAAGGTTTGCTTGCTTGCTTGCTTGCGTGTTTACTTGTTAACTCAGATTTCTAAAACGGCACCAACGATTTCCTTTAAATGTTGGAAATAACCGATTTCTGGGATAAAAATAAGTTGTAGACAGGTCTCATCCCAATGAAAAAACAAATAATGTAAAAAAACTAAAATGAAAAGTTAAAAAAATTAACATTGGGCTAATGGAGTTTAAAATCTAAACAACAGAATTGTAACAGCTGTTCATAATCAACTAAGGAACTGTAAAAGTAATACTCGTGTTGTTAGTGAATTTCCTATGAAAAAGTAAACTATTAGCATGACCCGCACGGTGAAACTTAAGCTCGGGACACCATAGAAAAGTTCCCCTAACGTGACTGTTCAGGGGAACACGTTTTTGGGGGGTCATTCAAAATTATATATACATAAATATATATATGTGTGTTTTGCACTCTAGCCGTCGCATTTTTGTCCGATTTACTTCAAATTTGAAAGGGGCATACCTTTCTATAATCAGTTGGACAAGTTCGTTGAGCAAAAAAACGGAAAACTCTAACCCTCTTTTTTGGGGATTGATCCCTCAAATTTTGAGTGTTTGGGGCCAAAAAGGGTAAAAAGCCTCGGATGTATGATTAACGCAGGTAAAAAGATGAAAATTAGTGAGGCAAAAGATTTAAGCCCTCTCTTGTCATTCTAGCATAAATATTTACCGAGTTATTAAAGAAAATGTATATTGACTAAACACAGTACGTTGTCTTATGGGAGTTTTACATTAGAAAAGCCTGTTACTCATTTGATAGGGTATTTTTATAATTTCCAGCAACCTCACGCCTACTTTCATGGATATTCTCCTAACCTTATAACGCACACAATTGTATTCCCAGCATTGCAGGTAAATGGAACCAAGAGCAGCAAAACAGCCAAAAATTAAAATATTTAGATTTGGATAAAAATTGTACGAGTTTTTTATGAGGAAATTCACTTAAGTCACGTCAGCATGCTGCGTGCAAACTCGTTTATAATTGTTAACATGTGGTTTCCTGAGATCAGTGACTTAAACTGTTGAGTGAAAATTGCATATATAGAGAGGAATTGGATATTGCAGATATAATGAAACATCATCTGGCGTATGAATTTCTTTGACTGTTTAGGTGTACACAGAAATAAATTGGAATGTTCTAGTTGTAAAAATGAACCACAGCTTAGTAAATATACATTTCAGCAACCCGCACACTTGGCGAATTTCAATTGGTACATCATTACGTCATAAAACTACTTATCAAGTTTATCAAAGCACATTAAAACAAAACGAGATATGACATTTTATTTATTCTTCGAGAGAAAAACATTTTGACTAAGCAGGTTTGCTGCAACAAGGACCACAAACATTGGGTTTTTGCAGTGACCCAATGGATCACTGCGAGATATAGCATGCATCTTATTCTCGAAGAGAAAACATTATAGCTGCTGAGTACGCAGGTTTGCTGCCATGGGACATAAAAAGGATTTTGTATGACAAACCATATGCCAAATTTTATCAATATATGTTCACTAACAATCGAGATATACAACTTTAATAACATTTACTAATTACAAAATTAGGACGTTTTACTCTCCATCTTAAGTGTAGCGAACATGGTATATGTTCAAAATATCTGAGCTGCACAGATGTGAACGGTCTCATTGTTGTTATACTGGATCTACACGTTACGTTGGCTATGTGTATGTGTGGTTATATGCTTATTGCGAGCTAAATCGTCTTTCAGGACTTGTTTTACTAAAGTACTTTTCTACAGTGTGATTGCAAACACCCTCATGAGTCATCCATGTAGTGTCAGTTATTAGTTCAAAGGAAACGATTAAGGGATTAAGTTCGTTAGCGGCTTCGACGACTAATTGGAGGGTGATGGTGGAAAAACTCCTCCCCTAGAGAAGTGGCTCCTTAAATCCCCTTTGTGCGGAACTGACTATCACCTATTTTAAAATTTAGTTTTCGTTTAACCCAACCTGTTCATTAGTATTACTTATTATTTTAAACTTCCAAATGCATTAGCCTATGGTGTAAATATATTTGCTCCAGTGGAACCGATTTAAATTCACTTAAGAGTCATTATAAGCCACTTGGTATAAGTCGAAGAAAAAAGTGTATTTGGTGTTTTTCCTCATTTTAAACCGTGTATTTTTTGGTGTAATTTTAATGTACTTTTGTTAAATTAGGTGACCATCACGGATGAGTAAAACAACTAAATTTAATGTCCTCATCTATAAAGTGGCTTATGAAGAATGATAATTGGTTTAAACTGGTCCTACTAAAAGAAATATATTAACACCATAAACTACTGCACTTTTAGTAAATTTTAAGTATTAAGGTGTTAAGGCTTTAAAATATATACTTATTATATTGTTTTTAGCGAATTTCCCCTATAAGGAAGAAGCTACTACCGTAGTCGGCATGGTAAGACCTAGGGCCCGGGACCATGATAACTTTTTGTTTTGAGGTCCCCAGACCCCAAAAACACCATTCGTTCGATCCTGGGTGGGATATGTGTGTGTCCGTGGGTGCGATAAATCTCGTAAAAAAGGTCCGATTTTGATGAAATTTGGTATAGACGTGTAAAGGAACATTAAAAATTAATGTAAAGGAACTTTAAGTTCGAAAACCAGCCATATCGCTCTACCTTAAGGGGTATTTTTCGGGGGTTTTGTACCCCAAAAATGGGTTTTTTGAATGTTTTACATATTATTTTTGAAATAGTCAAATTTTAGTTTTCACCATTGGATTTAGCTTAAAAAACACACAATTTGGTATTTCGATCATTCCTCTACGTCAATTGGTTACCGAGATATTGAAAGTGCGAAACACAGTACGTTGTCTAATGTTATTCTTATGGAGGAAAAGAAAATTTGTATATCTCGCTTAATTGTGAACGTATACTGACGAAACTTGGTATACAGCTTCATCTCGTTGTGGTCTATTGATATTTGCTCAACAAAATTGTTTGCCAAAGGTTCCCGTAGCAGCAAAGCTGCGTACTCAGCCCCATGTTATTCTTATGGAGAATAATTAAATGCTGTGTCTCCTTTAATTATGAACATTAATGAATAAAAACTGGTATACGACTTCACCTAGTTGAGTTATATTGATATTAGCATAAAAAACAATTTTTTGTGTTCCTTGTTGCAGCAAACCTGCATACTCATTCCCATGTTATTCTGATAGAGAATAATTAAAATTTGATGTGTCGCTTATTTGTGAATATATTTTGATGAATCTTGGTATGCGGCTTTATGTGGTATTGAGACATATATTTTGCACTGGAAATTCGCTGAGTACGCAGGTTTGCTGCGACGGGGGTATTTTTTGTATTTTTATATAATAACCTGAGCAGAATGAGTCACTGTATTTTGTTAGGAATTTTTTTAGCCATCTGTGTTAAAATCATCTAAAATTAGTTATTATTAGTCAACTTAAACTCATGTTAAAAAAAATAAACGCTGTAATCTTTCAGATTAGCGTCTAGTTTTAAATCGGTTTAAATATAGCAACTTATCATAACTTGATGTTACTTTATTTTGTGGAATTATTATATTCGTTCGTTTGGATTAGTATATTTAAAAAAACTATACGACTATAACACAATATATGTTTCAAACTGAGAGAACCTCCTTCATGTTGCCATATTAGTGCTCAGTAATATTAAAATAAAGGCTACATTTGTAGATATTGCCAGCAATGGCATCAGCCTCTTACCTAATTCAATGCGTGATCATATGGTTTACTATATTGTAAGTTTTCTAATTCAAACTAAACCTCTCCATTTACCAATTTGTATTAGCTTAAACGTTTCCCAATTATTGAGTAGTGTAGGAACTGCTAAGTACCCTTTTAACATTAACAAGATGTACAGGGTTTAGCATTACTGTAATATAATGAAGCAGTTTTTTTAACTTAAATACTTTGAAATATTTTGACATATTTAAAAAAATGTTATAATTGAAATACAGTTAATTTCATATTTAAACCAATTAAAGCTACTTTAAATTTTAAACTAAGTATCTTATGGAAAAATTGAATATTTGAATAACAGCTAAACCAATCGTACAAGCCCATTGAGTGCGTCGAAATCACCTCTTCAAACTCCTTGACAAAATCTCCAGACATTTTGTCACGTCAAGGAGCAAATACAAGTTCTCTGGATACAAAACGTTTAGTTACACTCCTGCGGTGCCACGGTGCCACGGTGCCCAGGACAGGTGGCAGTGGCGGTCCGACACCGGGGCCAATCGCCGAACACAACAGCTGTGCGTAACTGAAATGTGACCTAGCTCGAGTGTTGCTGCTGCAACAAATGCCTGGGTTCGTTCAACTTACAACAGACTCTTTTATCGTTTTGAATTCTTTGTAATCGCTTGTCACTTCTGTGATTTATATATGTATTTTATTTATAAAGCTTACCATACAAAAATAAAGCTTAGGTAAAACGTAAGGTATTTGCGTGTTTATATACCACATTTGAGTTCTAGAAAAAAACATGGAACGAAACTTGTCTAATGTAAAATCTAGGAAAAACTGTTGTTGTTTAACCCGCACTGTAATGAAATTGACTGAACCGGTCTTCTTTGTTCAGGAATCCACGCTTTCAACTGATTGAGTTGACTTTCCTAAAGGTAAGTAATATACCATATTTTTATGCATATTTGTAGTTAAACATTTCCTTTAGGGCTCTGCTACATTGGTCGCATTGCTTCCATTGTAATTCAAATATATTATTAAAAATACTAGCTGTTATTAGGCCGACAAAATTACGGGCTTAAAACACGAATCAAATAGTTTTCATTAGTAATCGAATAAATGTAATGGCTTCAAAATTGTTCTTTACAAATCTATAACTAAATATATGTTAGTTATTTAAAACGCTAATTTTGAAATGCATGTAAACAAATGGGAAATCAGTGGATTAGCAGTTTAGCAGTCACAGCATTAATTTAAATTGAACTATACCGTAAAAAACGATATTTCGAATATCAATACCATTGGCATAAAATAGGTAAATAGTTTAGTACCTAATCCATACTGTTTCTCCACGGTAAATATGGTCGCCCTAAAACATGGGGACTTTGTTTAGCAGTTGGATGAACGGTATTTTAAACGTTGCGTTGATGACTTGTTGACGACTTAAAGTGATTTGCGATTGTATAGAAGTCATTTTGTAAAACTGGGCGACCTTAAAGGTATATTTAAACAATAAATCTCAGAAAACCCTTGAAGTTTCTATTTATTTTATTTTGTGTTAAATGAGACTGTTTTAAATAAACTGAAAACAAACAAAATATATTAATTGTATTTAATCTATTTTAATTTGTCACTTATGTATATACATTCCCATTAATTAGATAATGCAACTTAAAAAATAATTACATGAACATTTTTATTACCACTTAATGGCTCTACCCTAATCAAAATAGGTCATATAATACATTTTCTTGAAATTGTGGGGATTTATCGCGTAAAATTAAGTGTGTTACAAAATTAAGTTGTTTTAATAGTTTATTTTTTATAAATGGGGTTTCTAATAGTCAAGGCTCAACCGATTTATTTTTATTAACAGACATGGCATATTTAAACGCACAGTTACAATACTCAACTACCAATTCACTACAATCCTGCTACGCTTTTATTACTTTATAGGCAAGTCAATCTGCAATAAAAGTACATAGTCTGCCGTGATAACATATTATAAAAATAAATGCGATTTAAACTGGCAGTATTTCGTGCTAAATTAATATTCTTGATAAAATATCGAAGTAATTCGATGGTAAAACTTGTGTTGAGGTAATTTTTTAGGACGATTTGATATATTTGATATTTTCTCGATCTTTAAAATGTAGAGTCAAGACAAATAACATGCCAATAACGTGTTTGGCAATAATGATGTATGAGTTTCTCTCGAGAAATTCGCAAACTGATTGGATATGCTGTAATGCAGAGTAAGCTAAATAAATAACCACAGTGATAACTGCAGATTAAATAATCGTTTGATTCTAATAAATAAAATTAAAAAAGATTTTAAAATGATATAGACAAATATTTAATAAATTGCTTTTAGCGAATTTCCCCTATTGAGAAGAAGCTATTACCGTAATCGGCATGGTAAGGCCTAGGCCCGGGACCATGATAACTTTTTGTTTTGAGGTCCCCAGACCCCAAAAACAACATTCGTTCGAAACTGTATATATATATATATATATGTGTGTGTGTGTGTGTGTGTGTGTGTGTGTGTGTGTGTGTGTGTGTGTGTGTGTGTGTGTGTGTGTGTGTGTTTGCTTGGGTGCGATAACTCTCGTAAAAACGGTCCGATTTTGATGAAGTTTGGTATAAACGTGTAAAGCAACATTTATGACTTCAAGTTCGAAAGCCAGCCATATCGCTCTACCTTAAGGGGTATTTGGGGGGGGGGGTTTTGTACCCCAAAAATGGGTTTTTTGAACTTTTTACATATAATTTTTGAAATAGTCAAATTTTAGTTTTTACTATTGGATTCAGCTTTAAAAAACACACAATTTGGTGTTTTGATCATTCCTCTATGTCAATCGGTTACCGAGATATTGAAAGTGCTAAACACAGTACGTTGACTAATTTTATTCTTATGGAGAATAAGAAAAAATTATATCTCGCTTCTTTATGAACGTACACTGACGAAACTTGGTATACGGCTTTTTCTGGTTGTGGTCTATTGATATTTGCTCAAAAAACAATTTTTGCTTAAGGTTCCCTTAGCAGCAAACCTGTGTACTCAGCCCCCATGTTATTCTTATGGAGACAAATTAAAATGCTATATCTCACTTAATTATGAACATAAATTAATAAAACCCCTTATATCACCTAGTTGAGTTATATTGATATTTGCATAAAAACCAATTGTTTATGTTCCTTGTTTCAGTAAACCTATGTACTCATCCCCGATGTTATTCTTATGGAGAATAATTAAAATTGTATATATCGCTTTTTGTCAATATATTTTTGTTAAACTTGGTATGCGGCTTTATGTGGTATTAAGTCATATATTATGCATTGGAAATTCGCTGAGTACGCAGGTTTGCTGCGACGGGGGTATTTAAATAGTAACAACTTCAATTAAAATATCAAAGAAATAAATTTGGATTAAAAAATTACAAGAGAGTTATATTTCTGATGAACAATTGTGGAACAGCTAATTGCATACCCGTGGTCAAAACGTTTACATTTCTCCGAATCCGACATTACGTAAAAACTAAATGAGAAACATCCGTCAAAGGACCTAAAATAACGAAATAACCGAGATCGGTCGCACAAACGCATTTGAGGACCAGAGACTACATTATTATGCCTAAATGGAAAAAATACCTTATTATGTATTCCAGTTAAATATGATATGTGAAAAAATACATCTCAACCATTTCTCAAACCACTCCCAGATAAATTAAACTTAATGTAAGAATAATTAGATTTTCGTTACGCTTTCCGTGATATTTTGACTTCATATATCAGTGGTAAGTACGATACTTTATTAAGGTTTAATTTTACTACTGAAGAATTTAAATTTACTTTATAACTTTGTAAATTAAGTCACTGTATAATGTATGCTTTATTTGATTTGTTTGACTAAAAGATTGTAAAAGTAATTTTTACATGAGGTCCCAATAAAAATCTCATCTTTAAATTATTATACTGCTTTGAAAATGTTATTAAATTGTCATATCCAGTTTATAATCTTAAATAACTTATTAGTTAGTTTCCTATGGAAAATTAAACTATTAGCATGACCCGTACGGTGAAACTTAAGCCCGGGACCACCATAGAAGTTCCTAATGTGACCCTCTGAACACATTTTGGGGGGTCGCTAACAACTTTATTAGTGAATTTCCTTTAGAAAGTGAACTATTAGCATGACCCGCACGGTGAAACTTAAGCCCGGGACCACCATAGAAGTTCCTAACGTGACCCCCTGAACACATTTTGGGGGGTCGCTAACAACTTTATTAGTGAATTTCCTTTAGAAAGTGAACTATTAGCATGACCCGCACGGTGAAACTTAAGCCCGGGACCACCATAGAAGTTCCTAACGTGACCCCCTGAACACGTTTTGGGGGGTCGTTAAAAGTTTTATATATATATATATCTATTTATATAAATAAATAAATATATATATATAAATGAATATATAAATAAATATAAATATATAAATACATATATATGTTTTCACTCTAGTGGTCGCATTTTTTGCCCGATTTACTTCAAATTTGGTGGGGACGTTCCTTTCTGTAATCAGTTGGACAAGTTTGTTGGGCAAAACAATCAGAAAACTCTAAACCCCTTTTTTGGGGATTAATATTTCAAATTTCGAGTTTTTGGGCCCAAAAAGGGTCAGAAAAGCCTCGTATGTAAATAATTAATTCATGTAAAAAGATGGGAATTAGTGAGGAACAAGTTTTAAGCCCTCTCTTGTCATTCTAGCATAAATATTTACCGAGTTATTAAAGAATATGTGTTTCGACTAAACACAGTACGTTGTCTTACCGGGGTTTTACACTAGAAAAGCTTGTTATTCCTTTGTTAGAGTACTTTTATCATCCCCAGCAACCTCACGCCTACTTTAAAGCCTGTCTGGACGTTCTCCTAACATTATAATGCGCTAAACTGTATTCCCAGCTTTGGAGGTAAATTAAACCAGGAGCATCAGAACAGCCAAAAAATCACTGTTTTCAGATTTCAATAAAAATTGGAATGAATGTATGTTTTTACACTGATTTTGAGTTTTAAAAGTTTTTTGTGGAAATTCACTTCCCCCACGTCAGCATTCTGCGTGCGAACTCGTTTATATATATATATATGTGTGTGTGTGTGTGTGTGTGTGTGTGTGTGTGTGTGTGTGTGTGTGTGTGTGTGTGTGTGTGTGTGTGTGTGTGTGTGTGTGTGTTCGCATTGTAGTGATTGCATTTTATTCCGATTTACTTGAAATTTGGTGGGAACCTTCCCTTCTGTAAACAGTAGGACAAGGTCGTTGGGCAAAACAATCAGACAACTCTAACCCACTTTTTTGTGGATTTTAATTTTTCAAATTTTGAGTTTTTGGGCCCAAAAAGGATCAGAAAAGCCCCGGATGTAAAATAGATGCAAGTAAGAAGATGGAGATTAGTAAGGTGAAAGTTTTAAGCCATATCTCCTCATTATAGCACAAATATTTACCGAGTTATTAAAGGAAATGCTAATTGTCATAACACAGTACGTTTTCTTATGGGGATTTTACACTGGAAAAGGCTATTTTTCATATCTTAATGTAGATTATCACCCCTAAAATCACTATACCAATTTTTATCCTGACTATACCTCCTCCTAACCTTATAATGTACAACATTGCCATCCTAATAGTGAATTTAAGTAAAATCAGGAGCATCAGAACGGCCAAAAAATTAAATTTTTAAATTTTCCAAAAAAAGTTACCGATATTGTTTTAAAACCTTTATTAGATTGTTTTAAGATGCTAATGCGGAAATTCACTTCCCTCACGTCATCCCGTCAGCGCGCTGCGTGCGAACTCGTTCTTCATTAATGCTTCTTTTAGCGAATTTCCCCCATAGGGATGAAGCTATTACCGTAGGTCTCATGGTAAGACTTAAGCCCGAGACCATGATAACTTTTTGTTTTGTGGTCCCTAGATGCCAAAAACACCATTCGTTCAAATTTGTATATAGATATATCTATATATATCCGTAAGCACGATAACTCTCGTAAAAAAGGTCCGATCTTAATGAAATTTGGTACAAATGTGTAAAGTACCATTTATTTGAACTAGTTCGAAAACCAGACGAATTGCACTATCCAAAGGGGGGTTTGGGGGGGTTGGACCCCAAATTTTTTTTGGGGGTTTCACATGTAATTTTCATTTAAATCATATTTTAATTCATACCATTGAATTCAGCTTGGCAAAAATTTGGTATTTTGATCATTGCTCTACGTCAATTGGTTACTGAGATATTGCAAGTGCTAACTAAACACAGTACGTTGTCTAATGCTATTCTCATGGAGAACAATACAAAATTTATAACTCCCTTATTTATGAATATAAAGTGACGAAACTTGGTAAATGGCTTCATCTGGTTTTGTGGTTTGCACAAAAAACTAAATTTTCACGTATGGTTCCCGTAGCAGCAAACCTAGGTACTCGGTCCCCATGTTATTCTTATGGAGAATAATACAAAATGTTAAACCTCTATATTGCTTAATTATAAATGTATATGAATTAAACTTGGTATGTGACTTTACTTAGATTATTTCTATTGATATTTGCCTAAGAACCCATTATTATGCGTTCATTGTTGCAGCAAATCTGCGTACTCATCCCCAATGTGATTCTTACGGAGAATAATTAAAATTATATTTATCGTTTATTTGTGAATATATTTTTATGAAACTTGGTATGCAGCTTTATGTGGTATTAAGACTTTGAAAATTCTCTGAGCACGCAGATTTGCTGTGACGGGGGTATTTTGTTTTAAGAACCACACATTTCCTAACTGAAACGTATTCAACATCACCACAACCCCTCTACTGTTACGGCCAATCGTGACTTGCACTGTAGCGGTAAACCACAACGGCCTCTCTCTTAACCCTCGCATAAATCTATAGACATTTGGTGCTGATATGTGTTGTATAAGTTTTCAGCCAAACAAAGTTGTTGGGGGACAAATGAACATGTTAAGGGGCTTATAATTTATTATGGTTTAACTGTTTTAGCTAAATGTGTGATGAATTTCTTAGTATTAAATATATTGTCCTTTAATATATTTTTTAAAACACCAACATTTAGAATAATCTATTAAGATAATTAATTGATAATTTTACCCAACATAAAATGAACAAACATACCAGTTATAACACAATAGTGAAAGTAATTCAAATGGAATGAACAAGTTTTGGAAGTTCCGTGAAAATATTCTTTTTGCAACAAATTAAACCTCAAATCCAATTTGGGTTTCATTATTTCTTTAATTCTATAGAATATTTTACACGAGAATAAATCAAATATCTTACAGTAATCGTAATCTTTTATATTGAACTTATAAGTATTGTCAGTTAGGACAAACATAATAGAAACATACATATCATTATTTAATTTCCTTTTATTATTACGCAACAATAAATGTTTCCTGTAGCATTCTTTCAGGGTTTACAATATTTTTGCTGTAGTGCGACTGTTACTAAGGTCTAATAATTCCATCATTACAAGCAGGAACAATTGAGCTGGAACTCAGCCCTATAGTCCCTAGTCTACAAATCTGGTGTTTATACTTGTTTTTACTCACAATAACTAAATTAGGCAGTGGCCACTGAAAAAATGTATATGGATTTGTCAACAGTGAAAAAATAATGTTATGGAGTGTATATATAAAAAATGACTCAAGATCACTTATTTTATTTTCTATAGTGGCAGTTTTCAGGCGCCCGCGCCCCTCAACGGTCGGCTAATATTTGCAACCCTTAAGTTATGAGACTTGATCATCTTTGTCGTTCAATGACACTTGAACTTCCCGGCGCTGCACAACTGACGCACTCTTGTTACTGTTTACCTAAGATGTTCAAGCAGTTTCCTCCTCGGAAAGAATATATATTCTACATATATATGTACCTCCGCAGATATAGTGGCTAATATTACAGCCTTAAGGAAAACCCCTGCCTAAAAAATAGAAAATATTATTATCCAAAACATTTCTTATTGAACTTTCTGGTTGCACAATTGTCCGGTAAAAATCATATGATAAATATACTATCGCAGTATTAGCTAAATAATTAATGACAAACTCAATACATGGTTGTCCCTCTGTAATAGTTTAGTTTTTTTTATTCGAGCAGGTTTGTTTTTTAAGTGTTGTTAACTACTAGAACAGTTGTATGTTGCTTCAGTTCTAATTTACTTAGGAACTTTATGTTTTTTAAGTGTACACGTCTCTACAATCGATGATTAGGCAATACAAAAATAGAATTTTCGAAACGAATGAATAATACTAACACAATGTAAAAAGTTAAATGTATAATTAAAATGTTAAAATCCTTTGGGCCCTTTAAAAAAAGCTATTCTAATGTCTTATAACTATAAATCAATATTCAACCTTCAAACTACCTCTTGCTTCATGGGGGCGAAAGCCAGAAAGGAACATTATACTTATTATTACTGTTAGGGCAGTGATAAAAAATAAATACAAATTTTTCATTAATTTAAAATCAAGTTGTTAGTATTTTTTCGTTGTCCGGCTTGCGGTTATGTAGACGTAGACCTCTGGAATTTATCGCAATTACGGTTGTCCTTACTTTTGCTTGAATAAGTTTTTGATTGCCTTGTAAAAGTTCATCATTTTCATAAGAATCGCCCACGTATGAAATTAGATTTAGGTGTTCATCCTTGATTTGAGAGGGAACTGTCAACTGTAATATAACCAGAGTCGCACGCAAAAACAATATTGTTAGGCAATCATGTTGTAACCAGAACACAGCTTAACTATGAAAACTAAGATACGAAAAAGTGTCTGATTTTCGAACCTGATTTATGATATTTGTGTTTATTTCTCAACTCATAAGTTAATGTTGGTTTATACCCAATTATTAATTGTGTTTGTTAAATGTACAGTATCGTCAATTTGGTAGCTACATAAATTAGTATGTAACTGTACAACTACGCCAAGTTCTGTAAAATGTTGATTGTATAGAGGATGTATAAGGGTTTTAAATTAACTAACTAACACTGTTGTATACGCATGGAAACTTCCAGGCTTTTATTTTATTCCTATTTGCTTACCCTGTAATAAAACTTGTCTAAATGATTGTTGCATTAAAATGAACCCCAATATATGTTTATTCTTAATATGAAGTCATCATACTCCAAAGAGTGATTCTAAAGTCCTTACTTTATATGTCTTCGATAAAAATACAAATATTTAAAATTATTTATTTATTTTATACTGTTGTAAAGCCACCGAACTTCATCTTCATGAAACACTGTTATTTCTGTTTCTTGTGTAGAATTCTGTGAAAAAGTTGTCTACAACGGTTGCTTAGTTGCTAGTTTACTAAGTTGTTAAACATAAATACAATTAACACAAAATCGCAAAATATATTTGGGCTCAATAATGTATACGGTATGTTCTTAAACATTCCTAGTTTGAATCTTTACTATGTATTATATTTGAATTTAACTCTCTAATTATTTTATATGTTTGTCATTAAAAGACACTGTTTGTATTTAGAATAGCTACCTCAAATTAGTAATTATTTTCCTTAAGAAATGGACATCATGGACTCATTTAACTGCTCGTTTAGCTTCCTGCAAATAACGTAATGATTTTAACGTAACATTAAATAGTGAAACGCACCCTCTGTTTGTTTTAAATCGAATCCCTTTGCAATAGTCAGTCGTTTGGAAAGCGTTAACTATAATTATTGATTGATTATATAAGGACCAGCATTGGTGTATTTAGCCAACAAGTCATAACTATTGCAATTTACCGGCAGTTTATAAGGATTTGGTAAAAAAATAAGAAGTGTTTTAATTATATATTAAGTGCGAAACCGTACTTGTAAAAAATATAATGGATATTGAAAAAGAATACTGTCTTGATATTCAAGAACCACTACCTTAATCTCTTACGTTCCATCATTATGGTTGAATGATCCTGGATGCATATCAAAGAGTCGCTTTGAAAATTAAGTGGTTTTGGAGATTTAAGAGCAAGATCCTGGGTTTAACAAAAATAATATGTAATTAGATAAACTATTTAGATGCTTGTATACCTATTTGATGTATTTTCGCGTTTAATAAATAAACGGTATCAGGAAACTGACACATACTTTCTCCCTTTTAGCCCAACTTTAATGAATAATTATAAATTACTTTTTATTTACTAAATATAGAATACAAAACACTGACGAATGTACAGAAAATCTTGTAAACAAGTTGTTTTCAAAAACATCCACCCAAATCCCTGTTTTGGAGGCATTACAGAATCCATTGCTACACACGTTGTTTTAAGAGGGGAAATGCCCCCTATTCCCCACCCCAGGACAGCATATTAAGGGGCAGCATATTTCGAATTTCCTGTGTTGGTCAATGCTAACTTGACAAGCATATCAAGTTTGAACGAAATTTATCAGTAAATAAGAGAGAAATAGTAATTTTTGTATTCCCCATAAGAATAACATTGGGCAACGTACTGCGTTTACCGCAAAATGAAAATTTAAATTTTCTCCGCAACTAGCAATCGTGGAATAGTAATTCAAAATACTAAATTATTTCTTTTTTTGAGCTCCTTTTAATGGTGAATAGTAATAATTTTTTATATTTATGTTTTTTATGAAAAATAAAAAACTGAATTTTTGATGTTTTAAGTCCTGTAATTTCTGAATCCGAATGTTTACAGAAATGCGGGTGATGCCATTTTGTTGGAAAACTAAAGCTCAACAAACCACTAAAGTTTAATCAAAGCAGTTTTTGGGAAATTTTGGTTTTTCATGTATTTTGGCGTTTTTTGGGGGGATAATTACCCTTAAAAATAAAAAATTCAAGAAAATGAAAAAAATACCTGGAGATATCGTGGATTAGTATATATAAACCAAAATTTCATAATTTAATATTTTTTTCATAAAAATCGGACCACTGGTTAGAGCTCTAGCTCTCTCATCCATACAGACAGACGTCACGGAGAAATCACTTTTTTTGGGTTCAGGAAGCACCGAAACAAATATTTCAACTAACAACTCCAATTCAAAAATGTTGACGAAAACAATAATTTTTCCATATTCTATGTCTAAGGGGGAGAGAGTAAAAACAGTTGCCAGTTGTCAGGGTAAATTGTATAGTAACACAGACATTAGTTTCACGATTTATCAACTACTCTTACATTTACATTTACATTTTATGCTTGGTATGTACATATTTGTAATTATATTACCAGAGTTAAACTAAGTAGTTTGTAAGCTAGGTTCATGTAAAGAATATTAAAAAAATTCAAAACTATTATAGCAGATTTAAACTTTCTAAAATATCATTTACTTCTGAAATCGGTTAAACAAGTTGTCAGCATCGAGCCCCAATTTACAAATATTTTATGCAATTCTGTAGTATTAATGTACAAGTATAACATATAGAGAAAGTCTTCTAAATGCTATAGAGGTGTAGGTCATATTGTATATCATTTTACAGTTCTTACGTTGCATTACTTATTGCCACAAACCGGACCTATGAAGGGAAATTTTTTATAATAATGATACTTCAGTTTTGCTAAAAGCATTATACAAAAGTAAATTCTAACCGGCTACAATTATTATTTCAGTGGCCCGTATGAGTTCAGATTTGCATAATTTGATTCTACTCCTAAAGACAAATGTAATGTAATCTGATCATATGCTATCAGTAAAGATTATATTCCGACTCCTTAGGACAGTCTTCCACCTTGAATGAAGCGTCATTGAGTACCCTGAAGGATTGGCTTTTAGGTCAAACAGTGGATTTGCGGGGTTTCCATTTTCTAACTTAATCAATGTAAAAAATCGTAAGGGGTGGGGAGCTTAAAACTCACTCTTCCATATATACTTGTATATTTTATTTATAAAGCATTGTAGTAAAGCATTTCTTTACAAAGTATTAAACTCACCATTTAGAAGTTCTTATTACTTTAAACATGAAAATGAAAACTAATAATAACGTGTATTATTTATTGTGAAATCCATAGGATTTTCTACTCTTACGTACAGCGTCACAAACTACTATATTATCAAGACCAGCAAAGTCAAGCAGTGTAAACGTTTATGACCCGAGACGTTGTAGCGCTTTACAGCGCGCTCCCAGCGCTCCCTGGCGAGCTGTTAGGCAGATTGTTGAGGGAAGTGAGACTGTTGAGCGTGTACCTAGGCATTACCCAGGAAAGAAGTGAGGATGCACTTGAGACAACTTAACATTTTTCACATTATGATTTTCACAGCTGTACCATTTAACAAAATGTAAATTATGTTATTGTAATATGTTGATTAAGACGATAACCTTTGGGAAGACATTTAAAATTACTCTATTGAACAATAATTGATCTATAGATTTTGTTCAACAGACGTTTTGTTGTATAACACATTTATAGTCATGTAAAAAGTTGAACAAATTGACTTACAATTAAAATACGTAAACATTTTGTCGTAATACATTCATAATGAAATACATTCTCAACAACTCAACTTCACCTCATTAAATATTTCTCTAAATATTGTTATCGATATTTTCTCAAGCGCGTGCACGGGCTTCAAGTGAACAAGTTAAACTCATTTCCTGGTGAATTGGCAGTTCACAAACGCATCGTGTTGGTTTTGGAATTGCAATCATCGGCTCATTTTTATTTAGTATGTAGACATTTTGGCATGATTGTTATTGTGTACTTATAATCGGCCGTTTCTTGCTTTATTTGTATTTGTAAAATATAAATTAGGCCTATTCTAGTTTTGCAATACGTCGTTAAACTTAAAAATTACCAAAGGTGTTAATTTATATATGATTATTTATATGACATTTGTTTGATATTTATATATATATATATATATGTATATAAATATATATTCCAAACACAATAACAGTATTATTATTAAGATTATAAAATACCCCCATAGCAGCAAACCTGCGTACTCAGCGAATTTCCAATGCATATATATGAATCTTAATACCACATAAAGCCACATACCAAGTTTCATCAATATACATTCATAAATAAACGATTTGTGACATTTTAATTATTCTCCATAAGAATAACATGGCGGCTGAGTATGCAGGTTTGCTGAAGGAAGGAAAACAAAAAATGGTGTTTTATACAAATATCAATATAACTCATTTAGGTAAAGCCACATGCCAAATTTCATTAATTTATTTTCATAATTAAGGGAGATAACACGTTACTTATTCTCCATAAGAATAACATGGGGCTGAGTACGCAGGTTTGCTGCTACGGGAGCCTTTGGCAAAAAATTGTTTTTTTGAGCAAATATCAATGGTCCACAACTAGATGAAGTCGTATACCAAGTTTTGTCAGTATACGTTCATAAATAAGCGAGATATAAAATTTTTCTTTTCCTCCATAAGAATAACATTAGACAACGTACTGTGTTTAGCACTTTCAATATCTCTGTACCCGTTTGGCGTAGAGGAATGATCAAAATACCAAATTGTGTGTTTTTTAAGCTGAATCCAATGGTAAAAACTAAAATTGGACTATTTCCAAAATTGTATGTAAAAAATTCAAAAAACCCATTTTTGGGGTACAAAACCCCCCCAAAATACCCCTTCGGATAAATCGATCTGGCTGGTTTTCGAACTTAAAGTCATAAATGCTGCTTTACACGTTTATACCAAATTTCATCAAAATCGGATAATTTTTACGAGAGTTATCGTGCTCACGGACACATATATATATATATATATATATATATATATATATATATATATATATATACAGTTTCGAACGAATGGTGTTTTTGGGGTCTGGGGACCTCAAAACGAAAAGTTATCATGGTCCCGGGCTTAGGTCTTACCATGCCGACTACGGTAATAGCTTCTTCCCTATAGGGGAAATTCGCTAATAACATATTTTGGAATGCACAGGTTTTTTAAACATATAATTTTACTTTAAGACACTAATATTTAAGTTTAAAGCCTATGATCCAAACATCGTTCCCAGTGCTGAGTTTAAAATTAGAATATACTATAGACAACTTTGTTCGGATGTTAGAACGATTAGCGCTCAATTTGATTGCTTACGCAGTTATAATACCTTTCTAGTATAAACCTCTGTATTTTGATGTATCATATACATGTCATGCTCATAGACTTGCTAATATTACTATATGATACGCTTATATATGCTACCATAAGTTTTTTTAAAGGGAATTTCATAAGAGAGGATAGTAGGGGGCAATAGCCGATTCAAAACCAGCAAAGGCGCAGTGAGGATGCGAGGATACACCCCCCCACCACCCCGTGACGTCACCCCCCCCCGACGTCATACCCCCGTCACGTGATCCCATAGCTTAACATAAACCTACCACCCCTCCCGTGACGCCACCCCCCCGTCACGTGACCCCATAACCTAACATAAACCTACCCCCCTATCACGTTACCTGACATAAACCTAACATAAGCTTCACCCATCTGTTTTATTATATATTTGTTTTTTGTTTGTTTTTTGTTTTGTTTTTTTTATGATTTTTCTTTTTCTTTATTTTATTATTTTAACATTACAAAATATGTATGGTAAGGATGTGGAGGGAGAAGGGTTTGTTTTATGTTCTTTATTTGATTAGTCCCACCCATCGTCGTCCGACAGCAGCTCCACGTCGGAGCCGGAGTCGTCGGCAGCGGCCTCCTCGGCTTCTTGTCGTCGCCGCTGCGCCTCCTCCTCCAGCTCCCGCAGGAGGCGTTGGCGGGCCTCCTCCTGTTCCCGCCTTCTGGCCTCCCCCTGCTGCCTGTCCCGCTGCAGCTGTCACACCTCCTCCTGGAGCCACTGCTGGTTTTCGTGAACTCGAGGGCGGACTGTGCCTGTGAGGGAGAAGTCAGTAATTAGTAATACTGTCTATAGCGTGAACCATCAAGGCCCTAACCCGTCCCTACGATACTTACATACGGGACGTTCAACGACTGGCGTCTGGGTGGGTTTGTCTGCCGTCTCCACCCCGACCTGGATGCCCACCGAAACACCTTCGGTGGTGGTTTGAGTCGAGGTGGAAGTGGAGGTGGATGGCTGCGGGGCTGGGAAGGGGGTTGGTTGTGGAGCGGATGAGGTGGATGGTGTATTAGCTGAGGAGACGGTGGTAGTGGAAACATGGGTTAGGAGGTGAACCCTCAATTTGTCCCCCCTGCGGAATTCCTTTCCGCAGATGGGACAATGAAAGGTTTCACCTCCTTCCGAATGCTTGGAGTGGAGGTGGCGGACTAAGTGATCTTTTCTTTGGAAGGTAGAAGGGCAGTGAGGGCAGGGGAACATGGTGGTGGTGATGATTCGGCGGTCTGGGAAGGAGTGACGGCCCGACTCCAGAGGTGTTATTAACAGCGGGTAAAAGCGGCATTGGAAAGCGGCATTACCTGAATTATGAAGACGTAAACAAGGTTTTGTCACGTACTCCGTTTGGTCAATCGTGTAAACAGGTGAATTGTTCTAGAAGCTTCTCGAATGTTTTTCTTCACTGCCTGGTGGAAAGTTCCTTACATAAATGAGTGGGCTCCCAAAGCGATGTGACTGGCGACCCTTCAGCGCAGCCAAGCACGACCCCCCCCATAAAAGAACTTTGGAAATTAATAACTTGCCTGTCTTACCATCGATCTCAACGGGACCTTTTCGATAGTGTAGGTCTACCCTCGCAGAAACGAACAAAGAAAGAACTCCAAAGATCCACCATCAAATAAGCCCGCTCTCAACTTTTTAACACGTTTTCCCTTATGTGATCTTAGCTGTTATGCGCACGATGAAGAAAGAACCAAGATGTAAACAAGGTCTTATCACGTACTCCGTTGAGTCAATCGTGTAAACAAGTGGACTGTTCTAGAAGCTTCTCGAATGCCTTCCTACAATGCTTGGTGGAAAGTTCCTTACATTAGTGGATGGGTTCTAAAAGCGAAGTCACTGGTGACTGAGGGCGTAAACAAGCTTTTGTCACGTACACACTTGAGTCAGTCTTGACCAGAGCCGCTTCCATGATGGATGTCACTACTGTGGAAGTGTTTGTTAATGTCCCTAACATCAGCCGTTACCTTCTGCTTGGACCGGATTACCTTACTCCCACGAGGATTCGGGTCGAGGAGGCGATGAGGAGAGGTGCACACATCTTCCTCAGGCTGGGGCGGTGGGGTTCAGCCGGGCCCTTGATGTCCTCCCGTCGTTTCGACCCGGGTGACCCGGCGCAGTGGGACGAGGTTCTGCAAGAGTTGCAGTCCACCCTTAACCAAGGCGGAATGGCGGTGCTGGACGTCCAGAAAAACTGTAGAATACCTGGACAATAACCGGCTAAACCCCAAACCGATTATCCCTAACACAAAACCCATAACCCTCTGTCCTAAACCATAACCCTCTGTCCTACCACAATCCATAACCCTGAACCTATCCCATCCCCACCCCTTATGATTCAAAACTAGGAAAGGTGGAGTGAGGATGCCCCCCGCGACGTCAGGACCCCCCCGTGACGTCAGCCCCCCCGTGACGTGAGCGATAGACCACCTCTCACGTTTCTGGAAGCTTCTAGAAGGTTCGCTGGAGCGTGCAACCTGAGTATGAAACCGAGGCAGAGCCGCGCGCGCGACCTCAGTGTTGTTCGAGACGTCACCATGAATGGAAGCGGAGTCAGTGCAGCTGAAGTGGACCAAACGATCCGCTCTTTCCTAGAGGAGCTGAACGCAATGAACGATGAGAACGCCAACGCACCGCCAGTACAGCAACAGCAGGGATGTGCGACAAAGAAGAAGAAGCTCGATGGGTGGGCTGTAAAGAGGAAGGAAGTGCCTACCGATTCCCCGACACTGTGCTGGTCCGCTGGCGGATACCAGTACACTGTGAAGAACCCTGCCAACAGTGGTAATGTATTGTTGAAGATGAACGTGTTCAAAGGAGGTCGCCCCACGTTCAGTTGCGGCCTGTACTTGGACGAGGAGCGAAACGATGAAATCTGCATATGTCTGGAGGACCTGCTATCCAGATTGCAAAACCTATGGCTGACAAATAGCGAGACGGGAGAGTCAAGATACGACGGGATCACTAGGACCGCTACTCCTCTACCTGCCTGGCAAAAGAGCGATTGCGCCATCCCAGGGAAAACCAAGAGGAGCGCACACTCCAGGCGTGCTACCCAGTAAACAAGAGAGCGTGGAAACTTCCACTAAGCAGTTGATAACCAAGACGCTTCTACAACAATCTACATGTTTACGCAGTAAAGCTTTCCATTACGTCACCCTCCGAGTATCTTTCCTGGAACTGAGTGAGTAACTATGTCATCATGTTTTTGATACGCGCGAGTCGGCACGTAGACACCGCCTATAAAAGGCGACTAGGCAGCGAGAGCCAGTCATTCTGCATCCAGCCGCTGTGCCATGCTCAACACGGATCAGAAGATGGACCTCAGGACAGCCCTCAACAGCTGCAAGGCCGCGGGTTACACTCGCATCGCAGATCTGCGGGACAACGCGGTGTACCCGATTCGCTCGTTTGAGCGAGTGGACACACCGTACGGCAAGGCGATTATGGCCACCCTGGAGGGCCTTGTCGGCGATGACCCCATCCGGATTTACATGCCTCGACGCTATCTCACAGTCCTGGACGATAGCATTATCTCCCAGTACAACGTTGGCGTGAGGCCGAGGACGAGCCTTGTGAAGAGGAGCGGCCCTCCCGGCAGCAAAAGCCCTCTCCTAGAATTTGTTTAAATAAATGACATTCCCTATTACCTTATTTCCTTTCGAAATTGAAAAATCAAATAAAAATTCAAATAAAAAAAAGAAGCAAGAAAAACAATTTAGTTATAAGAGCCGAGGTGGCGGTGTACGGTGGTCAGTAGATGCCATGGACTTGAGGTGGAAACACCCGTTCACCGCCATCGTGGCCGGGCCCTCGGGCAGCGGCAAGTCGCACTTCGTGGCTCGCTTCATAGAGCACGCCGACCACATGTGCGATACGCGGTTCCCCCGTATCACCTGGCACTACGGCAGCGGTGGTGGTGGTGGCAAGAGCCGTGCGGACTCTGCCGTGCACTACGTAGCCGGTCTGCCAGACCTGGACGACTACGACGGTAGCGAGCCCGCCCTGGTCATCGTCGACGACATGATGCGCGAGGCTGGCCCCGGCGTGGCGGACCTGTTCACCAAGGGCTCGCACCACCGCAACATGAGCGTGTTCTTCATCACGCAAAACCTGTTTCACCAGGGCAGGGGCCAGCGCAACATATCGCTGAACGCTCATTACATAGTGTGTTTCAAGAATCCCAGGGACCGCGCTCAGATCAAACACTTGGCCCGTCACGTATACCCGGAAAACCCCAAATTCGTGGAGGAGGCATACGTGGACGCCACGCGCGACCCGTTCGCCTACCTGCTCATAGACCTGAAACAGTCCACGCCCAAAAATATGCACATACGTTCGGCCATTTCCCCAGACGACCCGGTAAACTACGTGTACCTGCCCAAGAAGAAGTGATAAATAGGCCGAGCGCACGCCAGCGTCAGTCATCATGTCACACCGCGTGAAGAAAGACGCGGCGCTGCTGAGGGCCCTAATACACGCTACGCCCAAAGAACGCAAGGCCCTGTTAAAAGCGTGTGACAAGAGTCGCATCAAGTCATTGTGTGAGTGCGCGTATAACGTGCTACGCGGAAACGTACCGCTTTCCCCCTGTCTCAAACGCAAATTGAGCAAACACAAACAGGCGCTCAGACGGCTGGTGAAACCCGGCGAGGGTTGGGCCAAGAAGCGGCACTACCTCGTCCAACGGGGCGGAGGGATCCTCCTACCTCTGCTGTTGAACGCTGTTCTGCCCGTTCTAGCGCAGAATCTAATCGGACATGGAGTACGCTAGGAAGATGGTGGTTGTACCGCAGGAGCTCGTAGAGCGGATGCGCGAGGGGCCCAGCGACAGTGGCGGCGGCGCTGCTGCCAGTGTCACCAAGCCGTCCAGCCTGGACGCCGAGATGCATCGCATATTGAGTGACAAGCGGCTGGATGACACCGAGAAGTGGAAACAGTACCAACAGGTGTTGCAGCGGTTCCTGCACTTCTCCGCGGCCAAGCGTCAGCCTATAGGCCTACCCATTTTCCAGGAGGAAGAAACGAGCGAGGGACCAGGCCACACGCAACGCGAGTCCGTCGCCCTAGTGGAGGAGATCGTGGAAACCTTCCCCAAGATCTACAAGCCAGATGAGCGTGGTCTTTTGCGGATCATGAAACGCCGAGACAGTCCCATCACCTGGGACGCTGACTGGGGCGTGTACGTGAACGGTCAGAAGATCACCGGCTCTAACATAGTAGACATCCTACACGCCATAGTGAGAGTGCGAAAGCTCGACAGCTTACCTCCCGGTTGGGAAGAGGTGATGAGCGCGTTGAGGGCCATGAACGTGCCAAAACAACATGTGGGCAACTCCGCGGCGTTAGCGTTTCTAGGCGTGGATACCACGTCGAGCAACTGGGAAAGCACTTTAGCTACGTCCACACCCATCCCGCCGAGGATTACACCGATGCCGCAACGCCTAAGACCGAGGCCCCAACCAGCCGGCAGGCGAAAGATATTAACTGGGGATACCGATAGGGAGCGGTCATTGGACAACTGGGAGCCGTTCTCACCGTAATGGAGAAGCTGTACTACAACCCGAGCCAGCCCGGTTCCCTCGGAGGGGTGGCCGCCCTGGCCAGAGCAGCGCGCCTACCGAAACGCCGGGTAGCCAACTGGCTGCGCGCCCAGGACGTATACACGCTGCACAAGCCGGCACGCAAGCGGTTTCCCCGCAACCGCTACGTCGTGTTCGGGCCCCGGGAGCTGTGGCACGCGGACCTGAATGACATGCGTGGCCTGAGCCGGTACAACGACAGAGTCAACTACCTGCTGACTGTGATCGACGTGTTCAGCAAGCGGCTGTTCGCGGTACCGCTAAGGAGGAAAAGCGGACAAGAGGTGGCGGCAGCGTTTGAGAAAATATTCTCCGAGGCGACACCCCGCTGTCTACAGACCGACAAGGGGACGGAGTTCACGGGGGCCGCTACCAAGCGAGTGTTCAAGAGTCACGGAGTCACGTACGTCACCACGCAGAACCCCGACGTGAAGGTGGCAGTGGTGGAGCGAGTCAACCGCACGCTCAAGACCCGCATGTGTGTGTGTGTGTGTGTGTGTGTGTGTGTGTGTGTTGCCTGACCTACAAGAACACATATCGCTACGTGGACGTGTTGGACAGGCTTGTGGACGCCTACAACTGCAGCCCGCACAAGAGCCTGGGTGGCGGCCTGCGACCCGCGGACGTGGACAGCGGCGATGGTCAAACGGTGTACAAGGCGTGGTGTCACATGTACGGAAAGGTGATCCGGCGGCACAAGCCCAGGTTCGAGCCGGGCGACACAGTGCGCATAGCCAAGGAGAAGGGTACGTTCGCTAAAGGTTACAAGACCAATTGGAGTAAGGAGCTGTTCATGTGGACCACGTATACGGGTCGCTTCCCCTGCCCCTGTACGTGTTGCGCGACCTTAATGGCACGCCGCTGGAAGGGTGCTTCTACGAGCACGAGATGCAAAAGGTGACGGTCGCCCCGGACCACCTGTACACAATAGATAAAATAATGGACACCAAAGGGCGAGGCTGCAGTAAGCGCTACTTGGTCAAGTGGGTCGGTTACAGAGATGACTTCAACTCGTGGGTACCCGCATCCGAAGTGCAACAGCTGCTATGACGACAAAGCGCAGACAGCTGTACCTGACGTTGCCCAGCAACAGCTCCATTGACTACTATCCAAACAACACCGTGGCTAACTACATCACCCATCTACCGTCAGTCGTGCAATTGGGTGGCGATGGTGAATGGGAAGTCGCTTTAGTCGAGGTCCATTACCCGTGCTCGTTCGTCACAGTGAGAGAGGACGCTCGCGTATATCTCTAGACTAAGGATGACACCGACAAGCCTGCACTGACCACTGTAAAGGTGGAAGCCGGAAACTATAAAGACATCGATGAACTGGTTAACTCCATCAACGCCATTCCAAAACTGGACCTGTACCAATGCCAGTTCGAGTACGACAAGGAGACCGGGAAGGTGGAATTGATCTCGATAGACCAGACTGTGGTGCAACTGGAATTTAGCCCCACCCTAGCGTTACAGTTGGGATACGACGTGCACAATGTGGATTTGATCAAACATAGAAAAGCTATAAGACCACCCAACTTACTGGCCGGGATCCCTTCGCACATGTACGTGTAGTGCGACCTGGTGGAACCCCAGCTAGTAGGCGACATGGTAGCGCCCATGTTGAAGATTGTGAACATCGACGCTAAAAGCTACACTTACGGCGCGAGTATCACCGTGAACTTCACCGACCCTCACTACGTGCCGTTGATGAAGAGCTCTTTCGATAGCGTGGAAATCGATTTAAGGGACAGCGTCGGACACCACCTGCCATTCCGCTTCGGGACTACGTGCATGAAGCTTCACTTTGCGCAGAGAGCAGCAGCAGCAATGAACCCGAACGACCCCTATCTGGCGTACTACCGCAAACAGCAGTCTGGGCATGGAGTGTCCTCCGTATTCAGAGGAGCCGCTTTCCACCGCGGTCACGGCATCGGCAGTTTCCTAGGTGGGCTGATGCGTACAGTGGTCCCGTTGATCAGATCCGGTGCATCGGCGCTGGGCAAGAAGGCGCTGAGGTCCGGCGTGGGCTTCTTGGGCGACGTGGCGGCGGGCAAAGCCGACCCCCGAGTTTCGGCCAACGCCCGACTCAGGCAGTTTACCGGGTCGCTGAAACGCAAGGCCGATGAAAAACTGGATCGCTTGCTGAGCGGTGGCGGTTCCAGCACCTATAAGAAGAGGCGTGTACAGCGGGTCACTCCTCAGTCTCTGGCTAAACTCCTCGGAGCGAGGAAGAAGAGCGCCACGCCCAAGAGGAAAAGGAAGCCTGCAAAACGCGTCGCTAAGAAGAGGAGAAGCAAGACTGTTGTGCGACGTAAGAAGAGCAGGAGCACCGCGAAGGACATTTTTGGATAATGGCGTTTCTACATCAGAAGTCGTGCGAGTGTGTCAAGACCGAGTTGGACCTGTTCTCGCTGCCGCCCACACAGACCAGTATAGAGAGCGGTAAATGGGTGCAGTACACGCTCATCTCCTCCCTGACAGACGACTCGCCCGTGGAGTTCATAGTTCCGGGTCATGGAGACGAGTACACGGATCTGTCACAGACGCTACTGCATGTGAAGGCTACCATTAGATCGGCTAACGGAGACGCTGTAACGGGCGATCAAGCGATAAAAGAGGTGGGCCCGATTAACAACTGGTTGCACTCGCTTTTCAGTCAAGTGGACCTGTACCTGAACAACAAACTGGGGTCTCCTCAGAACAAAACGTACGCCTATCGCGCCTACCTGGAAATCCTGTTGTCCTACGGCGGTGACGCCGAGACATCTCACCTCACCGTGGAGTTGTTTTACGAGGACTATGCCGGGTACATGGACAATACTGAGGAGGATAATTCCGTGCTCAAGAATCGGAGGGTGTTTATCAAGGGCAGCCGTTACGCGGACATGGTCGGACATCTGCACGTCGACCTGTGCAACCAGGACAAGTTCATGTTAAACGGCGTGGAGATGCGCTTTCGCCTGATCAGGTCAAAGAACTCGTTCTCCATCATGTCCAAAACCGTGGCAGACTACAAAGTGGACATCGCCGAAGTCAACCTGTTTATGCGCCGCTGTAAGATCAACCCGAGCGTGCTGTTGGCTCACAGCAGGACGCTGGAGTCGGGCACAGCCAAATATCCCATTACGCGCGTGGAAGTGCAATCCTTCACGCTACCCGCCGGTATCAGCAACAAGACTCTGGACAGCGTGTTTCTGGATCAACTGTCGAAACGCGTCATAGTTGGCCTGGTCAGCAATCAGGTGTTCAATGGAGACTACAA
This sequence comes from Allygus modestus, assembly GCA_963675035.1. Taxonomy (NCBI): domain Eukaryota; kingdom Metazoa; phylum Arthropoda; class Insecta; order Hemiptera; family Cicadellidae; genus Allygus; species Allygus modestus. Next base: position 297,882,687 of record OY776111.1, on the reverse strand, counting down.
GAAGAACCCGTTCAACTTCACCCACTACTACGTGAACTTCTTCGCGCAGTACACAGACGGCGAGCAAGTGCCAAGTAAGCCGCTTCAACCGGATTACACGTTCGGTCAGGAGTTGTGCGTGCTCGCCTACCACACGCTGTACACCGGCACCGGCATCAATTACTCAGACAGTGGTAACGAAATCAGTCACAACGAATACACCTATGGATACTGCCTGATGGCGTTTGATCTGACGCCCGATATGGCGGCCGCTCAACCCAGCCACTGGAACCTGGTGCGCAACGGTAACCTGCGCATAGAGATCGGTTTCGCCAAAGCGATAGAAGAGGCCGTCAACTTTATAGTGTACGCCGAGTTGGACAACGTCGTGGAGGTGGACCGTCACCGCAACGTGACTGTGGACTTTGGCGGGTAAACGAGTTGCCGCGCGCTCAAGGCCACCGTGCGGACCGTTAGGTGATGGCGGAGCGCATGCGCGCGAGTTGCGACCCGTCCAAGGTCGCCCGACAGCGGCACGCGCTCAGATCAGCGGCGCGCGCTCAGATCAGTTTGGAAAACCGTACGAGATGGACGTGCCACCACCGATCTACAACGAGCCACCGCCAGCGCGCTGTCATCATGGAAGCGTGGTGATGGACATGCAGTGCTTCAAGTACAGCGACAACGACTTTCTACTGAAAGAGGTCTGCGTGGTGGACGTGACTACCGGCACGCTGCTCCTACATCACATCGCCCGACCGCCCTTCAGCAAGGGCCTCCTGACTCCAGAGAGACAGCGCGAGAGCGTCTGGCTTACGCACCACTGCCACGGCTTGGAGTGGGATCAGGGAGACATCGCGTACGTCGCCCTGCTGGACAAGCTGCGCTTCTGCCTCGTCCACCGCCCCTTGGTCTACGTCAAGGGATCGCAGAATATGGACTTCGTACAACGCCACCTCATAACCGAACCCGCCACCACCGCCGCTCAGGACATGGAGGATCTGGGCTGCGAGTCACTCAACGGTCCGCTCGCCTACCAGACTCTGCGCTGTCGCAACCATAAGAGCTCTCACAACCGTTGCGCCCTTCATAACTGTATCGTCTTGCGGGACTGGCTCGTGGATAACGACAGGCCAGACCCGTCCGTCTCAAGCTGCCTGTGCTGCTTCCGTCCACGATGAATACCGTTCAGATCAGAGAATGCCTGGCGAGGATCCCCGGACTGCGGAACGTCGCGGTCTACGCCTCTGACCAACTAACGGACGTGCCGGTCAAGCCTCTCACCGCCATCGTATCGAACACGGTGGCACACACCGAGGGAGGCGAACACTGGGTGGCATTTTACTGCTCGGAAGAGGACAGACTCGAGTACCTGGACAGCTACGGGAGGCCGCCATACCAGGCCGACTTTCAAAGGTTCCTGAGGCGCAATCCCCATCACCACCAATACATCTACAACAGGTATCGGCTCCAGTGCTACGATACTTCTGTTTGCGGCTACTACTGCCTCACTTACCTGTACTGCCGGGCTGTTCTCCGCACGTCACTCAGCGACTACGTCCAGCTCTTTGACCCTACCGCTCCCGCCATCAACGACGCTCTGGTCCGCAGGCTCTTCCACTCCATATTCGCTTAAGACTAGTTTGTAAGGTATTTATAGTATGTGTATGTAACCTTATTACTGTACAATACATGTCTCGTTATGATAAAGCTTGTGTTTTCATTTCTCCTTTCTCCCTACTAAATTTTGAAAAAAAAGAAATTAGCAAAACTGAGGCAGCGGGGCTGGACCTCAGGTTTATATACCAGCGGCGCGTGTCACTGGCTGAGCCCCCGCCAAGCGGCAGTGAAGGCCGCCAAAGAGGGCGCGCCACGAGACCCCTCGGACATCAGCAAGCCACTGAGCAATTCGAGGGTGACCCCTCGGACATCAGCAAACCACTTAGCAACTCCTTCCTGGGCAACTCCTTCAGGGCCGTCCCCGACACGCGCCGCCAATCGCTCCCGGTTGGCGGGGGCTTTTTAAGCTGCACGGCTCGGGTCAAACGACCCATAACGCCTTTCTCTCACACTTGAGTTATTCTGAGCCTAACGGCTTGTGACTTTTGAGTGAGCAAAGGGAGGAAATAAACAACTCGGGTTCATGCTGTACATAAAACTATTACTGTATAATTACTGATAAATACTATTTACAATTTTTCTTATAATTAATATATAAATCTAGACAGGGAAGTCTTCTTCCTCATCTTCGGACTGGCGCTGCCCCTCCTCCTCGCCGTCCACCTCCATCCGCCGCGGCTGTTCCCCTCTTCTCCCGGCTGGCTGTAGCGGTGTGATGTCCTTGTGTCCCCACGGTAGAGTGCGGATGTTGTCGGGGAGGACGCACCGCTTGTCGTCAGTGGAGTTGAGGCTGAGCTTGTCCACCTGCACGGTGTAAACCCGGTGCAAGTGGGACTGGAACCAGATGTTGGTGGTGTGCTTTTGGACCCCGTTGAATAAGCACTCTCTGTATTCGTCGGGGGTGAGGACGTTTTTCACAACGCCCTTCGCCACCCCCTTGGCTCGCTTGAGAGCCTTACTGCCCCCTGTCGCTGCATCCTCGATATCCATGAAGTACAGCTTGGATCGCAGGCCGAGGTACTCGAATAAGGACAGGCCGTTTTACTCGTCCTTAAATTTTTTGTTGACCTTGGCGTTGACGAGACTGTAGCAGGGGTGGGACCTCGGGTAGCCGCTGGTGTCAAAGTCTTCCAGGTGCTCCTTCATCTCGGCATAGATGTCCTGGGACACGATGTCAAAGACGAAGCTGTCCGTGTCCATGTAGTCCACGGTGAGGCGATCACCGTAGCGCTCCTTCATCTTCCGCAGGAACTCGTACATGAGCCACTTGCTCAGCTCCAGGACGGACATGCCTACGTAGACCGGCTTGTCCAACACGATGTTGACTTTGGACAGATGCACCAGGGCCACGTCCTCTGTGTAGTACATTCGGTCCAGGAAGTTGGATTTGGCAACGTACTTGGAGAACTTCTCCGGGGTGCACACCAGCTTGACGTTGAGGCGCTTCCGTACATTCTCGATAGTTTTGCCGAAGACCGCGTTATTCATGAGCTTGAAGAAGTCCTGTTCGAACTTCGTCCTGGCCTTCTTCCGCAGCTCGGTGTTCATGAGGATGTACGGTTCCTACCACCGCGACTGGTGAAACGAGATCACTCGATGCACCGCGACCAGCTCCAATCCGTTGCTGCAGGCGCAAGCACATGTAATGGCAGATGTAGTGCGCCTTGTCGTCCAGGGTCGTCAACAGTTTGGGGAAGTTCCCTATCGGCGGACGCTTCGTCTCGCAGCAGTAGGGAAGGTCCTTGTGCAGGTCGTGTAGGCGCGCGGGGTAGTGGAGGTCCACCTCCAGGATGTAGCCTCGATCGGCCTCCGCGTCCAGCGCCGCTATGTCCAACGTCTGGATATCCTCACGGCTGAGCCGCAGGAAGTCTCCGGTCGGCAGGCACTGGGACATGGCCCAGCCGTACAAGTTGTTGGCGTCCAGGTACAGGAGGAAGCGCGTGAGCTCGTCCGGGCACCTGTCGTGGTTGGCCTTGGCGTAGCGGGTGATGGCCTGTGAGATCCCTCTCCGGATCCCCTGCTCCACGAACAGGTATATGTCGAAGTCCCGCAGCGTGTCCAGCTTCACGTCACAGGTCTTGAGCATCACGTCCCACGCGTAGGACGGCAGGGTGTAGTAGTGGTCGGGGTACAGCCCGTACTCTGTCAGCGAAGTGTCGCGGAACTGTTCAAAGACATCTGTGAGCAGGGCGATGTCGCATCGCAGGTACTTGTCAGCGTAGTCCTTGAGGTATCGACACTCGAAGGCTCACCACACGTTGAGGGCGTGCTCGTAATCTTCGTCCTTGATATCCTCCAGGGTCATGGAGTTCCTGAACGCCTCCTTGGGCGGCAGCTCCCTGTGGTTGTGGAAGTAGCAGTTGATGTGTCGCTGCTCCCGGTACCTTAGGTTGCACGAGCGGTGAGCGGCTCCTCGGAACTCGTAAGGCGGGGCGTGGTTGTAGTCCCGCACTTTGACGTCCTGGTCCGTGAACTCCTTCCCGTTGAGGTAGCAGACGGTGGCCGCGATGAACTGGCACATCTCCTGGTCGTTCAAGACGGGCTGTAGTAGGACCATGTTGGTCAGGAGGTCCCACAGCGCCAGCACGTCCATCTTCAACCTTTCCATGAACACCTTGGACGCGTCAGCCCCGAAGTAGACGCGGGGCTCAAACTCCTCCAGGCCGAGCGAGTCCACGATCTGGTAGGCGAAGGCGTATGGGACGTGCATTTGCAGGGGCCTCGTGCCGGGTGGCGCTTCCACCGGTTCTACATCGACGGGCTGTAGAGCACACTCAAAGTCCGCGTGGACGCAAAAGTGCTCGCGCCGAGTGTACTCGGGGTGGGCGAAGCGAATCTGCTTCTTCTGAGACATATCCAAGCGGAGGGGGGCCTTGGCGGTGCAGTATCGCATGTGCTCCTCCAGACGCTCGGCACCGGACAGTTCCAGCTTGTTGGGCTGGTTGTCAAAATAAGCGAAACATCGCTTGCACACGTGGATAGTGTGGCCGTGAGACGTTAGCTGAGGACGGACTAGTCTGCTGACGTTCGCGATGTAGGCGTAGTGACTGTCCCCCGTGGTAGTCACGTACAACAGGTCCCGGTGATCCTCCAACTCCCGCTTGCATATCTTCAGCGGGAACACGCGGTCCTGGAACTTTGGCGATCCGTCGGGGCGTCTCCCCACCATGGCACGCTCGATACCATATACGTTGACGCTGATGGCGTTCTTCCTCTCAAAGGCCTTGATGTCCTTCACAGCCACGGGGAAGCGTAGGCTGGTCCAATCGTAGCGTGCCATTATGTCCGGTGTATACGCCGCAGGCCTCTCCGGGTGTTGCGCGACGAACTTGGCCAGGACGCGAAGCACATGTCATCGACGTTATGCACGTTGATGACAGCGCGCGTCTCGCAGGTGGTCCTGGGAAGCTGGATGAACCGGGCTCCGCGTTCTCCCAACGGGGTGTAGAGGTTGACGCGGATCTCGAAGTCGCGTATACGGAGATAGCTCCACCCACTGCCCACTAGCAGGCACTGCTCCTTCTCTTCCACCAGCTTGGGGAAGGAAGCCGACAGGAACGCCTCCAGGTCTGACGCGGCAGTGAGAGGCACGTTCTTCGTCTTGAAGGCCCGCAGGCAAGTGGCTCCGTGGACGTTGGCGAATTCGCACTCCAGGAACATGTTGACCTTGATGTTCAGGTGTCGGGTCCTGACGTCGGCCAGCAGTTCCAGGACGCTGTCGAACAGCAGCACCAGCGCGTCATCCACGGTCAGGAAATCCTCCATGGGCCGGGACAGACCGAAGGTCAGGAGCCGTCCGCGGAACGCCCGTTGGATAGTGCGGAACGTGGGCAGTCCTCCACCCACCATCCCGTCGGGTGCCGTGCTTGCTTCGGGCTGAGGCTCGCGACTGGGTCCGGGCAGGTGCGGCATCTCGTCCAAAACGAGGTTCCTCACGACGGGACAGTTGTGAGCCTCGTGCTGGTCTTGGTTGTAGCGCCGGGTGAACTCTCGATCGCAGTAGTTGCACACAAACCTCCTGACGCGGTGAGCGCTCGCCACGTGTCGCTGGAGGTACGCGGCCTTGCGGAACAGAGCACCGCACTCGGGGAAGCGAGCCTCGTTGACGTACACCAGCTGCACGTGACGCCGGAGCAGGTCCTCGCGGGAGAATCGCCGCCCGCACGCGTCGTACTCGGGCCGTAGATCTCTGGTGGGTGGCGTTGCAGCGGAGGAGGAGGAAGAGGAGGAGGTCGAAGCTGACAGGCTCGCACCGTGGACCGCTTCCATGTGGTGGCGAAGATCCTCGGGGCCCGCCAGGGCGACAGCGCACAACGGGCATGAACAGCCTTCGAACAGGAAAACAAGTCCTATTAGTTACCCGATAAACACGAGGGTGAGGATCTATACAGAGGACTGGCGACCTCTTATTTCCTCATCTCGATCGCCAGTTTACCCAAGCTCAGTAAATACAAGGGTGAGGAACTACACAGAGGGCTGGCAGCCCCTTGTGTACTACTTGAATCTGTTTACCCGGCCAAGACCGTTTACTCTCTCTCAAAAACAAGTCATTAGTTACCAAAGTCCACGGGCGCACCGTGACGTCATGGATGAGGATATCGGAGAAGAAGGCATGCTTAACAGATCTACTGGCGGTTTCTTATTTAACATAAAACTGTACCTGGCGCTTGGTCATGAGGAGTAGGAGGATGAACTGCGGCGAGGTGGCGTTGTAAGTTGTCGCTTCACCTGAAGCGTCTGCCGCAGACATGGCACTCGTAATGTCGGTCGTTGTGGGCGGATGCTGTGTGACGGGCCAGGTTTCCAGCGTTCGCGAAGACGCGGCTGCAGACCTCACACATATGAGGAACAGCCATCTACAAAAACATCGGGTATCTGTACTCCCCGTCCGCCACAAAGGCACAGTTGTCACAGCAAAAACACTTTGGTAGCGGTACCCCTGGGAACGAGGCGAGTCTAACCCTTTTAATAATATTGGACAGAAATAAATCGCAAGATTCGCTGCTATGACATTCCCAACACTGGTACACGTCTTTGCCTTTGTTACGCTCGCACATAGCGATTTCACCCTCGTCTGTAATTCCACTAGGCACTCGAAATTTTGATTTAAAAGCAAAACCAAATTTTATTTCGCTTAAACAATTTTTAAAAAGGAGTGGAAGTGAGTCTATTTTGCTTTTTAAATTTGGTTCATTAATTTTAATCGTTATAAAACACAACTGTTCCAAGGCCATTACAGTTCCACTCATCTCCATCTGAAAAGAAACAAAGACAAGGCTCAGTGTGCTGGGATATGTAAAATATTAAATATTAATTTTAGCTAATTAGGATTTAGAGCATTGGTAAATCGGCTAATGAAACAAAAAAAAAGTGAATTACATGTTACTTACATTTTAAGATATCCAAAGAGAACGCTCCACACAGTCGCACAAATAGTCACCACGGAAAGCACCTACGTCCTCACAGTACGAACTTCCACTAGACCCTGATGTAGTCCGGGTAGATAGCGCGCATAAGTAAACTAGTTGTTGACGCCGAGGGACTTTCCACTGGAACCGCTAATGAGTAAACAGACTGTGGCGGTCACGTAGGCATGAGGATGACGTCATGGAGGTTTCCTCCGAGTTGCCCTCCGAGTTGTTTACGACTTCAGTCCTACTCGCCAGTCTCCTTCTAGCATTACTGGCAAGCGGTACACCATGTTTCGTCTATTTACGATAGTTTCAGAGCCGGTCAGGTCCTACCCCGTAACAAAGCCATTCCATATCAATTCCACAATATCAAAAGTAGATTCAATAGACGCAGAGGTATTTCTACAAACAGTATATTATTATACGAGATGCTTCTTCGGTAAATTACATATCGACTTCTGGTTAGAAAGACCGTTAGCCCCACACAAGTGTCGACAGCTTAGGGCTGACCTGGGAGACGTGAGTTTAATTCCAACACACGTCTCATGTCGCAACGCCATAATTTGGCTCCTTCGAGAAGCTAATCCCCCAGTATATGCGAGGGTTATAGTAAACGGAGGGTAAGTTAGGTATCACTTTTCTGAATAAAATAAAGGATATTATTCTGAATAAAATAAGGGGGGTGACGTCACGGGGGGGGTGACGTCATCCCTCGAATCCTCACTGCGCCCTTGCTGTTAAAGCTAAGACTTAGATAATTAGTAGTTTTCTTTTTTTTATGGAAAAGGGGTAAGGATATAAAATTTAAAAAAAATATAAGTATCCAGAGTGCTGAGACCCCTCCCTCACCGTCGAAGTATCCAATGCATTTACCATTAGTAGGAAGGTCAGGTAATTGTCATTACTCCACCAATTGCACTCCCATGCACTCCGTCCACAGCAGAAGCACTTGTAATGTTCTTCACTATCTACACAGCGAAACACTGTCCTGGTCGTATTTGGTACCTCGTATAACAGGTTACGACAGTAATGGTTTTTATCGTCACAACGCCTACACTGATACACTATATGTCGGTCATACTTCCTATACAGCTCTCTAACACGCTCGTCCTCTACACCTCTAGGAAGCACCGGCTCATAGCGTCGTACACTGCCCTTCAAGCAAGAAACGATGTGTCGCTGAATGGATACCGGTAAAGCACCAAACCCCTTATATAATGAATATCTATAGTGTCTAATAGCTATCGCCGACAGTTGAGCGAGAGACGGTGGGTTATGTTTCTCCATCGCAAAAGCCAACACTAGACTGAGCTCGCAAACAACTGTTGAGTGACCACATAGTGACGACGCATGGGGTTATTCCATGAGGGTGAGAAACAGTCAATACGATAATATCTTGTTTACATCGTTGACAAATTTGAAGAGGGCTTTCCACTGAGTAGTGAAGACTTCTGGAACATTCCACTTGTTTACAACGCGGTAATAGCTTGTTTATTAACCAAACCCTCATTCTCTTGTCGACAACCAACGGAGCATCATGTCGGACATTACACATGTCTTGTGCTGCCCCTACACTGTGTCCGTTGCCTTACAAAAAATTGAAAATGAAATGAACCACGGCCTAATAATCCTCCGCCTCGGCTGCATAGAGGGGGACGGGTGGATGCACTTCTTCCCTAGGTGGTTCACCGCTAATGTACCGGCGGAACTAAATGAAGTGAAGGAGAGGGTCGGTGGCTTCCTCTCTAATGGCTTCGCAGCAGCAGTAAGCTATCGGAGGGTTCAACTAAAATAAGCGCTAATAAAGACACCTAAGAAAACCATAAAATAAAAGCAGAAACAAAAAAAAGCAAATTATATGAAATAAGGCAGATGGGTGAGGTTTAACTTGATAGGTTTATGTTAGGTTATGGGGTCACGTGACGGGGGGGTGGTGACGTCACGGGGTGGTGACGTCACGGGGGGGGGTGCATCCTCGCATCCTCACTGCGCCTTTGCTGGTTTTGAATCGGCTATTGCCCCCTACTGAGGATGTAGGCTACATGAATTTTATTTCAGTCAAATTAAAAAACAGTGATATCATGTACCGTATGTTCCTTGGAGCCCAAATTTTAAGTGCCCATGAAGTTTAAGGCCATGGGTTTTGGAGTCTTAAGAATAACAGAAAATGTTTCGGAGCTGCAACACTCGTCCACAATCAGATGCATTCATGTAGCTGGGGCCACAGTGCCTTAGATTAGACGCAGCAGGCACGAACATTGTGTGACTGAACAAGTTATCAGTAACGGTGGAGACGCGACAGTTGTGTAAAACACCTCACGCTACAGTCAGTGTTCATGCGTATCGGGACGTGTAAAGCTTCTGGATGTCTTGAAAATTGTACAGAATATATAAAATGTACTATACTTCGGTGTAGTGTTTCAACTTCTTTTTGTTGATATGGTTATTCTTTGCAGTTATTCGAAAGTCACCAGGTTATTCTATTCATTTGGGATGGTTTTGCAGTTGCATGCGAACTTGTATTGTGTTTATTATTACATATTGATTTTTATAAGCATTAAAAGAACAGATTGTCAGAATTATATGAACGGGAAGGAATAGAATATTATTTGCACATGCCTTAGTAATGCTTTCTTATATCATTATTTGGTCACGTGTCACAATTCATCATGGTAATATATATATATATATATATATATATATATATATATATATATATATATATTCATATATATTCACTATTACTTTGCTTTATAATTTGTTTATTTACTTGGCTTCAATTACAAGCGAAAAATCCTATAGTTTGGAAATATATGCCTACTGATTTTAGAATCACCTAAATTCGAGGCATAGTTTCATATCTTACTCCTGATATGAATATATTGGAAAATATGAAGTCGTGCAAATAAAAAAAAAATCCTGCTCTTGATGAAAAAAAACAATCTACTTTTATTTCAAGCAAACATTTGTATCCAAACAGTCATTTTGAAGTTACAATAGCAGCAAATCCAAAAGCGTGGTCAAAGATTACTTATTTATGGATCATGGATGTATAGACTGTAAAGATGATAAATGGCCTTTATGATATCATTATATTTGTAATTATATTTCATCCTCAAGATTGAAGCATTTTGGACTTCCGGAACCACGATCTTCCTTTTGTATAATTTAATAATAGTAATAATAATAATACACAACAGATTGCACTTTCGTGTGAACCAACCCGTAATTCACTTACTTCTACAGTAATGTCTCATGACACTGATTGTGTAGAAATACGGACATACAAACCGGACAATAGTGGTATATGTGACCTTTATTGTGTAAAGTCACAACAGGGAGTTCGTTGGATAAAGCTCATCCCAAACAGTCCATAAACACAACACCGCCGAAAACCACGAATTATGTTCCAGACCACGCCCAGACGGGAGGGCGGGCCACAGCAGAATGGGGACTGGGCGGCCAAGAATCCAGCGCAGTTGTTGATGAATTGCGTTTGTACATAAAAACTGGATGTCTGATGAATGTGCTGACCCATTGATATTTACTACTCGGCAGATGTTCCAATATTTCACGACGAATTTCCCAGACGTTTAAAGTAATTGTTGTGTTTTTGTTTAATTTCTTTCTTTTAATTGCATGTTTAACCCTTAAAAATATCTGAACTTGAAAGCTAACAACAGTTTGTTAAGATCAATATCTATTTTATCTCACTATTAAGGTGTTATACATCAATAAGTATTACCTATAATTCAAAGTAGTGTGACAATATTTCGTTTTATCTGGGGAGTATAGGTTAAAACTAATAACGATTATCACCTAACAATAAATGTAGCTTTATTAACGCGATGTGTATATTTCACAATTTAAACCAGGAAATACGTTGATGTGTAGTTGAAAGAAATATGATATTCATAAAATCACCTATTCATCATGTTTGGTTTAAAAAAAAATGATGAGGTTTGCTCGAGTAAATATTTGATTTGTAATGTGGAATTTGGATTTGTAATAAATATGTGTATATAAAAAATACTCTTACAACTAAATAATCATGATACAAAATCGTATTGTAAGTCTTTGTAGCATTCATTGCACAGTTAACAAATGTCACACAAATAATCCTGACTGTCTACTTGTACTCATAAACTCATCAACCAAGTAGTAAGCCTGGCTAAGGAGATGGCGTTTTAGAAATATGTCAAACTGATTGACTTAGTTTTGAATTTTTCGACTTTGTGGAAGCTTATTACACACTTCACGGCGGCATAATAAACTCCTGTTTCAATATAAAACTGTACTTGTAAATGAACAGTTTAAACATGTAGATTTGTAACACATAAATTTTGTACGAAAACCCCTTCTTAAGACAACAATTAACAGTTCCGGAAACTTAAGATTGTAATGAACGTTAAATAAAAATGTAGTTGGTTGTTACTCAAACATGTTTTATCATCAAGGCAATAAAATATCAAACAAAAATTATTTTTGGCAAGCAATTCATAAATCCTTAAAATGTAATTTCCCTTTCTTATTGGTGTTAAGTTACGAGTACATAACAAATAAAAATCGTGAACGAGAATATTCATTATTTAGTTATAAACCCCAACTTAACCACGTACCATTTTTACGAGAGTTATCGCACCCACGGACACACACAAAAACACACACACACACACACACACACACACACACACACACACACACACACACACACACACACACACACACACATACACACATATATATATATAGATATATATATATATATATACAGTTTTGAAGGAATCGTGTTTTTAGCATCTGGGGACCTCAAAACAAAAAGTTATTATGGTCCCGGGCCTAGGTCTTACCATACCAACTACGGTAATAGGTTCTTCCCTAGATGGGAAATTCGCTAATAAATATATAAGAACACAAAATACTAAAATATTTATACACTTCTGCAATTTCATCCAAAATAAGTTTTATGTAAAAACAAAATCCATAAAGCGTGTAATTATTTATAAAACCACTGAAAAAGGGATTACATCTTCAATTCAATATTGTTGAGCTCTTGAAGCTTAACAAGCGTGTGTAAAATGTTTACGCTTTAGTGAGGCCTGGTTGTTAAATATTACAGCTGTGTTGAATAGCCCGAAGCATGAAATCAGCGGCTTTTCAGACAAAAGTGTTTTACGATTTTTACATCTGATTCACTTTACCTGCCCTTGTAATCTAAAACATACGAGAATCGTTATTATTATTATATATAACACTCGTATAATAACTCGTATTATTATATAACACACTGATCAGGTACAACCTCTTACTTGCCTCTTTACAAAGAGCCGGCTTTAAATCGTGTTTATAAGTCATGAAAAAATAGGAAAACCTACTATAGAAGTTTGAATAAACGTTTAAAAACAACCGACCCAATACGTTGTATATTTTTAACTGCCTACGAATTGAAAATTTACAGTCCCAAATCGTTAAATGAAAAGGCCAGAAGGAGATACAAAAGCGGATGGGGCTAGTGATTTAAGCCCACGTGAGTGCACAAACAATATTGGCTTTTGGCTCCACACTCAGTTAATTTCATTACCTGCGGGGAACCCCACCTCGTACCGAGGGGTGGCGGGACCCTTACTCAGGGCCAGGGCTGCCAGGCCACGCTGCTGCTGTCAAAGTAACGTTTACATTTAGACATTATTTAAATAATGAATCGAAGTAAACAACTGCAAAGTTTTTAATTAGGGTTTTCATAGTGCAAGGTTATTAAACTCGGTTATTGGCAAAAACGAGTATTTAATTATTGTACACCTATTATAACTTTAGTACGGTACCTTAATTTTGTTATGTCCGCAAAGAGTTAGAGGAGTTTTATAACAATGGAATATTACGTTTACTTCGTAAATTATTGCCGCTGAAGAACTTTAGAAGTAGATTAAAGATAGTCTTTAAAAATAGATTTGTAATTATTTGATATCCTAGTGCACTCATCTAATTAATATTTATCTGAAATCCTTAGAAATAGATTATATTTTGTTATAGTACGAGTATTACTTATCTTACGCTTTTACGAAAAAAAAAACAATCTTAAACTATTATTTGTTTCAAATAAATTTCTCAATAACAACAAGACAGAAACTGTCGTTTTTCATTCAAACTATAGTAACAGCTCTAGAACAAATTCATCGTTTTTGGATGCATCAATTAACTTGACTGAACATACCAAATTTCTTGGCATATTTATTGATAACAAGTTGACTTGGAAAGATCAAATATCATCAGTTACCACTAAATTATGCGGAGCATAATACGATTTGTATTCTCTCTAACTTAGTAAACACAAACACACTTGTAACAGTTTATTACGCATATGTATATTCAAATTTAACTTATGGTGTTATTTTCTGGGGTAATTCAGTTAACTGTAGAAGATTATTTAGCTTACAAAAAAATATTATTACAAAAATCAATAATGTGCCTTTTTTATCATCAACCAAGCCCAGTTTTAAATCATTACAGATTCTCACATTGCCATGTATTCATATATGAAAAAACACAATCAAAATTTGACTTTTCTTTCTAGCTCACATTCTTATGACACCAAATATAAACATATCCTGGCATATCCTCAACACAAAACAAACTCATTTGAAAAATTACCGTATTACACTGGGATGCGCTTGAAAAATAAATTACCCAATGAATTAAAAATTGAGATGTCTTTAAATAGTTTCCAAAGTAAATTAAAAGAATATGTATTAACAAATTGTGTTATTCGATTGAAGAATATTCAAACTGTTTATACATTTTATTTGTAATTTTTAAAAGTACTAAGTTAGAGTTTTAAATGGTAATTAACTTTAGGACAAATGGTATTATAATTAAATTTACCTTTACTTTACATGTCATATTGTTAATTTGAATTATTATTTTGTATTTGTTTATATTAAGACAACATTTTTATATTACTTACTTACCGTTACCTGTCATATAAATATGATGTTATGTGACTGACTGAATAAACAATAAACATTAATGTTTGTCAAACAAAATTAAGGCAGATATTTAATACAGAAATGTCATGTACTCATCGGTTACTAAATTTGTCCATCGACCTAGGAGCAAAGCCATGGATACTTTGTTTCAAGAGGGGGATTTTATTAAACATGAATAAAATCTGGGGTTTAAATTGAAAATAATGCTTTGCATGTTGCCATAGTAGTTACCGCAAACAACTTGTTGGAAATATTGCAAACTTGATGTTTCCTTTAACATAAAATTAATTTGTGTCTGAAGATTACAAGATACTATTGGTACTACTCTACTACATATCGATTTTTGTATGGTATTAAATACACTTTGTACAGTAAAATACTTTTCACTCTGTGCCCAACGCGCTAGCTAGTGGCTTGCCACTCGAAGAATTCAACTGTAAAGTTGTACATTTATCTGAAACTAGGGTCATCCAAACTTGTTATCTTGAGTTGCATATCTGAAAACGTAACTATTGTCGTTGTACCTAAAACCAGAGGTACCAAGCTGGTTATCAAATGTTGGGAACTATAGGCTTGACGATCCCACTTACACCGGGAGGATTACACCATTAAATAAATGTCCTTGTGCTGCATTCTGTGGAGGAACTGACTAACTTGTACGACTGCTATTCACATGTTTATATAATAACCTAACAAAATAAAATAATCGTTTGTCATAGATAAATATTGAAATTGTTAATGCCAAATAAAAAAGGTTAGCCATTTCCCAAAGCTCTGTGGGAAATTTTACATTTTATAGATCTTGAAACATATAGCAATCCTAATAAACAATATTATATACAATATGTTAGACTATTGGTACGTTAATGTCCTTAAATTTGACAAGGTGGGTGTATCATTGAATTGCATTCATTCCTAAATTTAGTGTTTTAAACATAGATAACCTAAGTATATTGTTTATACAATCATTAAATTATCCAAAATTAACGAATGGTCAAAATATCTTAAGCTACATAAAACGTAAGAAAACGTAATTAGGTTTTGCGATGTAGGCCACAAACCTGCAATCATAAACCTGCCAATGAGGTAATAATAATTTTTAAAACAAGCCGACGGTTTAATTGTTTATAATATTGTTTGAACGTTTAACATAAACCAACCAAATATGTCAACAATGTAAATGTTTCACGCATAAGCAGTTATAAACAGAGATACTATGTATCATTTGCATAGTCCAGGTCATTATACAACCCAATCACGGCCACTGTCTAAGTAAATAAACATGCAACACTAACACTAATAAATCAGTGGTATTAGCTTTACAATTCGAATGTGTTTTACTACATTTTCTTTTATACAGGATTTTTTATTAAATCCCGAGTCAAACATATTTTGGCAGGGTAATATGAAAACTGTAAAATAATCTATTCAAGTTTTAAATTGTGCTCAATCAACCACCAACAATTACTTTGTAGAGTGTCATGTGCAGTTTTAGAGTTAGTTAAATGATATCCTGTTAGTTTTGTAAGTCAGAATTACAACCAAATAATTAAAAAACTTACCAAAAGATAACTAATAACAAAGATAGCTAATAACTACGAGAGGTGTAACTGCAGTTTGAACTATACAACTACTGGAAGGTGAGTGAATTTGAAAAAATATTGAGGGGCCGGCAAGGTAACTTAATTATTCTCGCAATTTAGTATTGCCGGTCATGATGTCATTTAAGGAAAATAAGGACCAACTCAAAGCACCAACTTAAAAAATGAATATCATAGGGACTTAGGATTTCACCCTTCAGGCATTGCTAAGCCTGTCAGTTTGATTTATATCACTCAAACTTACGAAGGATAAATCTTGCACACAAACCTCTTGTATTTATGCTAAAAGCTTGCCGTAACTTAAACCATTTGAAAATTCATGAACCATAAAATTTTAAGCCTTACAAATACAGTAATTATGCTATAGTTTCAACGTAAAATTCACATATCACATAAACTATTGAATTCCCACCATATATCTTTTGTTTACATATGAATAGCCATGCATATGAAATTTTAAAAGGAAAATATATCTCAAAATAATTTAAGCGATAAATATCCATCTAAGATGTAATACCTCCGTCGCAGCAAACCTGCGTACTCAGCGAATTTCCAATGCATATATGTGTCTAACCAACTACATAGAGCTACTTACCAAGTTTCTCAAAAATCCATTCATAAATAAGTGATACATAGCATTTTATTTATTCTCAATAAGAAAAACATTTGGGCTGAGTACGCAGGTTTTCTGCAACGATGAAGATAAAAAATGTGTATTTTTGCAATTATCAATATAACTCAACCAGGTGAAGCTACATACCAAGTTTTATTATAACAGGTTCATAACTAAGGAAGATATAAAACTTTACTTATTCTCCATATGAATAATATGGGGCCGAGTATGCAGGTTTGCTGCTACGGGGATAATCGACAAAAAATCCATTTAGTGTGCAAATATCAAAATACCAGTACTACGTGAAGCCACATAGTATCAATATACATTCATAAATAATCGACATAGAAATTTTATTTATTCTCCACAAGGATAACATTGGACAAAGTACTGTGTTTAGCACTTTGAATATCTATGCAACGGTTGGACGTAGAACCACACTTAAAACACCAAAATGATTGTTTTGTAGAGCTAAACTGATTGGTAAAAAGAAATGTGAAGTTTTCAGTAAAATTATCTGAGGAAAATTCAAAAACCTTTTTCCCATAAGATTAACATGGAACATTTTATGGACGCGTTTTTTGACTTTTCTCTACAATCACTTAATCTAAGCTAATGATTCAAAATACTAAATTTTTTTAAGCTCTATAAAATGGTTGTAACCAAAATTGAGTGTTTTTAAAATGTTAGCGAGAAAAATAAAAAAAAACTGATTTTTGAAAAATTTAAAAACCCCATAAAACCCCCTTCCCATAGTCCGATCGATCTGGTTTTCGAACTTAAATTCATAAATGTTACGATACACATTTGTGCCAAATTTCATCAAAATCGGGCGTTTCTTTCAAAAGTTATCGCGGTAACGGACACACACACACACACACACACACACACACACACACACACACACACACACACACACACACACATATAGTGTTTTTGGCATCTGGGGACCTCAAAACAAAAAGTTATCATGGTCTCGGGCTTAAGTCTTACCAAGCCACGGTAATAGCTTCTTCTCTATAGGGGAAATTCGCTAAAAGTAAGGCGATGCAAAAGAAATATAAACTAATTGTTTCATTGAGTCTACTGCAGAATCCTCTCAAACAGTTTCGAAGTACATTTTTCAAGAAGGAACGCCTTTAGATCCATAACCGCCTCGTTTCTTCCCTATTTGAGTGACCGCGCCAGGTGTTGGGGCCGCCGGATGTGCCGGGAATGATACGACCTTTGACCAGATGAGAGCCAGCACGTGGCCAAACACGCGCCCTTGTCACTCTCACCCCCGTGTATATGTAGCACAGTGAGCTGCGCCCCAACCAACCCCTAGACTAGAGCAGCGTGCACGCGCCTCTACAAAAACATCATATTCACAAACAGCTGCATTTCCTTATTTTATTAGTGAATATATATATATATATGTGTGTGTGTGTTTGCACTCTAGCGGTCGCATTTTTTGTCCGATTTACTTCAAATTTGGTAGGGACGTTCCTTTCTATAATCAGTTGGACAAGTTTGTTGGGTAAAACAATTGGAAAACTCTAAACCCCTTTTTTGGGGATTGATCTTTAAAATTTCGTGTTTTTGGGCCCAAAAAGGGCCAGGAAAGCCCCGGATTTAAAATTAATGCATGTATAAAAAGATGGGAATTAGTGAGGCAAAACTTTTAAGCCCTCTCTCGTTATTCTAGTATGAATATTTACCGAGTTATTAAAGAAAAAGTATATCGACCAAACACAGTACGTTGTCTTATGGGGGTTTTACATTAGAAAAGCCTGTTATTTATTTTTTTGGTGTACTTTTATTATCCCCAGCAACCTCACACCTACTTTCAAGCCTGACTGGACCTTCTCCTAACCTTTTAATGCGCAAAATTGTATTCCCAGCATTGCAGGTAAATGAAACAAGGAGCATCAGAACAGCCAAAAAATATTGTTTTCAGATTACAATAAAAATTGGAATAAATGTATGTTTTTACACTTTGTTATGTATGTTTTGAGTTTTTAAAGTTTATTATGTGGAAATTCACTTCCCTCACGTCAGCGTGCTGCGTGCGAACTGGTTTTATAGTTAAAATTAAGTTTTTCCTTGTGCTTGTTATTTTTAGGCTGAGATCTTGTTTTTCAGTTGGAATAGTCCAAGTAAATTAGAAAACTTCAGATATACCTTGAATTATGCAGTATCAAGTTGTATATATTGAAACATTTTGTGGATCTCCGTTCTCACCCTGGAGGATCAGAGTAGTTTGAGGTCTCGTGTCATGACTTATGGTCTCTCTTTAATGACCAAAACCACTTTAATCAACATAGTAAGAGTTGATCTGAAAAAAGTACCTCGGTTGAAGGTATTTTTTTATTTTTACTCTTCGAATGATTTTAAGTGAAGTCATTTTTACAGAGAACGTTCTCCTTGCCTCACAGACATATCCATTTTTTAGATGGACCTACAGAATGAGTTTTTGAGCCACCGGGACGTGGCGTTATTTCTTTGCTAATAGCCATTGGTGATTGGAAAAAACTGAACCATCCTTATGGACAGTATGGACCTAAGTCACGCATTTTAACTACGCCAAGCCACTCCCTAGGTTTAAGGTAACGCCAGGTTATAATATATAAACTAATAAATAAAACTGAAATAATTAAAACTCCAATCTTTAAACTAAAACAAATCCCTTATGATATAAAACCTTACTACATTTATCTACATAAACTACTAACCCTTACACTAGTTTAAACCTCTGATTAGGGTTATTTAACAAATCAACCGCCCTGGGCGCCCACCCATAGACTTTCTCTCGTTCTAAAAACGAGTTTAGGGAACATTCTGATGTACAAACCAGTGCAGTGGTGGCAGTGCAGTGCAGTGGTACCAGTAGTGACTGGTAATTTGTGCACTAGCTATTTCTTTATTACCTACTGCACAACTTACACCTTCGAGCTACTTATTTGAAGTAAGCAGTATCGTAAAAAATAAAACCAACATTTCATCACAATGAATTGAATTTCTAGTTTTCTTATTGAGGGAGCAAAGTGCTAACGGGTTTTAATCTGTTTTGGTATGTTACATTTTTCTAAATATTTTTAAGTAAAATATATGTATTACTTTCTCCCCCTTATACATAGTATATGGAGAAAGTATTGTTTTCGTTAAAATTTTCGAATTTGAGCTGTTAGTGGAAATATTCGTTTTGGTGCTCCCTGAACCCAAAAAAGTGATTTTTACGTGATGTCTGTGTGTCTGTATGTCTGTCTGTATGGATGTGTAACAGAGCTGAGAGCCCTAACCAATGTTCCGATTTTTATGAAATTTGGTATGTACGTACTAATCCTGATATCCCCAGGTATTTTCACTTTTTGTAATTTTTGATTTTTAAGGGTAATTATCCCCCAAAAACCACCAAAAAACATGAAAAATGAAGATTTCTCAAAAACGGCTCCAATGATTTTGATTAAACTTTAGTAGTTTGTAGGGCTTTAGTTTTCCAATAAAATGTAACCACCCGAATTTCTGTAAAATTCCGGGTTCAGAAATTACAAGACTTAAAATATCAAAAATTCAGTTTTTGGGATTTTTTATAAAAAACATAAATATAAAAAGTATTACTACTCACCATTAAAAAGAGTTCAAAAAATAAATAATTTAGTATTTTGAATCACTATATTACAAGATTACTGGTTGCGGAGAAAATTTGAATTTTCATTTTGCGGTAAACGCAGAACGTTGTCCAATTTTATTCTTAGGGGAATACAAAAATTACTATTTCTCTCTTATTTATTGATCAATTCCGTTCAAACTTGATATGCTTGTCAAGTTAGCATTGAACAACAGAGGAAATTCGAAATATGTTGCCCCTTAATAACCCTGAGGGTGAATAGGGGGCATTTTCCCTCTTAAAACCATGCGTGTAGCGATGGATTTTGTAGTGCCTCCTAAACAGGGATTTGGGTGGATACTTTTGAAAACAACTTGTTTACAAGATTTTCTGTACATTCGACCGTGCTTTGTTTATATATTTAGTAAATAAAAAGTAATTTATTCATTAAGTTGGGCTAAAAGAGAGAAAGTATGTATCAGTTTCCAGATACTGTTTATTTTTAGTGAATTTCCTATGGAAAGTGAACTATTAGCATGACCTGCGCGGTGTAACTTAAACCCGGGACCACCATAGAAGTTCCTAACGTGACCCCTTGATCACGTTCTGCGGAGCCGTTCAAAATTATATATATGTGTGTATGCACTCTAGCGATTGAATTTTTGTCCGATTTATTTCAAATTTGCTAGGGACGTTCCTTTCTATAATCAGTTGGACAGGTTCGTTGGGCAAAACAATCGGAAAACTCTAAACCCCTTTTTGGGGATTATTCTTTCAAATTTCGAGTATTTGGGCCAAAAAGGGTCAGACAAGCCAAGGACGTAAAAGTAATGCATGTATTAAGATGGGAATTAGTGAAGCGAAAGCTTTAAGCCCTCTCTCTTCATTCTAGCATAAATATTTACAAAGTTATTAAAGAAAATATATATCGGCTAAACACAGTACGTTGTCTTTTGGTGTTTTTACATTAGAATGCATGTTATTCAGTTGTTGGTGGATTTGTATCATCCCCAGTTACATGGCACCTACTTTCAAGCCTGACTGGACATTCTCCCAACCTTATAATGCGCAAAATTGTATTCCTAGCACTGCAGGCAAATTAAACCAGGAGCATCAGAACAGCCAAAAAATCAATGTTTTCATATTTCAATAAAATTGGAATAAATGTATGTTTTTACCCTGGTTTTGAGTTTTAAAAGTTTTGTATGTGGAAATTCACTTCTCTCACGTCAGCGTGCTGCGTGCGAACTCGCAGCCGTTTTTAATTGAAAATCTTCCTGTGATTTTACTTGTATTGTAATCTATATAAATAAAATTAGAGTTTTGTCTGTACATTTTGCTTGGAATTATGAAATTTTTACATATTTTCACGTTTTACACCCTGGGAAATCCAAAACAAGTCTTATCTCAATTTCTGTCTGTCCGTCCGTCTGTCTGTCTGTCTATCGGTAACGCTCAAGGACTCTGGCCCAATGGCCTTTAATATAATTGTGTTAGTCATAACACACCAACTACTCAACCAGTAGAGCTGAAATTTGATATCGTAAAGGAAATAAGAAACAACAACATGGGGAGTCACGGTGTTGTTCTCTGGAGATTTCACACAGACCCTTTGTCGTGCGTGAGACTTGAGTGGACGAGTCTACTCTAAAAATATATTTGATGTAGCCGACCACTGAGCGTCTGAACTTAACATTAAATATGAAAATGTATTTTGGAGATGATTAAGGGATGTATTTTTGGGGGGGGGGTGTGTTAAAGGTGAGATTGGGACATTGAAAAACAAATGTAGTCTTAGAAACATCTATCCTTCAGTCGGCGCAATCGATGAAACACAGGATTTACTGATTGACAGTTTTTTTATACTAAGGTTCATAAACAGTTTAATCTGGAAAGTGCCTGGCTCTGCGATTGTGTCAACCTCACGCCCACCAATGAACAAGCATCGGTGATCAACACAAAGGTAGGTCTATTCCAAAGCGAGGAACGAACGTATACAATATTTAACACCGTTCATTTAACCATGACCACTGTTTAGAACAGTTTCATATATATTGATTTACATATTTAAATCAACTCAAGTAGTCATATGTTTTCAAATCATATAATTTTTCTAAGTTTAAAATTATTTAATTACAAATATAATGAAAACAGGACCTGGCAAAAAAGGTGATTCTAAAAGTGGTTTGTCAATGTTGTTAAAGTTTAATGTTTCTTTCCATTACTATTAATTTATTGAAATGTAAAGATTAAATGTATCAAAGTATGTAAAGTGATCAATTAAACAGGGTTAATATTTTGTTGTACTTTGATTCTTTTATTTCTAAAAGCGAATCCAAAGTCTTACATGTACCGATTTTGAGTAGCAAAACCACACGCCGCGCCGTTTACTACCCGACAGAGTTCCTCGATTTAGCAACAGTACCCAAACTATCTGCCAGTATATTTCGTTAACTTTGATTTAATTGTACATTAAATGTGTAAAATGTAATTTTAATATTGTAAAATTATGTGGGTTGTTATTTTATTTAGTTAATCCACCATTTATATGCAACCCGTACGAAGACCGGGTACATAGGTAGATGTTAAATAATACTCTTATCATACACTGCATTACATATATACTACATTACCAAAAGAAAAAAATTGACTTAGAACCGGATCTATTAGTTGAAAACATTGAGTCATCCTAAGCATAGTTTAAGCTACCATTAACTATGCGAGTAATATCGTTGTGCTTCACTACCATTGATATCCAGGATTATCTTATGTAGTTTTAGAGATTTCATACAAATTATTAAGAACAATACAAAATAAAGGTCGCTAGTGTTTTTATGTTGCTTGCATAATCAATTAATACTAATGACATTACAATGCTAAAAACTGTCTCTTATTTTTCCTCTTCATATTGTAGACCCCTATCAGATTGTAAATTTTTCGAGTTATTACAAAAAGGAATTTGATTAATATAATTACCAAAGTATATTAATTAAATTCAATTCTAATTACATTGTTCAAACGCAACCTCGAGCAGTATAATATGATAATCATTCCCTGAGCTGTTAGTATAAATGTACTCGTTAAACATATAAGGATTTGTGTTTAAGCAAATTTGACTTTACGTAAACTACTTTCACTGAATTACATTTTGGAAATAGCCACTCTGGAAAAAGAGGACATGTTGCTGACACATCCATCGGTTAATTAAGAGAGGGCTAATTGGGCCACAGCGGGAGGTTTGTCAAACATACTGTGCTCGCGCGTGTTTGGGCAAAGGGTCTGCAGCTTCGCAGTAATTTGTTGATAAACGCAGCTATAGTAATATAGGAAAAACTAAGTTAACATAACAACAAATAATAATTGGAAGTTCTTAAATAAAGATATATATGCTAATGAGCTTGAACATTTGCAAACCTATACCTACTCCAACAAACACTGGGAGCCAATGTTGCCACTCTTTTGAAATATACATAACCTTATGACGATAATTAGACTGTTAAGGATGTAAAAGATAAAAAAACCATCAAAATATAACCACGAGAATTATTATTACTCCAAAGTACTCTTTACTGTCAAGTTAAATTTAAAAGTTTTTAAGTAATATTACAGTAATTCAGTATTTTTCAGTTGAGTTAATTGACTAATTTTAACCTTAATTCCATCTACCCTTCTGTACTAACTAAACTAACGACTTTTCTCTAGACCTACTGTATAGGGTACCGTAAGATAATTTGGTTGATTGATATTAATCTTTTAAATGAATACACTTATCAAACAATACTGAAAAGCAACGCAACACTGCATCCTTCAATGCCAATATACAACTTGGGGAACCACTACACGTCAGTTGTTTACTGGCACCAATGGTTAAGTCAACAATTGATCTTCTTTGTTGTTTGTTATTTCCTCTCGTTTGCCAAACCGATCCGATAAATCTTCACCCGGTAAAAATAACAAATGTATTAAATAGTTGTGTCTAGGAATTATTAGTTAATTCTTATAAAACTAAAAAACCATGGAATTTATGGATATTCCGACATTTTACTTTTGTAAATATCACGAAAACGGTAAAACCTTAAATACACTTTAAAATGAGTTATATTGCTCTGTACATATGTCTTAAGTTAAAAATAAGGCCTTTCTCCTATCACCGTAGTGAAAAAGGATTTTCAGACTTTATTCAACTTCATACTTTACTATCACAAACTAACTGTAGTATGAATAATCCCCAATGTGCAATATTTTTAGTTATTTGCCACACATATTTGAATACCATGTAAAATCTTATTTATGTTCGATTAAGTTCACAGGTTTTTTTAGAACAGGAGAAGTTATTCCGTAACCTAGCAGAATACCATTTCCTTTAAAAGGTAAAGTGAAAGATGGGCCGTCGCAACGGGAAACGGTTTAGATAACATCGAAGCGTTCAGTGTTGTTTCTTTTCGCCTTCTTTTTTCTTTATTGGATACTTTATGGACAAAACCTCCATTTCGACACTATTTAGTAACTTTGGTTTACAACTTGATAGGTTATGAATACAATTAATCGTTTGATATAGGTTATGTGCTTTAGTTTTTAAATGTTTTATAACGTATTACCTTCATAAAATGTTCAAATAATGTCTTGCCTTATGTAACTCAAAAATAAATTTCATTAGAACGAAAATAATTGTAAAACATTGTATTTTAACACTAAAGTAACGCTGTTGTAATGAAACAGAATAGCAAGGAGAGTATAAATATATTTAATAATATAAACCATTTTAATCAACATTCAAAACAGATTGATCAGGGGAACCTGACTACAATGCTACTTACGGTTGCAGTCAAGTTAATTAAAACCATAACAATTTCATAATAGCTCAAGTTCAAATAAATCAGAATCACTCTAACTGATATGTGTAACTCTAACTTGAAATAATGGACGATTGGAAATATTCCGTCCAATATTCAATGCATTGAACTCCGTTCGTATATTAGTCAAACAGTTCTAAAACTTCAAAGATTATTTAATTTTATGACGTAGTTCTAGATACACAAACCTATAAAAAACATTAGGACACACGTTTTTCGGTATTTTGTAAACAAATATGGTACCTTTATTTTGTATTAACTAGTTGTGTATTATTGCTAGGATGCACAATAGCATCCAGAGTTAAAACAAGTTTTTTTAAAACCAGAATAAGTTTAAATAAACGAGAATTTGGTATCAATATACGAGGAGTCCTTGGGTAGTCAGTACTGATACTGTATGTGGTATCGTAATAAGTAACTCAGTTTTTGTTTTTTTTTTGTTTTGTTTTCTTCCTTTTTTTAGTTAAAAGGGGCTCAGTAGGAAGTTTTTTGTTGTAATACTCATTCTAACTTTCCCCCTCCATCAATCTTCCCTGCTCTTTGACCGTGTTTCAATAGCCCCCGTTCTTTGTTACCGTTGTTGACTGGAAATGACTTTAGGGAAAACTAAGATCGTGAGACACCATAACGAATTTTAAATACGGAGCTGTACTTTGAAGTTCAAAGTTATTTTATATTATCACTTTTGTATAAATACTCATTATTGGTGGGTGAAAGAGTACAACTTTTCATATATCTCGGATAGTAAATAAAATAACTCACTACGCGCACTCAAGCAGTTTTGTTTACTTCTAAACTTGTAACACCCAAGAGACTTACTACAAAGTTATTAAAACAACCATAACACCTGTAGTGGACAACAATTTATAGACAGTTTAAATTTACAGTAAAACTGTTCATTAGGTAATTTCTGTCATAGTCTATTTTGTCATTTGTTTTATAATTTAGTTCCTGATTGATACTTGATACACAAGGTTGTGGTTGTGTTTTGTTGTTATTTCAGTGTCATGACTATTAGCCTAAATATATGTCACGTGATCGTCCAAGCGAGCTCAGATGCATGTTCAGATTTTACGGTTTCGATTTAAAACGCTTGGGGTCTCATAGGACTAATAATATATTCAAAAGCCTTTAGTAATCCGTTCATTAAATAGCTCAGTTCCACTCCATGAGGGAAACAAAACAACTGTCAAAAGTAATTTTCAAACATTTCGTCGATAATTTTTTATAGATAAATAAATGTGTATGTAGGTTTTCTTGTGGATTTAGAAGAAGTTAATTTAGTACCAATTTTATAAAACTGAGGTCAAAGATTATTCTATCAGGACAGAGACGTTTTGGTTAAGATGAAGCTTTGCTATGACAGGAGTTTATACAAATAAAAAAATAATGTAAAGTTTTACAATTCAAACTTACAACTTTAAAAATGACGGATGTAATAACATTTCTAACTATTGTATGTAGATAATGCATTGTATTTTGTGGAATAATAATGTACGTGTTAAGTAAATTGAGCACGAATAATTTAGTTGAATTAGTAGTTAGAGGGGACATTATTAGTTTACCTTGGTTCGCCATTAGTTAATGACCTATTACTCGTATCTACAGCTAACATCTGCAGCGAGACAATTGCTAAAATCTTCTTGATATTTGTCAAAAGTATAGGAATAACGCTTTAATGTTGCATTACTTTATAAAGGTTTTGTTAGTAACAGTTTAACATCACAGAGTAAAGATTGTGTTAATATGATAATTAGAATCCAGCCAAGATCATTTTTGGATTTTTTAAAGTGATTTTCTCCTACTACGCATATTTAATTCAGCAATGATAAACCCCATTTCTCTTCCAACAGTAATCATGCTTGGTAAGTTTACTATCGTCTTATTACTGATGTTTTTTACAAATCTTTGTACGTAGTCATACTGTGTTTTACACATTTCGGGGAAGAATGCATTGATTCAACGTTGTACAAGGAAAGTGCTTTCATCTGGCATTTTAACACTATAGTAGTGAGTATCAAGTCGAAGACAAACAACCAAACAAGCACTCACGAACAAGTTTAACATACGGACATGGATCGGGTGGCAACCCCGTTACAAGAACAGTCTGCGACTGTTTTCATTTAGCATACGATAACGAGAGAAGTAGAATACCCTACGTCAGTGATAATGCAACACGTACTGAGGAAAAAAAAAGGAAATAAAACACAATGAAGCTGCAACATATTTCTTATCAATATAAGTGTTAAGGTTAAATTAGTGGCTTCATTACATACTTTATCATATTGCTAGAATTCAAATTATTCTCAATATTATAGCTTTATCATCAATTTGTTCAGAATCTTCAGATATTTTAATTGTATAGAGCAATCTAAATCAATGGATAACAAAAATGTTTGTGTAGTGTTTAGATTAACATTACCATCGATAAACATTTTAAAAGTAAAAGTTGTTTTTAAATCACAATTTTTACTTGTATTTACAATCATAATCAAACTATAGATTTAAATTCATTTGTAACATATCTGCCATAAAGTGGCAGCTAACTGCAGCTAACAAAAAGATTGCGATTTTCTGCCTGATCCCCTCATATGACGATGTTAACTGTTATACTCCGTAGGCCATAAATGGATACTCCAAAATATGTGTAGTTTGTCTATGAATAATTGCAACAAATAAAAAGTTATTTGAGAGAGCAGACGTTTATACAATCAACAATAGTCAAATTGTAAAGTATACCTATAATTGTAAGTGTAAATATAAAAATAAAGTGTATCTCTAAACTTGATTTAATAGCAAGTGGTTGAAGAGGTTGAGCCCTTAAATAAGCCCAGCAGGAAGCTATTTAATGAATAGTTCCGAGTTGAATTCCGATAGAGTAGAGGACGTTGTTAACTACGTAAACTAAATCCGGCTGGAGGTCCAAGCTATAGTCTGGCCCCATGTGTGCGTAAATCATTTTTCCGATTCTCAGTAAAAAAATAACAAAAACTATCGAATATAGCCATGGTTTAGATATACCAATATTGCAATAGGAAAACTTCAAGAATATTTCAGATCAGATCAGATTAATTCAGATAGGGAGAATACACTACAAACCACATTATTGAAAATTTTCAAACCAATATTAGCTTAGATATAATGCAATGCACACCAGACCAATTTGAGAAAATTTACCTTAAACGGTTCTAACTGGCTATCAGAACTTAGTTAATTGATAATAAAATAATATTACCCCTGTTGTTTACTTCTGTTCCATTTCGTCTGAATAACACAGTGTGTGTACAAGGTCGTATCTACTATATTACATATCACGGCTGAGAAGAAGAGTAGTGTTACGTGTTAATGGGGCACAAACACGATGTGGCAGAGTGTGATGAACTATAACGGCAGTCCTATAGTCCCTGGACTTGCACAGGTCCAGTGAACAGTAGTAGCACGTGGGACGTTTCCTCTACCGTTAGTTATCATTAGTCTCGACAGGTTGACTAGTTACGCTGCTACCATTATATTTGCAATTTAGCTAATGTAGCAGAACAGAATAGTCTAAAATCATTATTTTAGGTTAACTAAAATTTTGGTTAAAGCTTAGGTGTAAAAGGATCATTAAACAGGATTCCGTGGACAAAGTGTAAATCTCAAGTTACTAAATCGCCTCTGTTCGTATTATGGCTTCTAAAATTTATTAAAAATAATTTTAATAATATAAATATTGATTTAATTATAATTTTACTTTTTCATTTCTATATTTTAGATTTGACTTATATTTTTTTTACTTAGGTAAAAGAAAAATTGTTGTCAATCCGTCACATAAATACTTTGTTCTATTTGTTCTAATTTATAACTTCTGATCAAAATATAAACAGTTTATTCGTGGATGAATAAAGAAAGTAATGATACAAAAACCCAGTAAAAATTATATTTCAAATGTTAAGACAGTGATGGTATTCTTATTTAATTTAAATTTTTGGAATACGTAAAAAAGATAAAATAAAGATAAGAGTGCAAGTTTGTAAATACGAGTTTCTAGAGTACAAACACACATTTTCTAAATTTATCACCCCTAAACCTTCTTGTAGCTACAGTAAATAGAATTTTCGACACAAGAAAGTGTTCGACTAATTCAAGAGTTTCTTTATCATCCCAGAAGTGTACAATCCTATAGAATACACCAAAACTGGACTAAAGACGATATGTAGCCTATAGACAATGTGTGGGTTGTACAAAAAGGTGCTATACGTAATGTTTACGTTACTCTTGCATACTAATTAAATCTTTAGACGTTTCCAATTCTAACTGGATGAATTTAAAACTGTTTATGAATATTCATTTTACATTCTCTAATAAATCCTCACGTAATCCATTATATATTCCAGCGTATTATACTTTGTAACAACTATAAAATACTTGGTAACAACTTGGTATTTTGTCTTTAAATAAAAATATCAAGAAATATAAAAATTATAATTTACAAAAACAAGACGTTCTGCTAGTAAGAAATGAATTAGTATTAAGAGCGATAAATGTATAAAATGTATATATTAAAATTAATTTGCCCACAAGTAGCTATAAAGTTAAAGAGTAAGATATCGCAAATCTTTGCCATACAATGAGATATTTAGTTCACGTTTAAAAAAAGATACTGCTAATATAATGTAAAAACGATATATTTTATTTATTTTTGTATAAAATATAATAACAAATAAAAACAACTTATTAACTTATTTCGAATTATTAACCTAGGTTATGTGGTTGCGGAGGAAACACAAAAAAACCTACTAATAAAATCCCCCATGTTAAACTTACGGGAATAAGGTTTCTGGCTTTTCCTCAGTTCATTTTAATGTAAACTTCACATATGCTTTTACCAATCAGTTCAGCTTCGCAAAAAATCATGTTGGTGTTTAAATTGTGATTCTACGTCTAACCGTTTCAGAGATATTCAAAGTGCTAAGCACAGGACGTTGTCCAATGTTATCCTTATGGAGAATAAATAAAATTTGATATATTGATTATTTATAAATGTATATTGATGAAACTTAGTATGTGGCTTCACGTAGTATTATTATATTGATATTTTTTACAAAAAATAGATTCTTTGTTGATTATACCGGTAGCAGCAAACCTGAATCCTCAGCCCTAATGTTATTCTGGTAGAGAATAAGTCAAGTTGTATATCTCCCTTAATTATGAACATAAATTAATAAAACTTAGTCTGTAGCTTCACCTGGTTGAGGTATATTGATAATTGCACAAGAAAATATATATTCTCTTCCTTTTTTTGCAGCAAACCTGCGTGCTCAGCCCTTATGTTATTCTTATGGAGAATAAATAAAATGCTATAGATCCCTTATTTATTTATGTATTTTTATAAAACTTTGTAAGTGGCCTTATGTGGTAGTGAGAAACATTTGCATGTATTGGAAATTAGCTGAGTACGCAGGTTTGCTGCGACGGGGGTATTATTTTGATTTTACTGATTTAACAGTTGTCTGTTTTAGCTTTTTAGTATATTTTCCAGCTTGCCTGGATTGTGCCATATTGTGGGTAATTTTGTTATGTTCTAGGTATTCTCTCCAACTGAAGACGAGATCAGATTCCAGATTCCGAAACGTCATGAAACTTTGTTTATAAGTGATGCAAAATGTCTGCAAAAATTCCTTATTTAACATTATATTATTGTTGCTTAAGGATCATAGGAATAATATAAATCGTTATTTAGGTAACAATGCAACAGCTTAAGTTACAAAAATATAAATAAAACGTTTTTCACTTATAATAAAATAGGTTAAATACCTAAATACTGTAATTTATCTTGCACCTTTACTAGTTGTATGTAATTAAAACTGTGATTTTCCAAAACGTATAATACTTATAACGCACAAACAATATAACATGCTTGGCTTTTAGAAAACATAAACCGACAGGGTTAGTTACCTCGCAGAAAGCCTGTCTTGACCTATTAGCTGAGTGTAGAACAGTATGTGTACAGGTGAGAAGGATCTCGTTTATTCTTATTGCTTCTACTGTAAAAGATCTAAATAATGGAGATAATTAGGACATCAATAATGTTTATATTTTAAGAACTAAATTTTATTGGAAAAACTTACCAAAAGACAAAATTATAAAACAGTCTCAATGTATGAAATAGGTATAGAATCTCAATCAATAAATGTTATACTAAAATAATTAGAGCATACAAGATTTACTATTTTGAAAGAAAATTACGGTTTGATTTGTGAATTTTCTTATACGAAATAATAAAAGATTAACACTTTACAATGAGTTTGAAATAAAGTAGACATCCAAATCTATGAAGAATTGGTACTTGGTGTTAGTCAAATAAGGCAATTGACCTCCACTCCATTTAAATATGGATAGGGTAATTGAACTTCATCCTGAAAACTATTACTAGAGTGTCACTTTCCGTCCTTACTCAGGAACATGAACTCATCTAGTTGTCAAACATAATACTCCTCCGTCATAATTGGAAGTTATGTATATCTAGAAGTAATTGTCTTTTATTTAATTTGTATTTAAAATTTTATTTTATCGAAAAAAACGTTTCGCCTGAACTTACCTAGTGTCTTCCAAAGACATGCCATTTACCTACATTTCGTAATGTCGTTATCAAGGTTCTGATATTTAGTCTTAGTCTTTTGTAAATAATGTAGATACAAGTATACTTATAAACGGAGATAATGAAGATGATACTCTTTTGTGTAAACTTAAATTGTTAATAATTCGATCATCTTGGTGTAAAGATTGGTAAATGATTATTGTTTAACATTGCAATGCAGATTCATGACGTTTTATACAGCGTTCAATATAACTTTTAATAAATTATTATTATTATTATTATTCAGGAATAAAAGCAGTGATATCGCGTAGACCATGTGTTTGAGTTTACATAGCTAGAAGTGAATAGCTTTAAAAACTGGGAAAAAGATCACGGGAAATATATTTATTTTATGGCCAATGATTAGCTATGATACCTTTACGTTTCTTTACTTACTGAATGTTAAAAAAACAGCCGCCTAGCAATAGAAATTATCTAGTTATCTGTTGACATTTACATTATCACTAAAGAGTAAGCTGAAAAAATAATTAAAATTGTTTATGTGTGAAGTCTAAAATGAAAACAACTCCTACTGAATCCAAACAAAACCTCACATTACTGAAAGGGTGTGGAGGTGAAGGGTTATAAAATGACGTAATCTGTTTGGTAGCAGGTGTTATAAGAATATGAAATATCAGATCCATTATTTTTTGACATCGAAGTAAATTCCATTTTATTTTTATTTATGTTTGAATTAGTCTTAAATTATATTAAACCGGAAGTATTGATTACGTTCATAATATCATTAGAAGTAATTAATAATCAACCACACATAAGTGGTAAACGAATGTTAAAAACTGTACATGTAATATTGAAATTTAATTTGTTTAAAATACCATCTTGTTCTTTTATCAGGTATTGAAAACCTGGTTATTGCATTTCAACTGCGAAAAAGGGATATTCTTTTAATAAGAAATAACCTGAAATTGTATATTGAATTTTATCTTGTTTTTACGTTTGAGTTTACAAATATTGTTGAACTAGTTTAGTATTTTATCAATATATTCAGTGTGTTTTGGTTAACTACCCTGTGCTTGATTACCTAGTGCGGACGATGCAATGCCAACCGTAAATAAACCACGCCTAGGATAAGGGTAGGGTTTGTGCGGTTTTAAAACTTGGCCCTACGAATATATTAGTAAAGGTTCCTCTGATTTATTTAAATGCTTAAACTATTTATCAATAAATTTATTATAATGAGTGGATCAAATTTCTGAGTTGGAGTAACTTTTTATGTCAGAGGACTTTTGAGGTGGTATTACCCAGTTTTGTTTAAGATATTTCTATTCTATTTTTACAGATTATTCAAATGTAAGTAGGAGTTGTATTCAAGCTTTACTTTTATAATCCCTCCTTTCTGTTGTAGGTACTGTGAAACGTCTCTAGATCACCATGTTTTCCTGATATTTACTTACCAAATAAACATTACTATTGGTGCAATATATTCCCGGTCTCGGCTTTACGAACATTTTTGTCATTTAAATACTAAGAGAGACTAGTAATGTTCTCTGCTCAAAATCGAGAGTCTTCGTTCCAATATTTATTTACATAAAACGAATATATATACAATCTATTCTTGCCATTTAGCTATGTTTTTGCATCAAAAGCTGTTGCAAATACTGATTCATGTTCTTCCGTAAAATATATATCTTAGCTTAAAAATCTGTAAATGTGAAGACAATCCATAAATAGAAATGTAAATTCTATTTATCTTTGTCAAATACATAAAGAATCGCTTTAGTAGTCCCTGAGATTGCACCCTTACAACCACAACAAATTACTTGCCCGTCTGCGAACCTCAAATTGTTTGTAATTAATTTAACTGTGTGGTCCACCTGTAATTCAAATGAAAATTATTTAATATTCTCCCTCTAAAGAATAATAATTTAAAACTCAACCAGCACAAGAACAAGAGAACAAGATCCGGTGCATTATTTGTGTTACAAGGAGATGTACTTTCCGTCCAACTGACCCTTAAGACTAAATTGATATGCTGACTCATCCAAGAATTCATCATTGAGCCCTCAAGATATCCCCTTTGAGGTTAGTGATACTTAGGACCCTTCAGTAAACACTTATTATAATGAATCATTTCTCATTTAATAAACGAAAAGACCGCTTATTTGTTTTGAGTGAAATCTTTTATTTAATACTTTATCAAAATTCATAATAGTACCCTACATTAATACCCTTTTATTTTCAGACCTCTCAGGACCTTAAATTACAAAAAAGGCATATTTTATCCAGTGGATTCCGTTCAAGTGAAAATAAAAACCAAATAATAACTGCTTTATTGAGAAATAGTATAGTAGTAGTGAGAGATGGTGAGTTCTACCCCAGCAGGAGCAGCAGTACCTCCTCCTCCTCCTCCTCCTCCTCCTCCTCCTCCTCCTCCTCCTCCTCCTCCTCCTCCTCCCCTCAGAGCGATCTGGCTTATCATAGGTCGGATCTGAATTCTGATTGCAGATTTTTGTTCGTCTTGTCAAGCCGAGTCATTTGAGTACCCACATCGTACACTTTGGATGATGTTTACAAAAAAGGGGCCAGCACCACAATTTTGACCTTTTTTTTTTTGCATTTTCGGAATCTCCTCGTCAAGACGAGTCATTTGAGTACCCACATCGTACACTTTGGATGATGTTTACAAAAAAAAGGGGCCCGCACCGCACTTTCGACCTTTTTAGAAAGATTTCCTTCTATTCCCTAACATGAAAAGCTTTTGTGGCCTTGAAAAAGGCCGATTATGATGGTGGGATCAGGTGGAGGCTAAGGTGTTGGAAAACGTTTATTTTTTACTGATGAAAAACTGTGTTACTTCATCCGGGTGCAGTTCATCGGTCCGCCGATTCCACCACATGTCAACAAGCATCATGTACTTCTGCTCATGTTCAATGGCGTTGAAGTGCTCCTCTACAATGGGGTAGAAGTTCATCTTGTAGTCCATGTCCCGCTGCCAATATTCCCATTCCAAGTCGTCCAGCGGGCAATGGTTCCACATGCCGACGATTCCCCGTTGTCTGGAGTACAGAACGTCGTCAAGATCTTGGATAGTCGAACACACTTTTGGCTCATGAACGTACTTGAACTTTTTGTCAATGCGCCATAGCCTCTTCTTATGGAAATGCTTCAAGGTGCAATCATCGTCGTCTTTTCTATTGTAGAACTCATCACCTTCGAAGTAATCATCTTCATCCTCAAACGGCCTCTTCTTATTATTTATATTCATTGACGTTTCCGCCGCAACACATACATCCTCCAACTCGACGTCTGTGATGCTACAATCCCACTCGATGTTGTCCATTATCTCTTCGTAGCTGTTGCCGCTTCGAAACTCAAGACTAAACTAAACTTTACTGCTAGGGGCGGGCTGTGCGTCGTGGGCTGATGGGCGCAGGTGTACAGACAAAAAACCGACGCGTCACCCTCATGTCTGGGAATGCGGATGCTGTAATTTGATACCTCGAAGGGAGGGCGCAGACGTTCACACAAATAACCGTCGCGTCTACCTCCTGTCTGGGAATGCGGAAGCTGTAATTTGATACCTCGTTGGGAGGGCGGCCGACCCTTCTAGGAACCCATAATTATAGACCACCCGCGTCGAATTCCGAGCAATAAATCACCAGTTGTCAAACACCCACGGTCTCATTCTTGATCTAGTCTTCAACAATTCCTGAAGTATGGGGGAGCAAAAATCTCCCCCTAACCAATTATGTGTTAGGGGGAGCGAAAATCTCCCCCTAGTAAACGGAACACCAGGCGGACGAGAAATTGGAGCGCGTATTGAGCGGTGGTGGTTATAAGAAGCGGGTCGCAACACGCCACAGTCTCTCGATAGACTTCTTCGAAGACGGACGTCTACCGGACGTATGCAAAGACAAAGGAGAACTATAAAGAGGGCAAGTAGGTGGGAAGTTTAAACGAAGAGCAATTACAAAGAGGATAACATCGTTAGACAAACGTCGTAGAACTGTAACGAAACGACGCCGGAGAACAAGGGATATTTTCAATTAATTCGATAACAATGTCGTTTATTCATCAGAAATCGTGTGAATGTGTGAAGACTGAACTGGACTTGTTTTCGTTACCGCCTACGCAGACCAGCATTGAGAGTGGCAAATGGGTTCAATACAAACCGGTCTCATCGCTGACGGACGATTCGCCAATAGAGTTTGTAATACCCGGTCACGGTGACGAGTACACGGACCTGACACAAACGTTATTACACGTGAAAGCCGCTATTGTGAAACAGGACGACACTAAAGCGGACGGTGGGCAACCTGCTAAAGAGGTGGGCCCGGTGAACAATTGGCTCCACTCGATATTCAGTCAAGTTGATCTCTATCTCAATCATAAACTGGTGTCCCCACAAACTAACACGTACGCTTACCGTGCCTACTTGGAAAACCTACTGAACTACGGATGTAGTGCGAAGAATTCGCACCTGACTAGCGAGCTGTTTTTTGAAGATTCGGCCGGACTAATGGACGACTGTGACGAATTGAACGAGGGATTGAAAAAGCGTCGCGATCACACGAAAGAAAGCGATGTTTGCGATATGGTCGGTCGATTGCACATCGATCTGTGCAATCAGAACAAATTCATGTTGAACGGTGTCGAGATGCGATTGCAACTTAACAGATCCAGAAACTCGTTTTGTATAATGTCCAAAACGCTAACTACCTACAAGGTGACAATTAAAGAGATTAGTCTTTTCGTACGTCGATGTAAGATCAATCCGAGCGTATTGTTGGCGCACAGTAAAACTCTCGAGACCGGCACGGCCAAGTATCCGATCACGGGTGTAGAAGTGAAATCCTTCACACTACCCTCCGGTATAATGAGTAAGGCTTTAGACAGCGCATTTCTCGGTCAGTTACCGAAACGTGTGATAATTGGACTGGTCAGTAATCTTGCGTTCAACGGAGATTTCAAGAAGAATCCTTACAACTTTCAACACTACGATATGAATTATCTCGCATTGTACGTGGACGGTGAACAAGTACCGGCCAAACCGTTACAGCCCGTTTACACATTGAACAGTGAGACATATATACTCTCTTATTACACATTGGTCACCGGCACCGGAATCCAGTTCTCCGACGCAGGTAATGAGATCAAGAGAGGTGACTATCCGTACGGTAATTGTCTTATGGCGTTCGACTTGACACCGGACATGTCCGCGGCTGAGTCGAGTCACTGGAATCTCCTGCGCAACGGTAATCTACGTATCGAAATTGGATTCTCCAAAGCGTTGCCCGAGACCGTCAACTGTATAGTGTACGCCGAACTGGACAACGTCATCGAGATCGATCGTCACCGTAACGTGACAGTTGACTTCAGCGGGTGAATAAAAGCGAACGCCAAACAGAAAAATTGTCTGACAGCGAGTGCGTACAGCTTACTTCAAGGGTGAGCAGACACATCGCCAGTCAGTAGTACGGTTGAAGTCGCACGGTAAGGACGTGAACATGGACGCTTACGCTTCTGCGGACGACTATATCAAATCGTTTATTCAGGAGATTGAGGTTATGAACAATAATGCTAGTGATCAGGCATTAACCTCACCACAGACATCATCTTTAAAACCAGCCACTGCCTACAAGAGACGAAGGAGGCCAACCCCCATCGAAGTGGAAACCAAGAAACCAGGATGGGTGCCAAAACCAACAGATGATTGTCCCATAGTGTCATGGATGGACGATGGGAATACTTTTGCCGTTCAAAACCCGGGAAACAAAGGACAAATTTTATTGAAAATGGAAATGTACGATGGTACAGATATGGTGTTCATGTGCGGTTTATTTTTGGACAAAGATGGTGAAATGCACCAAAGTGTTAAACAAGTAGTTGATAAAGTGGAAAACATGTGGATCGATAAATCAACAGGAGTACCGAAAATTACAGGCTTAACTCAAACTGTTACACAACGCAGTGCAGTTTCGCAGCCAACGTCGAAGAAGCGAGCTGTGAGGAAGAAACAACGAGTGTCGCCGGCATTCAATTAGAGCAGCTGCATCCCAGACCGGTCTCGACGCGTCGGGTTTTTGTGTGAACACCTGCGCCCGACCCTTCGGACCACCCACTTAGAAGAAAATGGCGGCGAGGGTTTATAAGGCGGGGCCCCGCCCGATTGAGCATCATTCGCCACCAGACCACCACCTCACATAGACCTACTCCAACTACTACTAGAGATGTCGAGCAGCAGCAGCACTTTCAAGCCAGAGTTTTCGATTTTGAACGGCACTGCAGCAACCGCGGACCTGAAAGCAACCCTCAACAACTGCAAGTCTGACTCTCCGCTATACACCAGGATAGCCGATCTCCGAGAGGAATGCGGCTATCTCATCACTGCGATGGAGCGAGCCACCACACCCTTTGGCGAGACGATCATCGTGATCCTGGAGGGGCAGGTCGGGGACGACTTCTTTCTGCGAGTCTACCTGCCTAGGCGCTTCAACGAGGCCCTGAGCAACACCGACATCGAGCGCTACAACGGCGGGTTTGGAGAACGCCTTCGCTTGGTGAAGCGCAGTCCGAGGGGTTCCAATAGCAGATTCACACCTTTGGAGTTTATGTAAAGCAAGACTTGAAGATTATGTAGATACCTTTGTAAATTAGTTTTCGTAGTCAATACTTATAGTCACGTTCAGAACATAACCACTGTGTTATTTATTTCACTTAACCCCAAAAATGTCCTTTAGTAGTAAGTTTAAGAGTGTGAGTATGGTAACTGTGAGGTGTTTAGCTCAGTAGTAATCATGGGCTTGATGTGGAAACATCCGTTCTCAGCCATCGTGGCGGGACCTTCGGGTTGTGGCAAGTCTCAGTTTGTGGCAAAGTTTCTAAAACACATTACAGAAATGTGTGACACACCATTTACCAGTATAAACTGGCATTATGGTAGTGGTGGCGGCGATGGTGACTCGAAAAAAGTCAACATTAACCACATAGAAGGTCTACCGAACTTGGAGGATTTTTCTGGTAACGAGCCGATACTTGTGATTATAGACGATATGATGCGTGAGGCCGACAATTGTGTGGTGGATCTTTTCACAAAAGGTTGCCATCATCGCAACATTAGTGTGTTTTTCATTACACAAAATTTGTTTCATCAAGGACGCGGGCAGAGGGACATCTCATTGAATGCGCATTACATTGTGTGTTTTAAGAATCCTAGAGATAGAGTTCAGATTAGGTACTTGGCCAGACAAATATATCCAGACAGCCCGAAATTCATCGAGGAGGCGTACGCTGACGCTACGAGGAATCCACACGGCTACCTACTGATAGACTTGAAACAATCAACAGACGAGAATATGCGAATACGAAGTTGCATATTTCCAGACGATTCTACCAACTATGTGTACTTGCCAAAGAAAAGGTAATTTCGCCATCAGTAGTAATCATGTCGTGCTTGCGGAAGGACGCAGCTCTGCTTACGGCTTTCATACACGCAACACCCAAGGAGCGGAAGGCACTGTTAAAGGTGTGTGACAAGAGCCGCATTCGCTCAGTGTGTGAGTGCGCATACAACGTTTTGCGAGGTAACGTTCCTCTGGCGAAGAAGAGTAAAAGTCAGTTAAGCAAACACAAGGTGACGCTACGTCGATTGGTGAAACGCGGCGAAGGCTGGTCAAAGAAACGAAAGTATCTCATACAAAAAGGCGGTGGAATCTTTATACCATTACTTTTGAGTGCAGTACTACAAGCAGCATTGAGTAGATAAAAATGACCGGTTTCAACAATCAGTTCTATTTGACACTGCCCAGCAACAGTTCGATGCAGTATTATCCGAAAAATACAGTTGCAAATTATATAACACATTTGCCGAGAGCTATTCAACTGGACGCTGGCGACTGGGAAATTGCACTTGTGGAAGCGCACTATCCCTGTACATTTCTATCAGTCGGTAATGACGAAACAATTGACATTTGCATACAACCGCAAGAGGAAGCAAAAGTGAACATAGAAGCGTTGGCGCGGGTTATGGACAGCAATGCCGATGTAACACCAGTAGTGTCGGCTACTCCAAAACAAAACCACAGAATTAAATTGAAGACTGGTGATTACGCAAATATTCAAGAATTGTGTGATCATATCAATTCACAAGAACTAGCGATTACTTTTGGTGTAAAGTTCACCGTTGAAAACTCATACAACAAATTCATTGAAGTATCGATGGGAACTGATGTTGGAAAAATTACATTAAGTCCAACGTTAGCGCTTCAATTGGGATTCGATCCGAATGAATTGACGCTGGAAGGTGATGCAGTTAACAAAAGCATCCGTTCGCCCAACATTCGTCTTGGCTTACCGTCACACATGTACGTGTATTGTGATTTAGTCGAGCCGCAGATGGTCGGCGATACAGTCGCACCGTTATTGAAAATTGTCAATATATCCACGTCTACTTATGTATACGGATTGCATAAATCAACATCATTCATCGATCCGCACTATGTGCCTGTTATGAATAGATCTTTTGACAGTGTGGAAATTGACTTAAGAGATAACATTGGTAATCATTTGCCATTCCACTTTGGAACGTCGTGCGTGAAGTTACACTTTAGAAAAGTAGCTAGTCATTAGCACAAAAAAAAAAAATGGAACATACAAAGAAGATGGTAGTTGTGCCGCAAGAGTTGATTGATCGATTGCAATCAAATGCTACGGATAACAGACCGACTAATCTATCCAGCGAAAACAGCCTCGACGCGGAGATGCAACAAATATTGAATAACAAACGTATGGACGATAGTGAAAAGTGGAAATTGTACAAACAAGCGTTACATCGCTTCTTGCATATTGCAGAGAATAGACGTCAACCGATTAGCATACCAATCGTGGAGACGGGTGGGAATGAACATAGTCGACGATCGCACCCCGCTGCGGAAGGTGGTCCAGTGGAAGAGATTGTGTAAACGTTTTCCAAAACTTACAGATCTGATGCCCGCAATCTTTTACGTTTCATGAAACGTGACGGCAGCTTAATCAGTTGGGACAGTGGCTATTCAGTGTACATCAACGGTGTAAAAATCCCAGACTCAAATCTAGTGGATATCTTAAATTGCATAGTAAAGGTGCGTATGCGTGATTACACACCGCCAGGATGGAGGGAAGTGCTCAACGCATTGAAAGCGATGAACGTGCCAAAGGACTATATGAATAATCTAAGAGCGCTTAAGGAAATAAATGCCGAATATCGATCATCATTCACAGGAGGAGAAGGATCAGACGATGACGTGGAAGACACCTCAACTGAATCAATACTGAGAACACCGCTAATAAATCGACTACGATCGGCTAGAGGAAAGCGTGCAACATCTACACCGGTGTGAGCGGCAGAGCAGTTTGATTTTTCAAATAGAAACAAGCCGTCGTCAAATCTGGACAAGTGGGAAACGTACACAGGATAGGTTTTCATTATGGAGCGTTTGTATTACAATCCCATC
The DNA here is from genome assembly GCA_963675035.1 of Allygus modestus. Taxonomy (NCBI): domain Eukaryota; kingdom Metazoa; phylum Arthropoda; class Insecta; order Hemiptera; family Cicadellidae; genus Allygus; species Allygus modestus. The sequence goes on along the minus strand of OY776111.1, from coordinate 297,841,967 downwards.
GAACCTTCGTCGTATGGCGGTGTAGCTCCTTTAGCGCGAGCTGCAAAACCAGTTTCAAAACGCAAAGTGATTGAATGGTTACAAACACAGGACACTTACACATTGCACAAACCAGCACGCAAGCGTTTCCCGCGCAATCCTTACATAGTGTATGGTCCATTTGAATTGTGGCAAGCGGACTTGAACGATATGCGTGGTCTTAGTAAACACAACGACAGCGTCAACTACCTACTGACTGTAATAGACGTGTTTAGCAAACACTTGTATGTGCGGACGTTAAGGCGGAAAGAAGGAGCTGAAGTGGCCAACGCTTTCGAGGAGATATTTGCTGAAGCGACCGACACACCTCGCTGTTTACAAACTGACAAAGGTACTGAATTCACCGGTGCCAAGACGAAAAGGTTATTCAAACAATACGGGATCATCTATGTCACTACACAAAACCCAGATGTTAAAGCGGCCGTAGTGGAACGCGTGAATCGCACTTTGAAAACACGCATGTGGCGATATTTGACTTACAAAAACACATATCGTTTCGTAGATGCGTTGGACAAACTGGTTAGCGCATACAACAACAGCGCTCACAGGAGTCTAGGCAATAGAATACGACCAGTCGATGTGACTGTCGACAATAAGCGAATATTGCATCAGGTATGGCGTCGCATGTTTGGTAAGATACCGCGTCGTGTTAAGCCAAAACTGAAAGTTGGCACCACAGTGCGCATATCTAAGGAGAAGGGTACATTCGCAAAAGGTTACGAGACTAATTGGAGTAAAGAAGTGTTTGTGGTGCGTCGTGTAAACACATTGATGCCTCTGCCAATGTACACTTTGGCGGATCTCAACGGTGAACAAGTGACTGGTCAGTTTTACGAATACGAATTACAAAAAGTGACAATATACAACGACCATCTGTTCAAGATTGCTGAAATACTAGACACTGCCGGTCGCGGTCGCAGTAAGCGTTATTTCGTCAAGTGGGAAGGTTACGGAGACGAGTTCAATTCTTGGGTAAGAGCGATAGATTTGCAAAATGCCTAATAGCAACCAGTTCTATTTGACATTGCCCAGCAACAGCTCAAAGGATTATTTTCCAAAAAACACAGTGTCCAAGTACACTACACATCTGCCGAGACAAATTCGATTAGAAGGCGATGGCGAGTGGGAGATGGCTTTGGTCGAAGCGCATTATCCATGTTCCTTTATGACTGTGGACGAGGAATCGTGTATTTGGCTCGACTATAAACTCGTTCTGCCGAGTATTCCCGTCACACTCAGTGTCGAGCACATTATGCTAAAGATGAAACCCGGTTATTACAAGAACATAACCGATTTATTGAAAATGATCAATAAAGCGAAGGATGTCACACAGTACTTGTACTTTGAGTATGACAAAGAGCAGGACAGAGTCAAGATCACGACAATGGTGGACGGTATAAGCAAAGTGCATTTCACCGAAGCGCTGTCTCTCCAGTTGGGTTTCGATCCGTACGAGAACGTTTTGTCAAATGACCTCACAGCGATATGGCCACCAAATCTGACTATGGGACTGCCGACACACTTGTACGTGTATTGTGATCTGATTGAACCGCAGCTGATTGGCGACACTACAGCGCCGCTTTTGAAGATTATCAACATTGACAGAGAGAACTACACACATGGCGCGCATAAGACTGTGCATTTCACCAGTCCTCATTATGTGCCAGTTATGAAAGGAACATTTGAAACGATCGATATTGACCTAAGGGATCACGCTAGTAAAAAAGCGTCATTCCTCTTTGGGACGTCGTACGTGAAGCTTCATTTCAAAAGAGGAGCTCAGCGATGATGAATACAAATGATCCCTACATGGCGTACTATCGCCGCCAACAATTGCAGCAGACCGGCGGCAGTATCGAGAGGGTATTTCGCGGTGCACCCTACCAGCGCGGACATGGAATTGGCAGTTTCCTAGGCGGTATGTTCCGCACCATCACACCGCTACTCAAGTCGGGAGCCTCTGCTGTGGCCAAAGAGGCGTTGAAATCCGGTGTTGGATTCTTGGGCGACATGGCCATGCACCAGCGGGACCCCAAAGAAGCCGCTAGAGATCATTTCAGCCAGTTTACAGACTCGCTAAAACGCCGGGCGGACGGCAAACTTCAACGTGTGCTAAGTGGCGGCGGCGGCTCTCGCGCGAAACGCCGTCGCGTAACGCGAAAGAATACCGCGAAACACCGGCGCGCTACTCCTGCGCGAAAGACTAACGCGATACTCTCGCGTAAGAGGAACGCGAAGCGCGCCATGTTCGGCGGCCGTCGTGTCACACCGCAGTCTTTGACGAAACTCCTTCGAGGAAGGTCGTCGTCGTCGTCATCCAAGAAGAAGGGCAAGAAGAGGAGGACAGTTAGAAGGAAGAAGAAGACGAGGAAAGCAGTGAGGAGAACGTCTGTACGCGATATATTCAATTAACACACACGCTAGCAATGTCGTTTCTACATCAAAAGTCGTGTGAATGCGTCAAGACGGAATTGGACTTATTCTCCCTACCACCGACGCAGACCAGTATCGAGAGCGGCAAATGGATTCAGTACAAACCAATCTCCACACTGACTGATGATTCGCCCATCGAGTTTGTTGTGCCCGGCAACGGCGAAGAATACCCCGATCTTTCGCAAACAATGTTGGAAGTTACAGCGTCTATTGTCAAGTCGACGGGAGCGGCAATCGCAGATGTCGAAGAATCGAATAAAATTGGCCCAGTCAACAATTGGCTGCACACGTTATTCAGTCAAGTCGATATGAGTATGAATCAGAAACTGGTCACACCACAAAACAACACTTATGCATATCGAGCGTATATCGAAACATTGATGAATTACGGCTATGATGCTAGGAAATCACATTTAACATGTGGACTGTGGAACGCGGACGACGCCGGCTATATGGACAATACTCTGGACGATAACGATGGACTAAAGGCGAGACGAAAAATGACAAATAAAAGTCGTGAAATCGATATGCTCGGTCGTCTACATGTGGACATGTGTAATCAGAACAAGTTCCTGTTGAACGGTGTGGAACTGCGTTTTAAACTGATCCGATCAAAAGATTCCTTCTCCATTATGTCGGATGATGGTGAATACAAGGTGCACATTGTTGATGCGAATCTCTGGATACGAAGGTGTAAAGTTAGCCCCACGGTACTGTTGGCGCACAGCAAGACGCTTCAGACCGGCACAGCTAAATACCCAATCACCAGAGTGGAATTGAAAACATTCACACTGCCGTTTGGAGTGAGGAGCAAAACTTTGGACAATGTGTTTCTAGGGCAAGTGCCGAAACGAATCATTGTCGGACTGGTCACGAACGCCGCTTATAATGGCGATTTAAAAAAGAATCCATTTAACTTTCAAAATTTCAAAACCAACTACTTCTCGCTGTACGTGGACGGTGAACAAGTGCCGTCCAAACCGCTACAACCACACTACGAAACCGGCAAGGGAAAATACGTGATGGCGTATCACAGTCTGTTTTCAGGCTCCGGCATACACTTTAGCGATGCTGGTAATCTCATAAATAGAGACGATTACGACGATGGATACTGTCTGATGGCATTCGATCTAACACCTGATATGTCAGCAAGCGACACAACTCATTGGAACCTAGTGCGCAACGGCAGTGTGCGTATGGAGATTGCTTTCGACACGGGGCTCACAGAGACTGTCAACTGTCTGGTATACGCAGAGTTTGACAACGTCATCGAAATCGATCGTCATCGCAACGTGTCTGTGGACTTTGGCGGTTAGATCGTCGGCGGTGGCGTCGTCGTCCTCCTCCTCAGTCTACAACCAACATTCGCACAAGATGGATCGTTTATGCAGAGTACCGCGTAAAAATTTCGCATCTCCAATTATTGTGGATTTTCAATGTTTCAAGGACAACGCAAATGACTACATTCTGAAGGAAGTGTGCGTCTTGGAATTGGTCAGTGGAACACTGCTAATGCATCATATCGCCAAACCACCATTCAGTCGAGATTTCCTATCACAAGAGAAACTGCGTGAAAGCTATTGGCTCACAAAACACTGTCACGGATTGGAGTGGGACCAAGGTGATATCTGGTATCATGTGCTAGAGGAAAAGTTACGTGCATGTATCGCCAAACGACCGATTGTCTACGTCAAAGGTGCTGAGAAAAAAGAGTTTGTACGATACAATTTCATCGCGGATCACTGTACTACTAATGTCATCGATATCAACGATATTGGCTGCGGATCACTCAACAGTCTACTATCAACAAACACAGTACGATGTCGCCACCACAGAACAACTCACACACGATGCGCTCTAACCAATTGCATCACATTGCGCAGTTGGTTACATCTAAGTACAAATATCGATGACGCTGATGATTACGCTGACGATGGTGAGAGTGATACCAGTTCCTGCTTTTGTTTTGCTACTAGCACTACTACTCCTACTACTGACTGTGGCGTCGACACAGTAGAATGAATACCTTAGAGATACAAAAGTGTATGGCTAAACTGCCCGTACAGAATGTTGGTGTCTACGCTGCGGATCAATTGCCCCATTATATTTCAACATCTACTGCTATGATTGTGAACACTGATCCGCACAATGAAGACGGCACTCACTGGGTCGCTTTCTACCTTAACAAAGGAGGAGGAATAATTGGAATAATTGAATTCTTTGACAGCTACGGTCAACCGCCACATCTTCAATTCTACCAAGGATTCCTGAGACGCAACGCTCGTCGCAACCTGTACAACGAGCATCGCCTTCAAAGTGACAACACTCTGGTCTGCGGTCAATACTGCCTTGTATTCCTGTACTGCCGCACCCACTACGGTATGAAGATGACGGACTTTGTGCAGCTCTTTGAACACTCATCTACTGGCCACAACGACGCATTGATCAGAAGACTCTTTGCACAAATGTATACCAATTGAATTTTGAAATTTTGCATTTTTTTTTTCTCAATAAACTAGTTGTGTACTCAGAATAAAAAGAAATATTCTTATTATTTCCCATCCTCTCCTCCTTTACCCCAAAGTGGGGCAGACCTCTCATACAATGGCATTAGCAGGTGCATTCTTGTCTTCAACAATTCCTGTAGTATGGGGGAGCGAAAATCTCCCCCTAAGCCATTATGTGTTAGGGGGAGCGAAAATCTCCCACCTGGTAATTAAACCAATTGAACAACAGTTTTCAACCACCTGAGGTCTCATAGGTCTATCCCACTTTTGGGGTAGACCTAACGTACAATTATAGGCCTGCCCCAAAATGGGACAGACCTATCATACAATGATTCTAAAGTAACATTCATATCTGAACCTGGTTTATATGAATTAACATATTCCTGAATATATATATATATTTTTTTTTACTTTTGTATCTTAAGATTATGTGAGGGGAGAAAAAAAGACGAATGTATATATAAACAATTTGGCTATTTATTTACACACTTTAAATATATTTTACATCGAGTATGTACTCCTGAACATTTGGGATTGACTAGAAAAAACGAGACTCGACACAAACTAATGACTAGAAAAAAAAGGAGCACATTTCTAAGTTTTACGACACTCGATACAAACTAATGCCTAGATTTTTCAAAATAATATACAAGTCAAGTCAGGGTCTTTGGTAATATGGCACAACCACTCAACGCTACTCATCCGCCGCCTCTTCATCGTCTTGAGGGATGTCTTCGGGCTGAGGTGGTACGTCAATATGTCCCCAAGGCAGTGTATTTACACCGTCCGGAAGGATGTAACGCTTGTCATCATTATAGCTCAAGGATAGCTTCTCGACTTGAACTGTGAAGACGCGGTGGTTTCGGGACTGGAACCTGGTGTTGATGGTTCTTTTCAACACGCCATTGAAAAGACATTCCCGATAGTCGTCAGAGGTTAGATTGTGTTTTACAACACCTCTAGCGACTCCCTTGGCGCGCTTCACCGTCATGACCTGCAACTCGTCATCTTCGGTCCTCTCCTCGAACTCGACAATATCCATGAAATAAAGTTTCGAGCGAAGACCGAGGTACTCGAGCAGCGGAAGTCCGTTCGCTTCATCCTTAAACTTTCCGATGACTTTTGCGTTGATGGGGCTGTAGCAGGGATGGTTCTGGGGGTACGCACTAGTGTCAAAATCATCCAGATGCTCCAACATGTCCTTATAAACATCTTCAGTCTGGACGTCGAACACGAAGCTGTCAGTGTCCATGTAGTCAACCTTCAGACGATCACCGTAGCGGTTCTTCATCTTCCGAAGGAAGTCGTACATGAGCCACTTGCTCAGATCGAGGACACACATTCCGACGTAGAGCGGTTTGTCCAGGACGATATTGACTTTCGACATGTGGACAATGGCGACGTCATCGTTGAAGTAGGTTCGGTCCAGGAAGTTTGACTTGGCCACGTACTTCCTGAACATCTCCGGCGTACACACCAGTTTAGAGTTCATTCGCTTGCGAACATTCTCGATCGTCTTGCCAAAGACCGCATTGTTCATAAGCTTGAAAAAGTCTTATTCAAACTTGGTCGTGGCCTTCTTCCTCAGTTCGGTGTTCATTAGGATGTAGCTCTCCAACCACCGAGACTGACGGAACGAGATGACGCGATGCACGTTGACAAGCTCCTGTCCGTTTTCCAGCGCCTGTTGCAGTATTCTGTAATGACAGATGTAGTTCTTCTTGTCATCCAGAGTCGTAACGAGCTTCTTGAATATCCCTCCTGGCGGACGTTTGGTCTCGCAGCAGTAAGGAAGATCCTTGTGAAGGTCGTGCAGGTGGGCGGGGTAGCGAAGGTCAACTTCCAAGACGTAGCCCGTGGGTCCTTCGGGGTCCAACGCTGCAATATCCAGGGACGCGATCTCCTCGCGGCTGAGCCATTGGAAGTGTCCCTGTGGAAGACACTGGGACATGGCCCAACCGTAAAGGTTGTTGGCGTCCAAGTATAGCAGGTGATGCGTTGGCTCTTCAAGTCGTCGATCTTCAGGGCGACATCCGTCATGGTTGGCCTTGGCGTGTCTGGTGATCGCCTGGGAAATACCTCCTCTGATGCCTTGCTCGAAGAAGAGGTACATGTCAAAGTCCTGTATCGTATCAAGCTCCACTCGACAGGTCCTTAACATGACATCCCAGGCGTATGACGGTAGGGTGTAGTAGTGCGCAGGGTCTAGTTCGTATTCAGCCATCGACGTGTCCCTGAAGCGTTCAAAGACGTCAGTCAACAGCGCAATGTCACAGCGCAGGTACTTCTCGGCGTAGTCCTTGAGGTTCCTACAACCGAAGGTTTCCCACACGTTGCGAGCATGCTCGTAGTCTGCATCCGTGATGTCCTCCAGGGTCAGGTCGTTGCGAAAATCTCGCTGCAGAGGCAGTTCCGTAGTATCTTCCAACACGGCGTTTGACGTTACAAAGTTATACGGGAACACGCCTTTCCTACGGACTAGTTCGAAGAGGTGGTCTTCGGGGAATCTCTTCCTCGTCTCCAAGAGTTGAGCTGGTGGAAGTGCGGCTGCGAGGCTGGCGAGGCTCAAAGCCAGGAACCTGTAGGTGTCTAGGAACCTGACTCGGAATCCTAGCTGCCTTTTTCCGCGCCCTGGCATCCCAACCGGTGTCGCTGTTCGGTCGAACAGGAACCGCTTCGTAAAAGCGATGTACCGCTCTTCCGTGTGAGCCAACACCTCAACATCACCAGGGTCAACCGCCAACTCCCGCACTATGAAGTGAGCGTCGTAGTTGGAAAGGTTGTGAAAGTAGCAGTTGACTACTCGCTGCTCCCTGTAGCGTAGGTTACATGATCTGTGCGCAGCGCCACGGAACTCGTAGGGCGGCGCGTGGTTGTGATCACGAACCTTTGGGTCTTCGCTTGAAAATGTCGATCCGCAGAGGTAGCAATTCGTTGTCGAGTTGTACTGCATCGTTTCCGCTGGGGTCAGGACAGGGCACAGATTTCTTGCTTCGTACAGGAAGTTCCACAATCGCTCAACATCAGTTTTCAACATCTCCATAAATGTCTTTGACGCATCATCCCCGAAGTAGACTCGAGGCTCAAACTCCTCAAGTCCGTACGAGTCGATAATCTGGTACGCAAAGGCGTATGGGATGTGGATGTGGGTGGCTACTCCTCCGTGCGGTTCATCGACTTGTTCATCCATCTCGGCGGTCGGCAGTAGAGCACACTCAAAGTCCGCGTAGATGGTGAAACGTTCGCGTCGGGTGAACTCTGGATGGCTGAATTTGATTTCAGTCTTCTTCGGTGTATCCATGCGGATAGGGGCCGAAGCGGAGCAGTATCGCCTGTGCTCCTCCAGACGCTGAGCGCCCGTCAGACCGAGCTTGTTCGGACGGTTGTCAAAGTGCGCAAAGCACCGCTTACAGATGAATATCCTGCCACGGTTCGCTGTGAGTTGGGGACGGATCAGTCGGCCAAGGTCTTTGATGTATGCGTAGTGGCTGTTCCCTCCTCAGTCACGTACAAAAGGTCACAATGGTCTTCGCGCTCCTGCCTACAAATCTTCAAGGGAAAGACGGTGTCTTGATACTTGGGCCGCCCGTTAGGTTTCTGACCCACGCGCGTGTGATCAATACCATAGACGTTGATGCTGATGTTGTTTGTCCGCTCAAACGTCTTGATACTCTTCAGAGCAACGGGGAATTGAAGGCCGGTCCAATCGTAGTGGGCGATGATGTCATCGGTGTACAATGCCGGTCTTTCGGGGTGATCTTGAACAAACTTGCTCAGGACTGCATACATAAAACACCGCTCATCGGCGTTCAATACGTTGATGACTGCTTTGGTGTTCTCTACAGCTGCCGGCAGTGGGAGCCAAGCTCGACCATCTTCACCTAGAGGAGTGTACTCGTTGATACCGACCTCCAAATCACGAACGCGAATGTATGTCCACCCGGAGCCGATATGCTCACACTCGGCCTTCTCTCTGATAAGCTTCGCAAAAGCTGTTGAAATGTAATGGTTAAGGTCCGAGGTCACCGTCAGCGGAGTCATCTTCGTCTTGAAGTTGCGCAGGCAGGTGTTGTTGTGAATATTTTTGAATTCACACTCCAGCTTCAAGTTGACCTTTATGCTGCGGTGTTTCGCCAAGGTGTTCTCAAGCAACTCCGTAAGGCTCACAATCAACAACGCCATCACTTCTCCGATTGTGACGAGATTCTCCATCGATCGCTGCAGACGGTAGGTTAAGAGGCGGTTGCGAAAACCCCGTTGAATAAGTGAGAATACGGGGCTTGACTGTCCTGCTCCAGTCATCTCAACATCATCGGGTTGCGGGTGTGTGCTCGTTCCGGGTTGTGGCTCCGTGCTGGGTCCTGCCTGGGGTTCGTCCTGTACCATAGCCGCTCGGTTCAGGATCAGGTCCTTCATGATCGGGCAGGCGAACCGCTCATGTTGGTCCTTGTTGAACAGCCGGGTGAACTCCCGACCGCAGTATGTGCAAGAGAATCTTCGTTCTTGACCATCGGCGTGAAATTGCTTGGTGTGGGCTCGAAGGTTGTCTTCCCTCTTGAACGCGGTGCCGCATGTGTCGCATAGGAACCTGCAGACTCTGCTGTGGGTTGATTCCACATGTCGACGCAGGTTTATTTCGCGACGGAAACGGTGACCGCATTCATGGCAGGTGTGGTGGCCAGGACCCGGTCCTTCATCTGAAAATAATAACAAAAAACAGATTAGGATAACTAAAGATCCAATTCCCCTCTCTCGAGAATCACATTTCAAAATGGAGTTGTTAATTAAAAATATCAATTTTCGAACAGGGAATGTAATCTTCTGTACTGTTTGTCTACATTGATGATCCGGGGTTCAAAGCTAAGGATGTAGCTGCAATATTGAGCTGCACCAACCCTAAAGAAGCATTATGTTTTAGGGGGGAGCAAAAATCTCCCCCTAGCAATTACATCAATGGTACACCAGTTGACAAACACCCGAGGTCTCATTTTTGCTCTAGTCTTCAATACTTCCTGAAGTATGGGGGAGCGAAAATCTCCCCCCTAGCAATTAAATCAGTTGAACACCAGTTGTCACGGTCACATTCTTCTAGACGGTCAAGAATCTTGAATCAGAATTCAGATCCGACTTATGATAAGCCAGACCGCTCTGGTGAGTCCTTTCTTGCTCGTCTAGTCGAGCCAAGTCACTAGAGTACCCACATGACCTACTTTAAAAATGTTACCCTCCCACTCCCCCTCCTCCTCCTCCTCCTCCTCCTCCTCCTCCTCCTCCTCCTCCTCCTCCTCCTCCTCCTCCTCCTCCTCCTCCTCCTCCTCCTCCCCCTCCCCCTCCTCCTCCTCCTCCTCCTCCTCCTCCTCCTCCTCCTCCTCCTCCCCCTCCTCCTCCCCCTCCTCCTCCTCCTCCTCCTCCTCCTCCTCCTCCTCCTCCTCCTCCTCCCCTCAGAGCGATCTGGCTTATCATAGGTCGGATCTGAATTCTGATTGCAGATTATTGTTCGTCTTGTCAAGCCGAGTCATTTGAGTACCCCCATTACATCCTTTGGACCATAAATATAGAAGTTATTAAAATAATATTATTATAGTTATGTGATTTTACATTTTTTAATAAACAGCTCTCTGTTCGCACAAAATAATTAAAGATGTTAAATAAAAGAAAGACTTATCACTCTTCGTTTATATATCGCATAAAATATTCCTGTATTACTAAAATGAATAACTTGAAGTCCGATTAAAACAATATTGCAACACACAAACACGTACCTTGCTGCGTTGGTGGTGGTTTTTGTGGTGCTGGTGGTTGGTGTCTCAAGCCGTGGAATCTAATGTGGTGTTGCATCAAATTGTGTCTGCGCGCGTACACACAGCCGCAAATGTTACAAACGTGGGTGGCGTTCATTTTAAATAGTCTAACAATAAAGTTTTTAATAAATGCAAACAACACAACACAAACGTTTTAAATAGTCCTAAATGCTTGATGCAAATGGCGATAACTGAGCAGTTACGAACCGGCACGTCTGCGCGCACTGACCTCTAAAACTGAACTGAAGGAACGTTGGCTGTGTGGGGTGGCGCTCTCAGTTTTGACATGGGGAGGGGGAGGGGGGCCTGGAGCGCTCCGGGTGCGGGGGTTCTCTCCTAGCTTGGCTATTCGACTCAGGACCCCCGGTTCTCGAAAGAAAATAATGTTTATTGTGGAATAGGACCGAACTGACACTGTTTCCACTGTTTAATCAGGCACTGATATTTCGCTGTGAGACCTGACCACTCTTCCGTTTCTTCTTTCTCCAATAGATCACGGCGATCGGTATACTTTGGTGGACTGGCAAACATAATGTCCATTTGATCGTAGCTACACTCCCAATCCTGTTTTACTCTTAGAATTTCCTTCCTCATATCCGCAGCAATGGCCTCTTGCATGGATCTCGGCAGCAGCTTAACCCCCTCAGGCAAGAACTTCCTTATCTTTATAATTGATATGTCTTGTAAAGATTTAGGACTCCATTGGCATGGGATGTCGGAAGTGTTAACCCACTCTGTCTGGTGAAAATGCATTATCACTATTACACTGTCACCGTTGCAAAACTCACGTCTGAACTGACAAAAATACCAACCGCCGTCTGGGGTAAAGCCACCCTGATCTAATGGAATTCGATGCGGGCGGTCTATAATTATGGGTTCCTGGAAGGGGCTGATGCAGCTGCACCCCAGACAGGGCTCGACTCGTCGGTTTTTGTGTGAACACCTGCGTCGGCCCTTCGGGCCGCCCCGATCCATTACGGTTAATCACCGCTTGTCATCCTTTGTAATCTCCCGGTGATGGAGAATGCCGCCGCCACCGTTGGGTAATAAATCTCACCAGCTGTCTGGGAAATAGGAGAAGGGTCTAATGCTGATGGCGTTGAAAGAACAAAACTAGTTTCACCCCACCCTCGACACACACTTAGCTGCTCTCCGGGCTCAGTTCAGATATACCAGCGGAACTATGAGCATGTCTGACGCTGACTTGGTCCGTGCGTTGGAATTTGTTGAGGCCTTGTACTTCAACCATCGCCCTATCAAAACCATCAAGGCGGAGTTGGCAGAGGCGTATGGCCATGTCTCTACGAAATGGTGCGCCCAGCCGAGATGTCCGGAGGAACATTCCGATTACGAAGAAGATTGGCGGCTGGTCGATGCGCTGGAGGCGGAGCTTGCGATCGCAGAGAAGGCGGTTGTTGATGCTGAGAGAACGGCCGCTGATGCTGCTGCAGCTGATGAGATGTTGACTGGCGAGACCTCATCAAATTAGTTTTAAAGTTTATTTGTAAATGTAAAAAATAAAATGATAAACAAAAAAAAAAAACGTTGGTACATTGATAAACAATGTAGTTTATCTTTGTACCAAAAAAAAAAAACAAAAAACAATATATTATAATAGCCTAAGAGGGTGAAGCGTCGATCGCTAAGTCAAAGGCATTAGGGAGAAGGAGGAAGGGGAGGAGGAGGAGGAGGAGGAGGAGGAGGAGGAGGAGGAGGAGGGGAGGAGGAGGGGAGGAGGGGAGGAGGAGGAGGAGGAGGAGGAGGAGAAGGAGGAGGAGGAGGAGGAGGAGGAGGAGGAGGAGGAGGAGGAGGAGGGAGGAGGAGGAGGAGGAGGAGGAGGAGGAGGAGGAGGAGGAGGAGGAGGAGGAGGAGGAGGAGGAGGAGGAGGGAGGAGGAGGAGGAGGAGGAGGAGGAGGAGGAGGAGGAGGAGGAGGAGGAGGAGGAGGAGGTACTGCTGCTCCTGCTGGGGTAGAACTCACCATCTCTCACTACTTATAGTACACCAAAAAGCACGAAAGTGCTAATATTTCAACCCATAAAAATGTTATTGATATCTAAGCTTATATACCTATATACATAGCTTATATCTTATATATCTAAGCCATATACATATAATTGATACCTGGCGTAATAGAATTGATCTAAACTGTAAGCTATATTGAAAGTATTAAGGATTAAGGTAAAAGGTAACTCATTGTCTACCAAATGGGGTTTAGTGTACAAACGAGGTAATATTTTCCAATAATTAGGAATGTAGTTGAATAAATTAAATTGGTTGAAATCATGTAACGAAGCTTACTAGACCATCAAAAACATGGTTTTCTGATATTATTTCATTCATCGGAGCAAATTATTATACTCTTTACAATATGTATTTATATCTCGGTATAAACACCGAAAAAGAAATGTTTATCTAAAAAAAATTAAGATTAACAATTTATTAATTGTTGCTTAGCTTGTAATTAGTAAGAACTGGACTTTTTCATGTAAAGTTTGAGCATTTATACACCTCTACTCAGATCTACTCTAAAATCTCATTCGCGTATATTTGAGTTAGTTGAATTTGTCACTGTAGGATTGTGCCACTAGTACTTAACAGATAAATAAGTGAGAATCATCCTATAAACTATAATTACACAGGTTATTTTTTTATTTTTCGTATTGATAATCTTCATAATGATGGATCAATAATTATTGGTTTCTATGAAGAATTAAGGAAGACATGGTGCACAGACAAAAATACATCCTTGAAAAAGATTATTGTTAAAAGGTGAAAGTGAGAACTTGAGTAGATGGGAATGCAGAGGAGGGTGCTTAAGAGACGTTGCCAGACAGACGGGCGTACTGTGTACAATGAAGCACTTTACAAGTAATTTAATATTGTTTTAAATATAATTTTCATTAAATTCTGTTCTAAAACTTTACATCATGCTCGTATATTGAAATTTGTTCCTCCCACCAATGTGCACTGATTATCTTTAGTCTGTGTATTCTTATAAACCTAACTTCTATTTTTAGATTTGAGACGTTTCTCGTTAATTAATTATTCCATACGATCACAGTTTCATAGGTAAAGAAAATAAGAAAAGTCCATACAGTTTATAGATTGTAACTGTATGCTATATGAAGATACAATCTATACTAATTTAAGAAATTATGTCGATAATAATATAAATTCATACTATGTTTTTATGATTTAACCATAACACTAATGTTTAATAGACCATATTTACCTGTTATAACAATTTAAAAGCGTCGGAGATAACAATGAATTATGAAACATGTTTTTATCTAATTTTTTAAGGTGGAAAAATTATTATAACTATATTAACTGTCATGTTTTCCCAAAAGTCAAGTCTCACATGACTATGAACAAAAATTATTGACGTCCAATTGACGTGACTAATGTTAAATAAACTATAAAACAATAATGTACAGATTTTTTTGAGAACATAGGTGTAAAAGCATGACATACGGCAACAATTTTGTTGATTCGCACTGAGAGCGTTGCAAACCGAGTTGTAATTATTTAACAGCTTGGCCTCCCTTAAGCTTAACCCTTTCACATGTTCTCTTTAAGCTCCGAGAGCCCTACTTTTCCGAATTAAAGATATAATTCTCTTTCTGCCAAATGTTTTTGTAAACAAAATTAGTTTGCTATAAGTTTAAATATAACTTGCATAACAATAATTAAAATGTTTAGTGATAATGATTGCAATAAACAAATTAATTTGTACATAAAGACTGTAAAATATAAATATTCTAATTATTCTATTTTGTTTAAGGTTGACTTTTTTGTGAATAAGAGTCCAATATTTATAGCCATGGTAAGATTTAACTAATTCAGATATGTTCTATATTTTCCATAATGTACGTACACGTTTAAAAATTATAGTAGCGTATGAGAAGCACTAAAAAAATATAACCAATGAATATTGAACAAGTTCTCATGTATATAAAAATTAAGGCGTTGACATTGTGTGAAGAAAGATGTCTCAGGGTGTCAGGACAGCGACCCTGACGTGGGTTCGAATAACGTTTCTGACACGCAATTGCTATCGGTTGTTATGTTGTTATTGCGGGATTAGGAAACCCTAGCATTAGCTGCTAGGCACGTCTTCCACAAGTGGGAATTTTGCGCAGGTTACCGGAAGGAAAGGATATAGCAGGAAAGGAAAGGGTAGGATGGGACAGGCAGCCAAATTGACCTTTCAGAGGGCCAACTCCCGTGCTCCTGTGACAGCTGTGATCAGGCTCTAACAGGCGGACCCCGCTCTGCTCTCCAACTGGCCAACTCTACTTACAACATGAACTGTTCTTCATATACAACAGCCAGGGACCACATTCTCGGGTTGGGGACCAAACCCGGAGTTTCCATGCCCAGCTGCTGCAAATAGAGGAACCAAAGGTGAAAGGGAAGCTCGTCATAATGGACAGCCAAAAGACTTACCATATGTAATGATAACTTCATTTGCTGTACCCAATGTCAGCCTAAAAACTGGTATAGACCAGTTTTAAGGTTGTCCTGGGACAATTGCTATCGGTACTGTTACGGTAACTAGAAAAAAGGTGAGGACTATAGATATAAACAATTTACGGTTATGGATCGAATGTACACACGTTCTTGACATATGGTTCGGTTTATTTATTTGCACCAAGATTATCGTCTGCAGAGATAACAAGGAACATACTGGCGTTTTGACATATCCATGTTTATATGAAAACAACCGTGTTTACATTCAATCTACTGACGTCAATTGTTTACGTTTATGGCCCTTACATTTTGTGTTTCTAGTTACCGTGGGCACTGCTCAACATGAAGCACCATTGGTCACCTAGCTGAAAAACTTAGATGAACTGAGACGGGGAGAAAAAGGTGAAACTAGACCATAGCTTCTGCAAACTATTTCTTTGACTGTTCGAATGTTCGGTTTTATTTCTATTAGTCAACAATAATTTATTTAAATAGGTCACCATATATATTAAATAATATGGCATGCAATGGGTATGTTTTTAAAAGACGTATGAAATATATTGACACTTTAAACCGTTAACAATACATAATTATTGTACGAGGTTTAAAGATAGTCATAAATGGATGTCTTATTAAAAAAAAACATTAATATGAATTCAAATTCTATCCCCTTATTCTATACCATCTAACCCTATCGCTTTATAAAACTATAATAAAATATTAGCTAAAAATACTAATAAAGAGATCATGCATTTTATATTCTACAATTGTGGTTTTAATAGATCCTCGGTTGAAATCTTCTTCCAACTAGGAGCAAATATATTGTTCAATGATAACGTAATAAGAACCAATTATTGATTGTGTTTTAAACATAAGTTTGTAAATAATCATAATTTTAGGGCACGAAATACAATTTTGCTATCATATTTGGTACTGAAAAAATTAGTTTATATAATTTTACATAAAGATAACTGTTTTAATTTAACCTACTATTAAAATGTTATTAGTTTCATGCCAAAAATGTACAAAATGTTTGAAAACATAAATTTTTAACCATCCCGGCAAACTACCCTACTAAAGAAGAAAGACCAAAGCTTTACCCGGCTTTAAACTCTCGAAAGCGAACTAAAATCATGTCTTACGAGTAATCATATGCTTTTTTAAGTGCTGGTCATTAAGGATGCTTTAAACAAATTGTTATTAATCTATACCTATCTTTTATCAGTTTTAGACAAATAAACATGTGTTGTTTTAATCATCTAATTATGGACATAAGGAAATAGAGTGATGAAATACATTTTTGAATGCGGTTTTAATAGTTTAAAACGGACAATTTATATTTTATCAAATACAACCTGCGTGTTAATCGGTCCAGTATTATACAAACTGTCCAGATAACTACAATTAGTTTAAAACTATATTCAGTTGAATACAGCACGAGAATTTGAATTATTTTTTCAAATGTTTAGGGTACGAATAGAAAAATACAAATTGCACTTGTAACTATAGCAATTACTACATTTAATCTGTTACAAAACATATGCATATCGTTCTAGACGAAATGGCCAAAGAAATGACGAAAGTAATAATAAGGTAGTAATAATAAGAGGTAATAATAAGGTAATAATAAGGAAGGCATATGAATATGGAGTTTACCTTTCTAAGCCCTCAAAATGTTTTATGCATATTACCTTTCTTAAATTATACTTACTTTATGTCTCACTTGGTCTAACATTTTATTTTTAATTGTTATTTTCATTGAAGTTTATGTTTAGACATTTAAGTAAGGCATGTCTTTCCCCAGGCTAGTTTTCCAATTTCAAAATAGGAATAATATGCCAAA
Source organism: Allygus modestus (assembly GCA_963675035.1). Classification (NCBI taxonomy): domain Eukaryota; kingdom Metazoa; phylum Arthropoda; class Insecta; order Hemiptera; family Cicadellidae; genus Allygus; species Allygus modestus. The sequence continues at coordinate 297,824,870 of OY776111.1, read as the reverse complement.
ACATTTTGATGTTGTTTGGATGGAAATAATGGTAATGGAGGGTAAGGTTAAATATAAATAAATTTGTATAATGCTATATTGAATTAACTGCCCGTTTTTTAATGTCAAACTAAACGTGAATTTTAGAAGCGATTTGGTGAAAAAATTAATACATTGTGCCTGGTTCAGAATAAGAATCAGAATCAGAAATAATTTATTTCGTGAATAACAAATTTTTATATGAAACAAGTCAGATTTAAAACTAATACTAAATACTAAATTGACAATTTTAAAAATTTTCCCAAGCAAATAAAAGTGCACATTTCATTCACATATTTGTGCAGTTTGACAGGAATTCATCCACCGAGTACGGACACCTTTCAATCAGCATTGTTTTCACCTTTTTAAGAAAAATGCTTGCAATGGCTATGTTTTTCAGGTGCCAGGGTAGAGCATTGTAAAGCAGAGTAGTGGATGCCCTTTTCCAGTAGTGTCAATCTATGTATAGGGTAGACCATATTACACTTATGACGTGTATTATAGGGATGTCTAGCAATATTCTCTTCAAAGATATGGAAGTTGCATTTAAAAAAAGATAAAACCTCCAGAATATAAATACTTGGGAGAGTGAGAAGATACAGTTGTCCAAACATGCATGGTTCCATTGTTGGTTATTACAAATTGCTACTGTATTTAGTGGTGTAATTAAATTTAATAACAATTTAATGATGCTCTAGCTACTGACTTAATCAAATGCTGGAATAGCATTAAACCCCCCTCTGGGGAGGAGTGTAGCCCTGTATCAATAGAATGGAGCTCTGTTGAGCTCTTGGTCTTTGCGCTTTCTATTGTGGGTTTTCCCGAGGAACTGATGGGGGCTTGTGTTTAACTTTCTAATTACATGGCTTTGTCAGTGGTGGAATTAATTTGATTTAAACATATAGGATCTTTGTATTATTGTACCATATTATTCCTCATAAAATAGCAACAGCATGGGGTAGTTATTAGACTTTGACAGCACACATAAATTTATAAAATCACATTATTGTTATAAAATACCGGTTTTTGTAAAAAATTAACAATTCCTATACGGTTTATGTAACATTTAGCAAACATAATACAAGGCAAAATGATAAAAATGTGCCAGGTAATTCCCACCTATTGTTAATACAACAAACAGTCAAATTCTGGAACGGATATTTACTAAGGACAGTAAGAAGAAATATTTCATATTAAATAAGTAGAATATACAATAAATTATTTGGAGGTAGATGATCGAGTTAGAAAAATATATTGTATAAAATGTAACGTGAATATAATAACGATAATGTATTTATAGTTTGGGTTTCATGCAAATTCAGAATTCAGAATGCAAAAATTTAAATTGATCTATAATAATTAAATTATTTTATTGGTAAACACAATTATGGTGCCAAAAGGTGGTTTAGCAATAGATATGAAAGGTAGTTTTAGTATGGACGTGTGCACACCCTTCTCCCGGTTAATCCCATCACCTGTGGGCTCGCGGACTCGCTGAGAGGGTGAGATGTTTGCTTTCAACCCCGTACTGATCACAGCTTCCCTCGATAAAGGTTTCGTAGTAAATATATCGTTCACTTTCGTTAAAAAACTGAAAATTTACATAGATACAGAGCAATAGGTGGGTTTGTTTGTAGTATTTTGTAGCTAGTGATTAGATTGAAGCACATTTGATTGAGATTCACTTCTAAAATGAAACAGTAGTTGCAAACTCACCCAATGTTAGGACTTTATCTATTGTAGTCAAAACCTACACACTATTAATGTACACTGCAATATTATTAATGGAAGCAATGGTTGCATGAGTGAGTTTTGGAATCCCAAGATAGTATTTTGGCTTAAATTTTGACGATAACTGGTTTGGTCCTTTGACATCAATTGATTAACTCCCCATTATCTAAATTAATCTACTATTAACTCAAATATCGTTATTATTCAGTCAAATTAATTGCGTCATATGGAAATTGAATTCACAAATCCACATCCAAGAACAGGCCCAGGATAGTTTTTTGGTTTTAATTAAGTTTTATTTGTTTGTACTATTTACTTAAACAACCAAAAATCCAACTACCACCTTTTTTAACCAAAAATATATCTGTAGACCAACAGGGACTCTTGAATTCTCCTCACACACAGAAAGCCTTGTCAGGAATATTTTACATGTAAATATTTTTGTATCAGTGTAAAAACTATATATTATTTTTGAAATTGAAATCTTGAATCTTGAATGGTTTTATCAATGTCTCAATACTGCAAAAACACTGATAGTTGATTTATCCATAGCAAGAAATAACAAATAGGAGAATTTTATTTTAAATTAGGATGATATTGAAGCCACTGCTTATGTGAAATTTCAAGTAAGGACATTTTTGTATTGTAATTTTTTTCACATTTGACAAAATAATCAGCGTATACAAAATTTAAAAAAATAAGGCAGAAATAAAAAAATACATAAATAGTCAGAATGTAAATTTTAACAGTTAACAGAACACATGAACAGAACTGATCGAATTTAACTTTTGTAAAAAGGCACTTGTCATAAATTATTGACGGTTGGAGCCAGAGACGGAGAAAGACGCGTCATCAGCAAAATGGAAAATGTTACCTATTTGAACTATAGAAGGGCATTTACAAACACCGGACTGAGGATAGACCCCTGAAGCAATCCACTGTCGATCCTACCAGTAGGTGTCATATATTGGTTAAATTCTACCAATTTATAGTCTTAATCATTGAGTTCAAAGACTTAACAATCTATAGAAGTGGCAATGGGCAGTAAGTTTGCTTTAAGTATTAACATTAAAATGCATATTTCATGTTCTTCTGAATTTTATCACTGAAAGCAACCCCACTGATCAATGCCGCCTTCATAGATTGCAACGTCCCAGTTTGCAAAGCATCGATACTATTATATATTTAAAAAGTGGTATAAATTACCTCTTGTGTCCCACCCCGCATCGTGTAATAGCCTTTCAGACCACCCGCAACATTACTGTCAGCACAATGTTATGCGCGCCTACAGTCATCGACCATGATTTACGTGTGCAACTAGGTCTCTAGCCTATATCATAGAAAAATAAAGCAGGTATAGAAGTGTCACGTAATGCTAAAATTTGCTAACACAAAATTGTTAATTCAACCGGCCAGATCATACGAGCAAAACCGGCCAAGCGACGTTGCCTATCTGTGCGCTTCAGCCGGCTGGCCGGCCGGCCCAGCCGGTAGGGAAAAATTCCCTCGCCCTGCTTGGCGCTTGTCGTATTGAGTGCAGTGTTTACGCGCTCTTCGCATTATCTACTTCTCTGGTTAGTTTTCTATTCAATGATGCTAAAGATTTTGCCTCAATGTTAATTTATCGATTTACCAACTTTAAAAATACATTTAAAATCTTCTGAGATACTGGTACGTTTAATGTTGACTGACGATTTCTTTAAACATTTTTTAGTTCGAGGATAGTTTTCGTGTATGGGTTCGCGTCATTAATAAGATTAAAAGCTTAAGCTCTCTCTGTATGTTTTATAAACATACCCTGATTTATAAATAAAGGGTTACAGAAAATAGGTAAAATCATAATTTTAAAAGTAAACTATGTTTCACGATTAAATTGTAATGCATTTTATTACTGAATTTAATATTTTACAGTAACTTGTTCCTACGTGAAGAGCTAATTTCTTCAGTGAATTTATAGTAAATTCGTATGGCATCGGCTGCTAACATTTCAACATGTTATATACACTCTGCATTTTATGTACAGTATTCTCCTAAAGAACAACATTAAAGGCTGAGTACGCAGATTTGCTGCATCAAGAAATATAAACAATATGTTTTTGTGCAATTATCAATATAACTTAACCAGGTGAAGCTACATACCAAGTTTGATTTTTTATTTATGTTCATAACTAAGGGAGAGATAAAACTTCATTTATTCTCCATAAGAATAATATTAGGGCTGAGTATGCAGGTTTGCTGCTACGGGGACAATAACAAAAATTGTTTATGCAAATATCAATATACCAGTACTAGGTGAAGCCACAGGCCAAGTTTCATCAATATACATTCATAAATAATCGAGATATTAATTTAGAATTATTCTTACGGTACACATTATTTAGATGAAAGATGCATATATTTTTAACAATTTTAATAGTTTTAGCGAATTTCCCCAATAGGGAAGAAGCTATTATCGTAGTCGGCATGGTAAGACCTAGCCCGGGACCATGATAACATTTGTTTTGAGGCTCCCAGGTGCCAAAAACACCATGTATGCGTGTGTGCGTGTGCGTGTGTGTGTGTGTGTGTGTGTGTGTGTGTGTGTGTGTGTGTGTGTGTGTGTGTGTGTGTGTGTGTGTGTGTGTGTGTGTGTGTGTGTGTGTGTGTGTGTGTGTGTGTGTCCGTAGGCATGATAACTTTCGTAAAAATGCTTTTTGTATAAACGTGTAAGGCAGCGTCTATTTTCATGAGTTGGAAAACCAGACAGGTCGCTCTATTTTAAAGCAGGTTTTGTACCCCAAAATTTGTTTTAACTTTTTACATTTAATTTTTTATAAACCCAAATTTTAGTTTGTATCATTGAATTCAGCTTACAAAAACAAGCAATTTGGTATTTTTATCATCACTCTACGTCAATTGGTTACCAAGATATTGAATGTGCTAAACATAATACGTTGTCCAATGTTAATCTTATGGAGAGAGTAAAATGTTATATCTCGCTTATTAATGAACATATATTGACGAAACTTGTAATGTGGCTTCATTTGTTTAGGTTTTACTGATATTTAAACAACTTTTTTTTTCGTACTGATATTTGCATTTAAAACCAATTTTTTGTGGTCCCCAAGTCTGCAAACTTGCGTACTCAGTAGCTATAATGTTATTCTCATGGAGGATAAGAAACAAGTGATATCTTGCTTGTTTATGAATGTAAATTAGTAAAACTTGAAATGTTGCTTTATGTTTTGTGATCTATTTTATTTGTAAAAAAAACAGATTTTAGTTGTTCTTGATGCAGCAAACCTGCATACTCAGTCCTAATGTTGTTCTTATGAATGATAAATAAAATTTCATATTGCACTTATTTATGAATATGCTTTGATGAAAGTTGGTAAGTGGTTCATGACGTAGTGAAGTACCATTTGAAATTCTCTGAGTATGCAGGTTTGATGCAACGGGGGTATTTTATTGTTAATCATCATTGCAATTTATGGAATTTAAAAGGTTGAATTTGTCTAATGCAGTTCATGTTTTATCCTTCTGTAATAATAACATTCTAGAAATTTAATAAATACCAGATCAGTTCGAAACGAGATTTGTGCACATCCTCCACTTCCTGTGCATACAACGGGAGAGTGATCTCCACTGCCACACAGCCACACATTTATCAGATCAGCCTTACCGCCTACCGATGCCGTGGCCGTGGCGGAAGCGACCGAGATTGCTCCCTGCGGGAATTTGGGAATCCCGCACTGCCCGACTTGGCAACAAGGCACCGCTAACTCAGACTTTAACGACGCGACAGCACCTGCATTTCCATGATACCCGTGTACGCTTATTCCCTACTTCGTGACACTTCTGTACCTGATTTATTTTTCTATGCCTATATCAATGGCATCTCTTGTCCTCTAATCCACATACACTTGCTATGTGGATTAGACATTGTTAAACCCTCTGGTATTTGTAACCCCATTGGTAACCCCTTGCTGATATGGGGTTATCTCAGTTGAAATACATCTAAAATCTGTAAAAACAACAATAATTTAAGACAAATTTAGTTTATGTTTTTATGCGTACACTCTGCTTATGTGTTAGGTTGTAGTATTATAGTTATGTTTAAAACCACTAAAAGTACAACGTAGATGGAACACTATTTATTACAATGCAAGGTGATTACATTTTGTAAAATATGATTTTATTGAAATGTTAGTAGTCTTTTAACAATATTACTATTGACCTCATAAACAAGACTATACATACTATTTCCTTAATAGATTTATAAAACTATTATATAATTTACATTCTTTTAAATTGGTGATTCAATTTGCAATATTGATAAATAACAAGTTAAATATATCGCTTAAGGATGAATAATATTCCGGGTACCTGATTTATTGATAACAAAACAAGAGAGCTTTCGACTCATAACAGATTCACCCTTGGACAATATTTCATATCTCCAGGTGTCAAAATATAACTCGTCATATTTGCCTTATATGGGAAAGAATTTACTCTGAAAATATATTTAAAGTTTTAAAGGTAAAACCAAATATTGCAGCATGTTCCTGTTCAGTAACTGATTTGCTATAATGCGTTGGTTCTTTCTTTAAATTGACTTTCATGTGCTAGAAAACTAAATCCTGAATCAAACACTGGTTGAAACATTGTATATGAGGTCATTTAAGTTGTGATTGAACAACTGTACTTTGTTGCATACCGTTGTTTTAACTTAAAATTCAGAACATTTCAAAACAGTCTGGGTCGGAATTGATATCCGACTGTTTTCTTATCACCAACAAAAGTGTTTTGTGAATTTTTAAAAAGTTTCAACTCTTTAGCTGTAGTATAAATAAAGACAATTTTGTCGAGAAGAAACTTTTGAAACGTTTACAAAATGGTATATAAACCCTTTTAAATCAGCCATTTTCCTAAACAGTCTTCCATCCATTCATCCATGCCATTATGAAAGAAGGTGTCTCTCTGTCATCATGTTTGTTAATTTTTAACGCAATAACCTCGGAACTGACTGAGCTGACATTTAGCACGAATGTTACTAATATATATGGGCTCAGGGCTGGCCTATTCATGTTACAACCATCCCTTAGGGTTCCGTTCTAAATGTGTCTAAATTTTCAGCTTTATCATATGGTTAACAAACAGACGCCGACGTTCATTACAGTTCATATGTTCCACCACAGAATGCAGCAATCACAATTGTTGTATTCCCGAGGGAAGTCGGGAATCTTTTACTATATTCATATCACTAAAATAAAATATCCGGTAGTTTTTGCCTTTCGATACATTTTAAAAGGTTTTAACCTGTGGTAGAGGTTGAGTCAGAAATAAATAAATTAATGAATTTACTGATATTTAGTGACACTTGTCAATTTTTTATTATTCATGGAAGGTAAAAATATTGTTGAACATATTTGTAGCCAAAGGCCCTTTATCATTACTTAGAAGAAATACGATATTACCTTCGTTGGTCAAACAATCAAAAAAGAACATAAAAGATTAGATATAAGGAAACAATTAGATCATGGAAGAATGTGACCGACCCATCCTATCACAGCTGTGATTTTTCCAAACAAATTAGTAAACACATAATACAAATTTAGTTTCCTTAACCCTAACAATTTATTATGGATGTTTTTCCATTACTTCTGTGGAACTGTCGTTGTTTTTGTTGAGGTATTTAAAAAAAATTTTAAATCAATGATATTTTAATATTTTACCGATGAAATTATAAATATATATTTCATATTTCCCTAATTTGTTTGCTCATACACTTTTTATATTTTGCTTGAAGTTGCATGGCAAAAATATGATGATACCATAACCACATACACACTATGTATTTACTAATATTATAATATTTATTATGTTCCATTTAGTATGTTCCTTCCGTGGCGTTGCCATCGTTTGAATACCTGCTTTTAAGTAATGGAAATGGTTCCTACAGCTAGTTTCTACTTCTAAAGACTATTACTTCATCATCAGCCAAACACAGATGCTTAATTTTGTTCATTTGAAGGTCGTCGAAACATAAAATGTACACGATGGAAATACATAAAGCATATTTAAATATACGTGCAAACACACGTACATGTTTTGCTATCACTTTACAATTCTTACATCTCTACTTTACAAAATATACACATTATTATAGTTATAGTTAAAGTACTTTAATGTGTACCCAAAACCATAGCCACAGCAGAGGCTGTTTATATGGGCTGCATTGCTATTGGGTGCCCTTTGAAAGCTTTTCTGGAGGTTGAAGGGTCTTCATGCTCTTATAGTAGCCTGGAACGAATGGATTAATAATGCGATTCTCTGTTTTCTGAAACCAATTACCCGCAAAAATACAATTTTGCTTTTTGTTTAATTTTTTTTATTTTAAAACTATGGACGTATGGTTTTGATGGTTTGCTACTTTATTAAATTAGGACTCAAATTACAATTGTATTAAATTGTTGGACCTAACATGGTAGGTTATTCCGATGACTTCAGCTAAAAGAATAAAAAGGCGTGTCACAATAACTACACAATTTATAACATGTTTAAAACATTTATTGATGGCATTGACAGTAATTTGAAAGATCTACGAAGAAAGTTTGGTTACATATTAAGTTTGCTTTTTAATACAATTTCACAAACATTGCTGCTTTTATTATACAGTATTTATCGAGATATATATTACCAACTATTTGTCAGGAGCCGTCTAGTACTGATTGCTGTTGATGGCGGACCACAGACGCAGAGTCAGCCAGTACAATATATCCCACACCAACATGACGCAGAAGCCGTTAAACACTCCCAGTATTCCCAAGCTGTAAGCGACAAACTCGGAGGGGCTCGTCAAACTGTGCCTATATGTAGAGAGGAACTCAGGTTCCTTATAACGCACCCGAAACCACGTGTTCGAGGAATTATTATTTTTTTGTCGAGTTTCCACTCCATAAGAAAGAGAAACGCAATCTGGAATACAGTCACATGAGCAGCGGTCTTCTTTATAACCAGTCCACATAAAGAAATCACTATTTGTTTTACAAACTTCTGATTCATGGTTGCTACAAATTTTAATTGAACTGTTGATGAAAATAACTGATGTGTGCGGAACACAGCCACAAATTTCCAAAGAACAATTTATTTGGCACTCTAAAATACAGTTTTTGGCCGTATAAAACTCAAATAGGGACAGTTTTCTCTCAAACGAAAATATACAATTTCGTTTTGGTACGCCAACAAAAGCTAGGTCTTTTCTAGCACTGATAAGCTTTGGAGATAATGTGATCAATGTGAAGGTATGATTTGGAAGAATGTAATAAATCAAGTTTGCACGAGATGGATAGTTTAAAGGATTATGGATAAATACAGTATATTCTTTTGGAAATTCTCGACCACTATCGTTGAGGTAAACATCGTTCAAGTCTTCAATCTCTATATCAACATAGTTCTCAGCATGTAGGAGATCGGTCATGAAAACATTGTCTAGCCTACTTTCGTGATCAAAGATTGAATATTTTTGAACACCATAGTTTGGTACACGTTTGTTTTTGTTCGTAGATTTTATGTCTTGGGGTCCTTGACCCACTCCATTAAATGTATGACACTTCCAAACACCACTTTGTAAACCTGTTTTGTGTAATGGTGATCCTGGTAATGGTGCCATTAATATTGTTGGATTAACTGAGTCATTACAAAGACTGCGATAGTGAATATCAGAAGAATCTCTGATGTATATTTGTAATCTACTTGAACATTCCTTACCAACTTTATCGATGTATTTTAGATACTCCATTCCAGTGTACGTGTGATTCAAATCCAACGAAAGAAAACGTGTCGAATAATCGGAAGTTGGAGTGTATGATGTCGGTCGATTGGGTCCTTTTTTATGAGATGACCGTTCCAACTTGTTTTTCATTATGAAATCACTTTTTATACGTCGTATATCCGTTGAAATCATCAACATATTTAGCTCCTCCTCACTACACAACCACCGGTTTTTATTTTTGACTAGAGACATGCATCTTTTCAATATATCAAACTGATTGCATTCTTCTTTTAATAATACCGGCTCACAGATGGTAATGGCTGGGAAAGGTATATCCTTGACTTTTGTCAACGTTTGACTATGAACAATTACGGAATTTTGCCAATTATAGTACGCATCCTGGATAAATGTAGCACTAATAAGAAACGCCACAGTGTGAATAAATATCCAGAACAATTTATGCAGCTTTGCTTCTCTTCCCCCAGCAACGAAGCGCATTCGGGGCAAACTGATGTCGAAGAGTTCTGTGATGTAAGATTTGTTTAAAGGATTGGTTAGAGCAAACATACCTCTTTGGCTTTTATTATTTATCTCGACTACATTTTTCAAAATGGTTACCTCCTCTGATAACCTGGAGCAAACAACACTATTTTTTCTAGTGGTCCTCTCTAGATTGTCTAAACTGTTTTTGACAGAGAGCTCAAATTCACAAAATTGCTTTTTTACTACAACTTGTATTTCCTTTAATGAGGCTGCCATTTTGTTGTAGTATTAATTTGTATCAGTACTTTTTGAGATTTTGTTGTGGGTTCGTAAATATAAAAATCATTATATCTAAATATATAGAAACTATTTATAAATTCATTAACTAAATATACTAAGAAATGGGACTGCAAACACTGCACACTCACTTAATACGATGATAATATTGATACCGTAGCTGTGGTGGTAACTAGGTGTGCGGTAACTTTATATGATAGGGCGTGGTTATTGCATGTTGTGGAGTTTTGCTGAATAATACAGTTCAGTAATGTAATTAAACTAACTAGTTGTTCTACGCGGCTTTACTTGCGATCGTAATATAATGTCTCTAAAATGTACGTTAATTATATTAGATATTTGATTTATAGTTTTATCTAAACAATGTCCAATTTAAATGATTCCCTATGGTGTATAACCTATCCTCCTATAGAATGTCAGCTCAATCAGACCAGTAAAAATACTTAATGTCAATATAACTGACAGGAGTTGATATAGCCAGTAGTACAGAGCTCAGAGAATGTTCGCAGTACTACCTATCATCGCAGTGTTCTAGCATCATCCCACTGCTTTCTAGCTATATTAATTCATTAGTAGTGGATGCGTAATAGTTGACGAAGAAATTTGATTGGTCTTGGTAACAATGACCTTACAACAATCCTCTGGAAATAGTTTTATTGTTAAAACATTTCGATTGTAATTTTAAAATCGAAATATTTTAAAATAAATATTTCTAAACGATTGATCCCTTCAAGGAAATACGGTTTGCAACCAAATCTTATAATGATTAAAAACTGGAACGACATATGTAAAATGTTTGAAAACTCGTCACTAACAACAGTCGAAATTCCCAAACCAAGAAGTTTCAATCCCCTCACCAGTTTTATTCCGAACTCGTTTAATGAAATGTTTTCTCGTTAACTAAACCCAAAACGCCTTTAAAGAGATGTTTTTCAACAATTGAATTGTTTATTTAAAATTATGATCTTATGGACTAGACTAAAAACTCAGAGGAGATGATACTATAAGAATTGTTTTAATATTACAATAATTTATATAAAACTTAACAAACGCAGACGTAGGTAAAAAAATCTCTGCCTCCCGCAAGTTAAGCTATTTTCTTAAGATTATGTATATTTACGTACGAACAAATAAAAAATAGGGAGCATATTAAAGTTGTTATGGAAGTAACAGGGTGTACGCTCAACGTAAGCCTAGTCTTATTATGGTTCGTTTATACTGTCGGCGCATGATGGCATCCAATGTCTAACTTCTAATGTTTGTCACATGTGGAGTATTTAAAGTAAATCTATTGCATTAGAGCATTGTAAATACAGTTGTAGTTTATTAGTATTTACACAGTTTAAAATAAATTTATTAGGTAATCTGTGGTGATTAAATCCATCAGCATCTCGACTAGTATTTGAAGATATCACTCTTATCACTCTTAATATTGTTGATTTACCATCATTAATATGGAAATAGGCCCCCCGCCCAAGAGTTGTTTTATTTTAAATATAATAATTAAAAGCATTTAGCTTTCATTTACAATGTATACGTGTAATGGAAACTCAGGGTAAATTATGAAATAAAAGTGAATCGGATATTTTAGATTTCCATATTAATGATAGTAAGTCAACAATTGATAAGCGTGATATATTCAAATACTAGTAGAGGTGCTGATAGATTCAATCACCACAGATTACCTAATAAATTTACTTTAAACTGTGTAAATACTAATAAATTACAACTGTATTAAGGAAATCATAAACGTAATTCTTATGACTAATCTTTCAACATTTGTAAAAGTAAAGTATTGATAAATGTAGTTTAAGCATTTGAAACAAGACAGTTTAAGATAAAACTGTTATAATTTTTACCGGAAGGGAAGTATTTTCAATTTGGAAAATTAACATTTTGATTATCCATGACACAGAATGTAAATAAGAAAGCAGTCCTAGCGTGCATCGCTTTGCGCATGTAACACGCTTCCAATAATAAACTGTACAAACGAGCCACATCATTACTCACAAAAACACACCGAGGTAAAATTACTTAACCTAAATATTGTTTTATCCAAATTTAATTTAATACATTACATGAAATCGTATTTAAAATGAGGAGGAACAATTCAACAATAAAGTGAAGTCCTGGGGACTTCCAGACGGTTTTGGTTTCAAACACGAAATTAATTCAGTAACCTCTGTTTTAAACGGCCGCCTTGAGGGTTAAATTAATTTCTTGGTTCCAATGTAAATAGGGGAGTGTCTGGTGGGAATGCAATACCATGTTTTTCCCTGGACGCCGATTTTGCATGGCCTATGACTATGGTGAGGTAAAGATAAACTTGGACTTGTTAGCTTAAAAACCGATGACTATAAGAATTTACCATTAATTGAATTTATTTCATGAACAAATATTCTTACATTTTCAATGGAAATAAAATATTTAAATAGGTAAAACGGTTACCATCGGCCAACATGTCTTTTGGTCAAACAACCGCTTTGGAAAGATTAATTTTGATTTGATATTGAATATTTTTGTAAACATTTATTTTTATTGAAAATCAATCTTAAGAAATGGCTAGCTTTAGTTTTCAAACAAATTATTACATTGTTTCACATGACTATGTTTCTAATGACTATTGAAACGTTTACCCGTTTTTCTGTTTGAATACAATTTTCTGTTGAGAGGATGAATAAGGATTTTAAAGTTGTTTGGTAGCAGTAGCTAGGGCAACCACGAAAGTGTTCCAAGTTTAGAATGTTCTAGGTTAGGAGAGTTATAACTTAAGGTGGATTGTAAATACTGTAATCCGAAATATATACGTAACTAGTCTCATATATATATATATATATATATATATATATATATATATATACGGACAAATTTGACACCTAAAGGCTACTGCTATCAATAAATGGGAAATTTTTAATGTATTACAAAAGTATATCATGTTTTAAGACAACAAGTGCCAATCATGTGAGTATTTCGTATACATTGTGTACGACCTCAAATGTGTTGTTGCAGTAACAAAGTGACACTACAGCATAAGAACATGCGGAGTGAAATAATTTTGCCTGTTTAAAGTAATTTTGTTCATGTGTTTTGGGGGTGCACCATGCGAAAAAATTGTATTCATCAGTTATAAAAAGACTGTTTAAGTTATAAAAAGTGTTTTAAAACCCAAGTCAACCATGTACATAAGCGTAATTTCAGTGTCACGATTGGAGAGGAAAAATGATCGTGATCGTGATTATTGTGACTTTTCATATATTGCAATCGTATTTCCTCCAAATTATTGAGGGGGGGGGCAACTGCCTGCCTTGCCACCCCCGAATTATGCCTATGACCATATACAAAGTTTTCACCGTTCCTAAGAAGATTGAAAGGCGTTGTCGGGGACTGCAGGTAGGAGTACCCAAACCAACCAAACAAAAGTTATTTCGCCTAGCTCCGTATAAGATTCAACTGTTGCATTAAATATAGCTTGGTGATAATATTAAAAGTCCTGGGTTTTCAATCCGAAATATGAAGACTTCTTGAAAATTGAGTTGTGTTTGATAAAGCAGCATTCAACGTTAGTGGCATAGTGGATTAAACTGATTTTCGTTTGTAAATGCGCTCAGAAATCAGCGGAGCCTATATAAAACTGTACTAAAGAGGAACAAATTAAGAAAACGACCTTCTAGAATATGCCTTTTTTTTCTATTGTGAATTTAAAACAAAATATTTATATTTATATTTATGAAACAAAATATTTTCCTTAAAATCCAAAAGTTAATTTTTAACCTGAGTAAAGGGGACGAAATAAGGGGAAGAAATATCGTAAAAATAGAAAAGAAGGAAATTTGTATAAATTGTTATCAGAATGCATATATAGGGTTACTCACGTAAGGTGTCTCAAACCGATTACAGACGAACCACTTGACCTAGAAGGATTAAATAAAATTATTTCCCACTAAATCAACCTAAAGGAGTAATGTGAAAATAATTTTAACTGGTTTAAAATACAGGGTATTTTAAACCTGAGTATTTTAAACCAAAATCTGAGCGTCGCTAGTTCGAATCTCGGAATTAAACATTAAGTCATTAACTCGGAATTAAAGTAAACATACATCATGTTATACACAATTTTAAAGCCCTTTGACTTACAAACATTTTGGTGAAAACAGAACTCACTTATCTCAATCCGTTTCAAAATGGCGGCAATTTTTGCCAAAAAAATTTACATTTACGGAATACTCTGTATTTGCTAAACCACAAGACATATTTTTATTCAGATTCAAATTTCTTACTTATATTGAAATCAGCTTTACCCTGATATGTTACATGCTAGTATTTAAAACATTATAAAAAATATAAAAAACACTTTTTTTGAAATGTTGATATGCCCAAAATTAAAAAACGATTGACCTGAGCATGCGCCGAAAAGGTAGTCTGTGCCAGACCGACTCCGAAGAGGGATGCGCTCGGATAGGAAAGCCTTCACTGCGGTTCTCGAAGTCCGCCAAGCTTCTCAAGCTCGGCCATATTTGGGTGGGTTTTGTCAGCTGTGCAGTGTGATTGAGGACCGTAGTTCTACGGTGTTTCAAGTGCCTGGGCTACGGGCACTGACGCGGATTGGTCCACTCTGTTGACATGCCTTGTTTTAGGCTTTCCCTGGAAAAGGCTAAAAATGAAGAAAGGCGACTTCCAAAAGCAGCACCATCGAAGAAAAGGAAGTAGTTCCTTTCTCCCAGCACTGCGTACTTCAGCACGCTGGATCAACAGCACGGGCTCTCTCCCCAAAATAACAAATCCCGGAGAGAGAAAAGCCTAGCATGGGGGTTTTAGTGGGTAGGACTTCGTCCGTAATGGGATCCAAACTCCTTTGAAAAACCCAGGAGATTCCCACCTCCTTGTAAAAAAAGATTTCAGTACAGCTTTACGATTTATATAAGTCAATTTTTCCTTAGGAAGTTATTCTTAACAAACTGAAATTATTTGATAGAAAAGATTACTTTTTTAATAAACAGGTTTTGTTAATGAAACTTGAGGAAGTTTATTTGTGTAACTTTAATGAAGTGAAGTAAGTTTTATATATAATCAACTGAGAAGTGTGATTTGGCTTTAGGCATTATATTTACATCATTTATATGAGAACAGTTGTTTTATGACGGACTGTGAATTATTAATCTAGTCAAACCTAATTAGAATTCATAGTAAATTTATAGATTTTTGGTCTTATTTCTAAGAAATATAATATATTTTTAAATGAATGTGAACTCATAGTCATTGTGATAGTTTTACTTGATTCACATTTAAGAAATAAAATATATAATAATTTTTGTGCTATAATCCAAATCCCAATCTTTGACTCATCCCAAAATCTTCATAATAAAGAGGCGTCTCCCGAAACCCATCACACAATAACTAATGAACCATTAGAGATAAAAAGCACAAGCGTATTAGACATAAACATACTCCCGTCCCAAAATATCTTTTGGGTTGTGACCGCTGGCCTTCAAAGTTACAAGTTTAACCACCTCGCACAAACTATTGGACCGATAAGCTGAAATTCGGTAAGAATAGTTTAGAATAATTTAGAATAATTTAGAATAATTAGGCTATACACTCTAATCAAACACATGTCTACTTCCGTTCCGGAACAGACCAAGCTAATACAGTGAACCAATCGAGCTAAAGTTTGGTTTGAATATAGATTATATACCATAATAAAAATTTGTAACTAATAACTGTTAACAACAATTCTAAAATAAATTATTATTGCAATTATATTTTATCATCTTTATAATATAATTCATAATACCTTTTGTGGCACGGCAACTTGCAAAAAAGTACACAAATAAAGAATTTGGTTAAATCTGATCAAATTATAAAAGGCTAATACTTTATTTATTCCTTACGCCCTAGAAGTTTTACCAACCAAACAATACAAAGGGACAAGTGTTCGACCATGTATGTATTTGATCGAATTAATTTGTCTCAATCCTGCGTTGCTTATTGATTGTTTGCATCGGGACTAGGGCAAGGCGCAATCTGTGGATGACTGAAACGGATTGTTTGGGGTGTGAACCAATATGGTGCCGGCCGGGATAACTGATTTAATTGATTTAATGTCCCTAACAAATATTAAAAAAAACCTGAATAAATATAAAAGAATAATATATTTTTCATGCAACTGAATCACGACTGCCGTGCTCAGGAGTTTGAGAGCCCGGATTCTATGCAATATCAGTTATGAAGTAACACGAGTAACCAAAATATAGGTACGTTTACGTCACGAACCTGAAATTTTTCAAGCATCAAAGTGATGGACGATTGAAGTCATTCCTGCCTAAACAGAGAGGTGGCCAAGAACGTAGTGTGTAGCCCTTGCCACGGCCAGAGAAAGAGACGTATTTCGTCGCTGTCATTGAACCTTGTTATGTACAGCTAAACTCCCAATAGCACTCAAAAGCACTTTGATTGATAACCACAACCCAGCCGTATTGAGCCCTCAGGTCCATCGAGCCCTACGGTGAGCTTAAAGCTGATTAACCACAAAGGGCCTCCAGATAATTTGTAAATGGGGTGTATGGACACCCATGCTGCCTAGTCTAAACACCTGATTTTACAATAGAAATTATTATGGCGTATTATCAATGTAATATGATTACATTAAACACTTCTAGTTACTCAGGTACTACAATATGATGTTACCCCCTAGATTGGGGGTTAATTAGCTAAGAGAACCCGGGGGAGTTGACTTGTATATGGCTTGCCTCAATAATGTGCTGCCTCACACTAATAATGTTTTAATGCGCAGAATCCTAAAAAAGAAATACTTTCCGTCCCCTGTTAAAATGTTAATAATACGTAAAAAATTAGTCATTCCCAACAACATTTTTGAAAATTTAACATTAGAAAATTATTATTACAAAGATATTCCAATTATTACTTTAATTTTAAACATTTTGGTCATTAAATAACCGCTTCTTTATATTTATGTTAGTACAGAGCTATAGTTCCTGAGGTACTTCCATATGGAAACGTAAGTCCAAACCGTAAAGAATATAAACAAAAATTACATTTAACCTTAGGTTCATCTGGTTTGGTGCTCAAAAAAACAAAACCTGAGTGATTTGTTAAATATGCTTTACGATACGCAGTAACTATGACAAATAAGTTAAAGGCTATTCAAAGATTGATATTTAAATAATGATGTGGATTTTCATATGCAAGGGACATCAATGACATATCGCTGGAACGTGGTAAAGTGGCATTCTGATATCGCCCTAAGTCCAAAAACCCTTATTTCTTTAATTCTAATTATATAAATTTTATTTAAAAATAAATGGTTGTTTTATTCACGATCTTTACTGAAAATGTACAAATAGTACAAATAGTATTGTTACATTGTATTGTTTTGTTACATATTGTATTTTTAGATTTATTTTATTTTCTAGATATTGTATTGTTACATAGTACAAATCAAATTGTTACACACTAAATAATACACATTATTTAACACATGCGTTACCTAAATAGCGCAACCTCTGGGGTTTGGTATGGCTGGTACTAAAAGTGTCCATGAGGGGATTTAATTAACCAACAACAATTATTTAGAATCGGTTTCATTATATGCTTAATACTTCTCAGTTGTATTGTCATGTACAAGATCCATGACAACATGTATAGTGTGTTAATTTTTGTATATTCACCATTAGGTTCTTGAGTCATCTACCATAACTCACATAATTTCACAGAATTGTGTAACACTATTCGATAATACATTTATATGGTCATATATATACAACAGTATTATACTTAGGGTAGTTACGCCTTTTAAAAACGTTATACACTGTAATGAATAACGCGTTTTTAACTCAATTGAATAAATATTTAATGTTAGTGATAATGTTGAAAGTAAAGTTGTTTACAATTTGTAGACAAGATTGAACATGTATTTTCTCACATTAACTAAAAAAGTTATTAATCTACTTAATATTCCCAAGCATGTTTTTCGTAGTGTTTATCCTTTATGCGTACAATTTTAGGTTATCTTAAAACTTATTAAAACCACACAATTATTACTGTTATGCAACAATCCAACAACCGAGTATATCATTGGGAATCTCAACACGTACCTCTGTTAAGATAACCAATGGGGTTCCATTACGGGAAGACATTACACTGGTTAGTGTTATCAGGAACTTTGGATTTTAATGTTTGAGGCGACTAAATGAAGAGTCCTTGATTTGGATAAATTCCTGTTAAAAATGATAACGTACCCGATTCGTTGACCGAAAGTATCTGATATTGGGAATGAAAAAATTAAATCGTTTGATCTTTACAATTACCTTTGAATTGTATACATTGTATATGTACACTAAATAGTGCTAGTATAACAGTGCGTTAGAAACATTAACATGTTTCTCAATAGAGTCCATTACATTAAATACTCGTTATATAAGTTATATTATTGCTCTCTACATACTTACTCCCCGAAATAGACTTGCATACATATATGCTAAATACAACTTTATTCTTTACTGTAACTAAACATTCGAATTTAAATGAATATAAAAAAGTGATTGTATGAGAGTAATCTGCTATGTATCTCATGTACGGTTTAAGACGCCGTCGCAACGCTTTGGCCAGGATTCAAATGCGCTATAACGTCCAAATCTTACATGGGAAGACTTCGAATTAATATGCTATAACTTCCAACACAATCCATTTTTAAGGTGGTATTCGGCTAAGTATAATGCTCTTCAAGATCTTGATCCAAAGGTTTTTTATCAATTGCTTAGTGCATGGACTGGCTTTTCTGTGAGTCAAGAGGACTGCCCGAATATTTGTATTTAGTTTGAAGACAGCCTATTGCTTATTGTAGCATAATGGCCAAATGAAATCACTTGAATCACTTGAAACATATTTCATCAAAAGTTTAATGTTCCCACAACGACTTCATTAAAGTAATCACGTAGTGATACAATATGATAATGGAGAATTGTATACCGTGTGGAGATTTTCTGATTGCCAGTTAAATAAATTTAATTATGATTAATCAATCCAAAGTGCCTCGTGCCAAACTTTACTTCTAAAAAAACAGCATGAAAAATATTAACAATTTTTCTTGACAACGGAATGAAATATGTCATCAAAATTCATGTTACCTGAGCTAGAGTTATAAATAAATAATTCTGCTATGAATACTCTAAAAGATTGTTGCAATTTTCACTGCCTATGGATAGTAACATAACCACGATTGTGTCTATTAATGTTTGACGATCATAATCCACGTACAATGAGTGCCTAAAGACAACCAGTTAATGAAAATACAACCCCAAACTGATGTTAATCTTTACTTTTCATAACAACCATTTAGAATGTGTTATTCAGCGTAAACATGATGTTTTCTGTGAAGCCTACTGAATACAACCAATTGTTTGCTTTCAGTCCATATGATAGACTGTGCTAATCCTGATAACATATTTTATTTAGCTTTATGCTGTTTTTGACACTACAAAAAAGGTTGCAATGTGTGCATTTGCTTGCAAAATACAAATCTTTTACGCTCGTTTAAAAACTACTCGTCGAGAGTACATCATTCCGACTTCAAAGTCAATTTTACTGAGATAGAACACTTGAATAAAATCCTTAAGGTTTATATTGATTGTGACAGGTTGAATTTCCCCTGTTAGGTCATTACAAGGAAATAGGATTGACAAGTTCAATACAAACAATCATGGTAACATACTTTCAGTTTGCTATTAAAAAAGGAAACAATACCTGCTAGTAATCCTAATGTTAAATGCATTTGTTGGTACATCTAAAAAAAAACGTCAATTAATATAATTCAATTTATTCAGATGAATAACAGAGACCTTGCTTCGTAAAGTCGCATAAGACTTGTCAACGAGGTACATAAAATGCAAAACATAGTTACAATTTATTTTATATATAAAATTTAAAGAGTTTTATTCTTAGTGCTGAGATTGAAGCTATGACCATCGTGTGGTTCTGATAAGTTATTTTATTTAGCTCACCATCCATGTATGGTGAAAATTAAAAAATACATGCGTACCAACACTATATATTAAAAAGATCAATTTTTGTAAGGAGATTTGTAATGATGTGGACTTAATTTTAAGAATCACAAGATTAATTCGCCTCTTCCTACACACCGACTATGTTTCACATCTCGACATAAAAAGTTTTGAGGCAGAAAATTGAAGGTTTCATTGTCGGATCTTTCCTTTATATGGTGCGTAGATGGCGTGAATGCGAGTTTCTACAAGTCCTTCAATAAAATTTGATACAAAACAGGAAACCTTGGTTACAACTTTTAGTAATAGTTCCTCAAGATAAAACAAGATAAATCCCTAGCACCTAGATGTTAATACTTGAACAAAAAAGGAAACCATAACTGGCTTGTTTGTAGTTAGTAAATGAGTTTTTGAGATATTTTAAAAATTTTTTTCGTAGCTTATGTGTTCACTAACAATAACTGAACAATAATTGGATACTATTTAATTAATTGCTGTTTTCAGATAAATAAGCTGTTTCATCTAAAGTGTAATGTCACTGATACAAAGGACTACAGTATAAATCATATTTCAGTATAATAGGTTATCATAGGTAACGTTTCACTCTAATATAAGCATGGGAAACATATTAGGTTATTTTAATTTAGGATGGAAAAGTATGAGTGTTAAACCATTATCTAAGAATATTTTTGGCGTTGCCATATTAAAATATCTTTGAATTTTCTTCTGGATTAAAAAGAAAAGAGGCTCTTAAAATACAACAACATGTAAAAGATTCATGCGGATCCCAATTTTTTACGCAAACTAATATAATGTACTTGAAAAATGTGATTTTATTTGGTGAATAATCACCTAAATATTCACAAATTATGCAGTCTAACTCAAGTTTCTATCGTTTAACCTTGGAGCGTATATTAGTAAACATTAGTCACAACTATTTGTTGCAAGTATACACAAAATAGACAAGCAAGTAAGCAATTATTTTATTGCTGCAAGTATTTGTAGAAATAATAACATGAGTGTAAGACCGGCGCTATAAAAAATTAACTCGAAAAAATGTGAGTAACAATACTTACTTACCTTCACGTAAATAAACTGTTCAATAAACAAATATGAACAATAAATAAAACAGGTTTCTTCATTATTTATTTTAATTGGTTAGGTTTAAAAATGATTAGGCTAAGATAAAATACGTAGGTAGTGGTGACCAACGCTGCGCTGGCGCCGCGTGTCGTCAGGAGTCCCCCTATCAGGCGGTCTTATCTTTTTCTATCTTAGCTAACTTATGGCAGCTCCGTAGAGATCGACACAGATCTCCACTTAATTATGTCTCTTTCACCTTGTTCTCTGACTCTCTCTCGTATTTTATAGATTGTATATCGGCCTTGATACCCATCTTCTTTGAAGTTTAAAATACAAAGTCGGTGGATTAACGTTCAAATATAGAACAACTTGCTAGGTAGTTTAGTGGTTATAGTGCTTGCCTCGTAATCCGAGGTTAGCCAGATCGATCCTGGAAATATATTGTGAAGGTTCGATATAATTGATCCAGCCGGCTTTAGTCATTGGTCTATTGATAAATGATGCTTTCTAAGGAAATACCGACCTTAGATACTAATGCGGATATTTGCCAGATGGCACAGGGAAAATAATAGTTTTTCCCAAAGTGTTGAATGCAATCAAATAATTATAACATGTCGCCCACTTACGACTAACGAAAATAATTCATATTTTAAAAAGTTTTTTTAATGAAATTTAAGTTAGAATACTACGAATTTCTGGTTGAGTTTACGGTGTGAAGAGTAGACTGACAACGTGTGTGTCTATAGCACATGATCTGAACAACCCATTACATTGCACTACTGCGAGCTTGGTGGTGACATCAACTACTGTTGGTTGGCCGTTGTGGGGTAGGGGTTTTACACTACAAAATGCTTCACTAAATACTTAATAACCTAAATCAAAAGCTAGTGTTACAACATTATTTTGAAACAATGTCAGTTCCAAAGATCCCTCAAATATTAACTCGTCAAGCTATTTTTTGACGTTTAATTTATAAAATGTTATTCGTCTCATTTTTGACTATTGTGTTTTTGTAAATGTAAACGATTCTTCTACGTTGGACTGATTTTGAATAATCCACTTGAAAATGTTAGCGTAATGAGTTTAAAACCAAGATAATATACATTTTATTCTCCATAAAAACGTTAAATATATATTATATATATGTATATCTTGAATCGTAAAATAAATATTTATGTTGAAACCCAAAGCTATATTTTGTTAGCTTATAATGTTAATTTATTTTCTGTTATTAAATTATGCTATATTTTCTGTCAAGGAATCTGTCTGCATGATTGGAACCTAAATCTCTTTACAATAATAAAGTTATACTTGTGAAAAACGCTCAGAAAATGTTCTTGTTTTAGGAGATGTAAGGCTCGAGTACATTTCCACAACTCAACCCGTAACGGTTGGTTACCACATGAAAAGGCTGCCTCAAA
The DNA here is from genome assembly GCA_963675035.1 of Allygus modestus. Classification (NCBI taxonomy): domain Eukaryota; kingdom Metazoa; phylum Arthropoda; class Insecta; order Hemiptera; family Cicadellidae; genus Allygus; species Allygus modestus. The sequence goes on along the minus strand of OY776111.1, from coordinate 297,802,068 downwards.
TCATTAGGATTGGGCAAAACTTGATTCTTAAAAGAAAAAGGATGTATTTTATTAAGCCCCTACTAGGCCATAAAAATATTAGATTAGAAGCTATGAAAATATTAGATTATGTCTAAACAAAACTCGTATTCCGTATTATAATCAATCATTTTTCCCATTTTGCGTTTTTCTGATTGATTGATGAAATGAATACATAAAGCAACAAATAAACAAAATTCGGGAAACTTAGGGCAAATATTTATTTACATACAATATATGCAATAGTTATCTCTAAGAAATATATAATTATTTCTAACATACACCCACAAACAATAAAATATTATTCTTATTCTTACTACATATACTGTATGTCAGAAACAGACAAATAGGAAAGGGGATATCCTATGTATGTAACCAACCAAAGAAGACCCCTAATAGGTCTAATGCTCCAGACATTAACGACTACGTCTTGTTTTATGGTACTGCGGACGACATTAGAATGGATAGTGTGGCACTAAACTGAAATGAAGTGCGGCATGTTTGAGCAGTGAGTAGCACGAATAGCAGTAGATGGATCACCTTTAATGATTACATTAAAGGGCAAAACAAACTTCCAGTAGAGTTTATCATGGTAAGGCTATTACAGATTACAATCAATACTTGAATGAGTAAAATAAATGTTTTAACAAAATTTCAATCTATAAAGTAGTGTTTAACATTTAAAACACGCTTACCAAATTGAAATAGGTTTATACCAATTTCAAACATCTAAAGTAATTTATTTATGTAACATATTTTATGATGAATCTTAGTAGTTGACCTTGTCTGCGTTATTGGAGTACAGTTGAGCTTGTACAATGAAATGCAACAATCAGGAAAGGTAAAGCTGTTCATCGTTACCAGTGCTGAAAACCAAGTTGTAATAATTTAACAGCTCGGTCTCGCTTAAGCTTAAACCTTCCATACGTTTCAAAAGCTCTCCTTTGCTGAAATAAAGATTAAACCCACTTTGTACTGGTACTCAAAGCTTTCTCGTGGCTTAAATATTGTATGTATCCAAAACAAATTAAACTATTCCTAAGCCCCATAGCAATCCCTAGATATATAAATGTAAATTTATACATCATTACATCATTGTACAAAATCATCCTTACACCCAAGCAAATAAATTTTAAACGACAAACTTTGGTTAGTTTATCATGATACAAATGTGAACAAAAATAATATACTGTCGCAATCATATTTAGGTTCGTCAAAGAAGTTATTTTTGTATAGGATTTTTGTTTGTATTTTCGGATAGTAATAAAAATAATTGGCGTACTTTTTTAGATGCTACTGAATGCACCTGAAAATACAAACATTTGACTATAATGTCCGTTAAAAGAAAATATTTGCATCGGATTGCATAAGGAAATCTTAGTTTATAGTTTTGTTTAATGTTATTTCAAACAGTTTACCAAATATAAAGAAGCAACCCATGTCACTTGTACATTTTTACTTGTGTACGTGTTACATTGTTTGATATTTTGAAACAATTAACATTTAAAATGCTTGACATAAAGATTATATGGTAACTGTGAAAAATGTATCAAACTGCTAAACAGTTAGCGTGTTTGGGTTGGGCTTCGGTACAAGAGCCCTGGATGTCCTCTACTGTGTACGTATTTTAACCGATTTCTAATAAAGGGATCAGTAATCTAAAAATTCCTCTGGTGTTAAAATACATTTATAAATAATGCAAAATGCTATATTATTGATTTAATAACAAATTACTTGGTCATGTCGAGGTGTTTTTTGTTGTTGTTATTAAACTTGTTGTTGATTACAACTCGTATTGAGACAGTTCTATGCAATTTAAAAGAAAACACAATTGTCATTTTGATAACAAATATTATAGCTGAAAAAAACTGTAGAGAGGAATACATGTTTAACAATACGAAACATCTGCTCGGTAACATGATTTCTCTTTGTAGCCCACCCGGTACAAGAACTGTGTTTCTTTTCCTGTTGGAATCTGTTATTGTATATTTCATTGTTGATTACCCATTCTTCCACCTTGCCCTAATTCACCCCCAAACTGCCAGAGGGTGTCGTCTGAGACCACAGCTGCCATCGTGTTGGGGTAGTTAGGGGATTAGGCTATTCACCGGACCCCCTGGTGTGACTTGCGGATCTTGGGCACCACAACATTGCTTCTCTTCTTACCCCGCACTGCTACTGTGCACTGTTTCCGCCACAGCGTACTTTAGAGTTAACTATATTATACAGGGTGGCTGAAAATAAATACTACCATTGACTTTTTTCATTTAAGAAATTTGAAATCTCTTTGCGGCAAACTTCTCAACTATGAGGCAGCCCATTATCGAAGGATTGTTTTACATTTTTGACCCTCAGGGTGAAGGGGATAACTCCACAATTAAAATGGAACAAATAGGTGGGTTACCTCATTTTTAATGTCTTAGTAAGAAAAGAAAATTGCGTTAAACAAATGCAGGTTGGAGCGCGAAATAGGGTCCTACATGTATTGAACTGAACTGAATCATAGTTGTGTCCCCTGTAGCTGTGCTAATTTTAAAGATAACCCAACTAAAACAGCGGAAATCTTCTTTAGTCTTTTTAAAATGATTTATGACAAGCCTTTACATCCTATTTCACGCATTTGAGTCTCCCCCACTCATCGGCAGCAAATTATCAACAACAAAATGCTAATCATTGATGTTTGTGTCCTGTTTTATTACCTTAATAGTGTGTTGAGCGAAGATATTGCCACGATTTGGGTTCTGATGTCATAAAAAACTGGCATAGTTATAAAGGCAAAAATTTTATTTTGCAACGTACTACTTACTCAAAATCTTGCTACATAAAGCATTTTAATTAGTACCTTGTGTAATCAGAGTAAATAACTAGATGATTATCAGTCTCATTGATCTTAATATTAAAACTAGATAGTCTAACAATGATATATTAAAATTAATATTTTGGAACATTAAATCTTATTCCATACAATTATTTCAGTGTTAAAATGTTGTTAAATTTTGAAAAGTAATTCAAAACTTTGCGCTACACTTTTTATTATATTAACAAGGCCAATAATGTGATATACTTTATCTACACGAACAACTTTACTTCACTGACGATAATAAGCAAGGTAAAATACTATGAAAGGAATGACACACAAAAGCATCTTTATCTCTTTCAGTGCTTAAACATGTACACTTTGTTTCATGTTATTAACTGGAGCAATAAATCGTTAGTAAATATGAAACACTGTGCAGATTCAATTCAAAAAGATAACGAGAAATCCAGTTAAATATGTTTCCAAAGTTGTTTCGTATTTCCCAAATTCAAGAGCTTGTTGGTATTCAATATCATGATTAAAAGTATTGATCACACTTTAGTTGATTTATTTAAGATTCACCAATATAAGATCTTGAGAATATTTATCACATGACACTCAATTATTTACTGTGGTATCTATTCGTTTCTTTTTAAAATTCAATGTTTGTATAAAGAAACAAAAACAGAAATATTAGAATTACCGGCTTATGGGATTACATACATTTTACATACCTCTGCAAATGTCTAAACACTAAGGAACTAAATGCCGTTTAGTTACTAATGTAAAAGAATAATTATTTGTTTAGCTCATGACTTCAATAGACTGTCCCGTACTAAACTATATCATGCTAGTAGTGGGGGTTTGCCGGTTTTGGCTCACTTGATTTATGGCTTCCGGTCACGTGACCGGAAGCGCTGAGTCATTAAATACGTCATCTGAGGCTGAGCCAGTGACGTAGGCGGTTTTGTGACGTAATGAGGGAAAGTTTAAAGGTCAAGGTCACGGGGAGGTAATTTTAAAAAAGTACTACCTCGCACGCGTGAAATCCGATTGTGATTCGATAGTTAATCGATAATAAATATCGAATTAAACAATCGAATAAAGCAATCGAATGATACGAGTGCGAGGTAGTACTATTTCATTTATTACTTTATTTTTTTACTTTTCTTTTTATTTACAATAAGTTATGTTTACAATAATTTATGTTTACAATAGTTCCCCGTTGTTCGTTGTCATCGATGTTGTTGATCCGGACGAGTTGCGGCCATCACTTCGCTTTCTGATGAAAGACGGTAGATACTTCGATTCCTGCGCAGAGTCCATGTTGTTTTTTGATGCGTAAAGTTCCAAAGATAAATCGTAACCGGACGCAATGAGAAGTCTTAACTCTTCATTAAAAACCTCGAGGTCTTGGAAAGTCGCCAGATGAATAGAGTCATAATGAATACACCTAATTTTGATGGACATTTTAACAGAGAGCTCGAAGTACACTGGTCAAGAGCCGGAGGTGTACTGACTATTCGCTAGCTAGCGTTTTGGTATCAAACAAAATGGTGGGGGTAAAAGTGTGGTGGGGCGGAGCAGATGGCGGACGGCAGATGGCAGGCGGCAGGTGGCAGCTGGTGCGAGGCAGATGGTTGCTACTACATTCGCCGCCACAGTAATGCAATCCTTTGGCGTAATTCTTTTATTTTATCTTGTCGGTTCATTTGATACGTTTTACATCTACATATGCAATAGCTGAAACACTTTCACTTACGACAAGCTTTCCCGTCAACTTGATCGCCTGGTATTTTAAAACATTGTAACTCGCAACAATATGTCTTCAAATTGTTATCGAAAAATAAACTGTTCATAGGTGGCACCGACATGTTAGCTGCAGCGTGTGTTAGACAAGACTGAGACTAACTTCACTGCTCCCTCTCTTTTATACCTCTGCATAAGTTAACCCTGAATGAAAGTTCAAGGTCACCCATTTGAATTTAAAAAAAAGCAACACAGCAGTATATAAAATAATATACTGCTGTGTTGCTGTTTTTCTTTTTTTTCTTTTTTCTTTTTTTTCTTTTCTTTATTAAACAAACATCTTACAATACAATAAGCTTAAGTCTAACATTAATGACTAGAAATACAAACAGAGAAATACAAACAGAGACATTATGTACATATATGCGTGATGTGCAGAGTGAGTTCCGTAGAGTTGTTGCCGCTTACACCGTGTGATACCAAATACAACGTCCCCGGTTGAATATCTCGCAAATCTTCATTTTGTAGCAGTTGAACAAATCGTTTTGGAAGAAATACTTGAAACTTCGGCTCATCTCCTGGAGTGAAAGGTCCTTCGCTCAATGAAACTAGAATTGCTTCTCCATGTGTGGTTTCCACTTTCTTGATGTTATGAATAATGTAGTGTTTTGTTCTTTTAGTTCTGAACACTTTTTAGTTAGCAGAAGGTCGGATTTTGAATGAGTGTTGAATTGATCAACCAGTGTTTGTAGAAACTGTTGTGATGCCATATTCGTCAGTGGTGGTTGTGGTGTCTTCTGTGATGTTGCCTCTTCGGAGTCTCGAATAATACTCGTGCTGGAGCGGTGCTGTCTCCTCGTATTTATAGGCCCCGCTACCCCCACCACATTTCTGTTCTCCGCTACCCCCACCACATTCCTGCGTTTGTTTCAAGTAAGCAGCCAAACGATATGCGTTGTACAATGCACAGTTTGTTTGGCCGTGTTTAAGATCTTTTGCAGCGACGCAAATATTACCGAGATTAATGTTAAAGTCTTTACTGATAGTTATATCGAAAACATCACCGTGCGTGTACTTTTGTATCCAGTTCTTTTTTTATCCTCTTGTGTATATATGTGAATATTGTTTGCAAAAGTTAAACATAATACTGTGCAGATTACTGTAGCTTATAAATCCTTCATACCAATGTATGTGATGAAAGTAGTTTGTTATCCATTTGTTTGTACTTTTTGCTTTGGTGTTAAGTTTGTTAAAAGAAAAAGGAGCTTCAAACATGAATGGGTAGGCTACAAATGTAAGCAAGTCTAAAATTACTAACTCCTTGATAATAAACCTATCATCATTATTTCGAAATGCTTGAAATTCTATTACACAAGGCTTTACACTCACTTCTTCATCCCCTCCGCTCATCATGGCGCCTAGCGATCAACTAAACTGTTTTCCACACCACGGTAGGTTAAATACCAGGCCGTACAGTTGCAGGCGCGTTGGTGTATATTTAACGTGGGCACCGTCCCCAATAGGCCTACCCCACGTGTGTTCTTCTTTACTAAGTCAAACTTTAGTCTTTTTTAACTTATTCTTCTTGTGTTTCGTTTTCTTCTTCTTCTTGTTTCTCCGTTTCTTCTTCTTCCTGTATTGTTTCTTCTGTAGCTTCTGTAGCGATTTCTACAAGTGGTTCAAAATCCTTTAACTTTCTCCACATGCAAACTTCATGAGGTATTCTATTAAAAATAGATGTATCCACAGGTCCGTACACGATGGTGCTATCAGGTTGTTTTTCCAAAGTATTGACCAAATATTCTTTAATAATAGCGCTTGCAAATACCAACTGTCTCATGTACCTTGTAATAGGTTCTGTTGCGTAGTTTAAAACGTAGAATTCTTCACGTGACAGTAGAATCTTATTTTCATGTTGAGTCAAGTCTCTAATTCGCACTTGTAGTTGTCCGCGATGTTTAACAATATCGATTTCATTGTCACAATCCAAAAGTCGAATATGTGTTTTCCTTCCACACAAACTGTTAGTTAAATAACATTCTATTAAATGTACATGTTTCAAAAATGACTCCCAAGCATTTTGCGAAAATAAAACCTTTTTTGTTCCATGGTGTAGTATTACTGTAGGGGAATAATCCAATGACTTCATCAATCCAACTGATACACTTTTACTGATGCATGCTGAGATGGGGTAAAAGATTCGCAAAAAAACTTCAGTTAAAATGTGAGGAGGAATATTTTCTTCAACTTTCTTCTTCCTCTTTGGCACTACCTTTGATGGGTCTGCATTACTTTCCTCCTCTCTATCTCTTTGACCAAACTTTAAAACTGCAGTTATTTCCTTGATGATTTCTGCTTCACTAGTATAATCACGTTCCAATAACGGTGCTACCTCTGCATCACCTTGTACAACAGATGGAGAACTCATTTTGTAGAAGATGTTACCCATGCGATGATAGACGATCAACTGAAGACCTGCATTGTTGCTCCGCTATTTATAGGTTAGCGACAGTGGCGGTGCCGGTGGTGGTACAACGATTTACAATACTGTCTTTACAATACCGGTCAACGGTGTGTATGTAACAATTTTATCGTGCAAAATTAAACAATACGCAGATGTATTCGCAGGTACGTTTTCTTGAAATTCCATTTCTATTTTTATATCAACACTAGACGATTTTACAGATTCATTTTGTTTGGAACAATCAATTACAACAATCGGAGCTTTCGATTCAAACTGAACGGGAGATAGTAGAGGTGTATTTGTTTTGCCGTAATATGAATTTTGGAACCTAGCGTACATGTCGTATAAAACACTGTATCTTTTCTTATCAAAAGAAATATTAAAGTTGTCGTAGGGAAAGAATTGTGAATTCAGGAACACTTTACAGTTTGTTAATTTACAATGGTCAAATTCACCAGAATTTTCAGTTATTATACTTTTCTTCTTCGTTTGTAATCCAAATATTACATATCTCGCTTTTTCCAAATGAGTAGAAGTTTTTACAGTCCATGTATGCCGTTGTGTTGTAGGTAAAACGGGGTATTCATGAAACTCCCAGCTTCTGAATGGCATTACAATGTCTCGATCTGATTTTAACTTTCTTAATAATGTAATCCTGTGTTCATCATTTAGTCGCACATGTGGTACTCTCCAAACAATCTTGTCTAATGTTAATTTCCAGTCTAAATTGGCATCAGTTGTTCCAGTAGCTGCTTTAATAATATCTTTATCGTTTGATGATCTTAATAAAACTAGTTCTTGTTTTACATTTATTATTATTCTTCTGTAGTCTTCAGCAAATCCTAGGAGTAATCTTAAAGGTACGTAGAAATCAAAGTTTCCCGAAGAGTCAGGAGCGATTGTACTTTTGTCTGGTGCAACCCATCCTGCAACAGCTAACAGATTCTTCTCATTTGGTGTTAAAGACGCTAATCCTTTCAATGTACTGGAAATTCCAACCTTTTTTGTTGAATCGACTGTAACTCCTGAAATTTCATATCTAATCTCGTCAAACAAAAATGCCATAGGATTATTTATGAACGGAACAGTGGTTCCAGCAGTACCATCATTTTTTGTTACTTTTCCTTCAATATATAAATAACTTTCGCATGGAAGAGTATAAATGTCTTGTTGTTGTATAGGAATCCTAATTTCATCGTTATTGTTTAATTTGGACGAAGCGTAAGGGTTTTGCGTGTGATATTCCTTTTCCCATAAGGTCTCGTCGAATGTTGGACCCTGCGCTATATCCAGTATATCCATTGTTAATGACCTTTAATCCAATTTCTTCTAGAAAACTAATGTTGTCACTTGTTAATCCTTCTACAGCTGATGAGCTACTGACCTCTTTGCTTGTTGGCTCTCTCTTTTTAAATGATAACCCCATTGTCTAAGCGGATGATTTTATATGTATTCTTACAGTAATAGTTTCTCCTCTAAAGTCAATAAGGTTTCCGTCTTGATCCACTATGTTCAGCACGATGTCTGAAATGAAACTGGTGTTTAACGGTAGGTACACAAGGTTTTGAGGCTTTTCTACTATCTTGAAACCCGGTGCAACTGATGGGTAGAATGTGTGTAATATATGACGATTCTCTCCATCTCTGTAGGATGCTTGTATAATGTTACATGTAATGTCTATGCTATTAACTTTGATGATCGTCACAGTTTTATTCCCAGAATGAGTTTTATTAGGTTCTAATACTTTTGTTTCCTTAGAAAACCCCAATAAACTACCAATTGAATGTTCTTGACTAAAATCAATATAATACTTAGACGTAATTTCGGCTTTCATTGTATTGTTATTGCCTTTTATCGTTATATTTTCTTTTCCCATATGTTTTTGTATAACTTCATTTATATTATCAATTTCATAATTTCCTGTTGGTAAACTGAATTCTTCCAAAGCTGAATACTTTCCTTTATCATCTTTTGTCTTGTAATAATGTATTTTGTTATTAATTCCTTCACTAACGTTTGGAATAGAGTTATATGTTGTTAAATCCAATAATGCGGCTTCCCATAGTCTTCCTTTTTGCAAACGTAGCGCTGGAAACAGAATACTGCGCAAAGTACATGAGTTACCGGTTAATGACACTGTATACGAGGACATCTTAAAGTTGACTAACACTTTTAGCTAAAAAGTCTAAACATAAATGACCGCAAATGGATGTATCATCAGGTTGTTTTCTTGTATGATTGTAAAAAACATTTTCTGCCGCACGAAAGTATTGTTGAAGTTCTTTCGGTGGTGGAAGGTCTCCAAAACTGTCGAAATAATAAATGGTTTTACCAAGTTTCTTGTAACACACCCAATGAGTGCCTAATCCTTCACTATTATCCAAATTTACAATACCAGTCTCATTTTTCCACATTTTAACCGGTAACTCATCTTTCATAAATACTCCTCTAAAAAATGGGATTTTCAAACAAGAAGCATATGTAATCAGTTCTTCATTGGTCAATTCTTTGTTTTTAATTATTAATTGCTCTTTCTTATTTAATACACACGATACGGTCTTAGGTATAATCCTCCTCCCTTTTTTATCATTGACCATATTGTTGGTTTCTTTTTAGCTTTACCACTGGTAGATCGACGTTTTCTTCTGATATTACCTCCTTGTTTTTTAGCGGGTTTTTTCCCACGCCTTCTTCTCTGTCCTCCTCCAAACGTAGTTTTTGCTTTCATTGCTGCTGTTACTGCTAAAGACGCTGCTTTTTCACCAATACTCGCGTCACTAGATTTTACTCTTTGCCAAGCTTTCTCAGCAAGTGCTTTATCCGCTATTGATCTATTTTTAGTATCACCAAATTTGGAATACGCTATATCGTGCTGTTTACAAGCCTGATCGAGCTTATTTATTCCAAGATCTCCTCTAGCAAGACGTTTCTCTAATTTAGTTCCAGGACCACAATATTGATATCCTCCAGGTAAATGTAATTCCACAGGTAATAAATCAATTGCCTTGTTAACTATAGCTCCAACCGGTTTACTCAATAGAGAAAATGCTGTTGATGCTATTCCCCTTCCTCTCTGTAATCTCTCTCGATTATGACTGATGCGTTTAACCCTCGACATGACTATTTATAGCAAAACTTACAATCAGTAGGTGCACTCTATAAATGATTTACAATGAATGTAATATCAGTTTTGGTTTCTTGCATTATATACTGTTTAAAATCCATTTATAATATCGAAATGGATTTATTAATTAAATGTAGACGTATTAAATAAAAGTAGTAAAAATAGAAATAAGGTGTAATTGAAGATGTTCCAGATGTTTCTCCGCTGGTGATCGTATCGTTGTCTTCGGTAAAATGAATAAACTTTAAATATTTGTCATGTTCCCTTAGAAACTTGCCACTTAATCGTTGATAATTGAATAACACATCCCAGTCTAGTTTATCTTTAAAATTGTCAATGTAATTCTCAGAGAGATTTTGATATTTACTTATTACTTCCCATTAGTTATTAAAATTTGATGTCATCTCTACGAGGAAGTCTTCTGAAAACTGTTGTCTTTGTAAAATATGGATCCAGTTAACTCTGTGAAAATAAATTCTTAACATAGTCATTGTAAAGAGGTAATGTATGGAAAGTTGTTCCCAATCCATATATCTATCAAACCGTTGAACAAAACCATCTGTCAACACTCCTTGGGGAAATCTCGGCTCTTGAGATATTAAACTCCACGCAGTAATATTGGATTCCATCATCCTCTCTGTATCGTCTCTCGAATATGACTGATGCTTTATCCCTTATCATGGGGGGTATTTTAAATTTTTTTTTCTCTTATGTAATCTTCATTGTTTTCTGTTGGTTCATTAATCACATTCACTTTATCCTCCTTTCCTAATGTCTTGACTTTAGAAGGCTTAGACGGTTTATCTCGTTGATTAGGTTTCTCTGGATTGTGTATATTTTTCCAGTCTAAATAATTGTGACTGTCAACATCTGAAGCTGCATCTCTTCCTGAAGCCCGATGGATATAATGGAATAGAGCTGCACCAAACCTTTCCAAATGTTTTTCATATTCCGTAGTCCATTTCTTGTGTACAATATCAAACATTTTCTTATTTACAGCGTCTCCATCCTGCTCACAATCACCTACATTTGATAATTTTAATTTGTTTACATCATAGCTTGTGTCAGTTCTATTCCTGTTGTAAATCGTTAACAATTTTAGAGTAGCTAAATTTACTGCTTCACCATCATAAATGGGATATTGTATATCGCTTAACCTTTTACCGGAAAACCCCCAATGATCTTCGTGTACAGTTGGGGTTCTTTTTTCCATGTACTGTACCGTAACCGCATCAGACGACATAAGCGGATCACCAACATTTTGAATTACTTTTCCTTCAAAATTATAGTTGCCGTCAGGTGTTAACGGAAACCCAGCCCTTTTTTCACTATATCCAGATTTTACTCCAAACTCGGAATACCGTCCAAACTTGTCCACACTCATGATGTAACTGAATCGCTATCGTTTAGGTTCTTATTATATATACGTCTACTAAACAATTATTCCTTGTTTTCGCAGTTCATCAACCAAAGCTACCCATTCGTTTTCTAAACCAGTGTGCCCGGCTTCCATAGCTTCATGTAATAACCTCATTCGATCAACTAACTTATTTATATCGTTGTAATATATTATATTAGTTTTATACAAATGTTTCAATAATCCCCTTCCAGATGTGGTAGGATCAGTTGTTTTTCTCTTTTTATGCAAAACATTTAATTCAGCAGAAGATAAAGCTCTTCTTTTAATTTGAGCTTTTTTTGATTTCGAGGGGAAAAGACTAGATATAATACTTGTATATTTTATTGACCGATTTCTATGAATAGGTAGGTCTTTGGAATACTTTTTTCTATGTGCATTTGTATACTCTAATACATTTTTAAACAATTGTAAATCCCTTTTAGTATATTTACCAGGATTATTTTTAAAGATAAGTTCAAACAAACCTTTTGTACCTTTATATTTCTTATCTCCAATAACTATATCATCATTTTCGTTTATATCTAACTTGCTATCTCCAATCATTAATCCTTTATCCTCTATTCTAGCTCCATAGGTATGAAAATTTCGATTAGCATGTGCGGCGTGTAACATTTTTAACGTATATGTTCTTCCAAGAGTTCCTTTAAACATAATATCCGTGCCTAATTTGCTTAAGTTGGATGGGTTAATATCCTCTTCTTCTGCTCTTGTATCTTCTACACTTGTATCTTCTGTACTTGTATCTTCTGCAATGTCCTTTTCCTTTAAATCCTCTATATCTCCGCTTTCTTCATACTCGTCGCTTTCTTCAGATGTTTGTAACTGACCAAAACTTTCATCATTCTGAAATTCTTCTTCATATTTCGAAATTGGTAGCATTTTGTCTCCTTCGAAGCGAATTGAAGGTTTTTCCACATTTTGTGCTAATCGCTTTAAAGGTTCAGTAACAGGTTTGAATGTTGTTTCTAAAAATTGCTCTCTTTCATTTATACCTGATTTTAAAGCTCGGTTTTTTTGTCTAATAGAATCACTAAGTGATTTTATTTCCTTTAATAGCTTTTCCTGGTTAACCATCTTCACACCTTGACGACTTGTACAGTAATACCGCTAATCAGTGTATTAAAACAAATTTATCAAAACCTATTCTATAACGACCATCTTTTATAGCTTGATCTTTCATAATAACCAAGAATCCATACTTTTCCGCCCATGCTTTTCCGCAAAGCTCTTTAAACTTTTCAAATGGCATATCCGCATTCACATGATCGTTATATATATGTTTTAGGTTAGTATCATCTTGTTTGAATACAATTAGAATATTTGCATTATCTCTGATAAGTTGTTTTGGGATTTTGCTATAAGTTTGTCCTATATATATGCTGTCGATGTTATTATGTCTTCCCATGGCAAAGTAGTTTCTAATAGTATCCTGATTTTCACAAGATACATCGTCAAATATAAATACAGAATACGGTTTCGCTTCGTTTGGTTGCATAATGCTATCACTAGCGTTAAATTTGTAAAAATTAACATCAGACACATCAGATAGGATTTTATCCAGCAATTGATACTTTGGTTGTTGTAGAGACTTTGAAAAAATATATAGGTTATTAAACCTTAATCCCTGCGGATTAGTGATCAAATTAAAGACAACATTGGTCTTTCCGCAGTTTGAGGGACCACTTACTATACATCGAACAGTGTTTGGAAGTAAACTACCGTGTTTACCATTGTTGATTTTAACGTTATCCACAGTTAAATCATCTATGTTATTAATATTGAATCGATCTTTATGGTGAATAATCTCCATCCTGCTCAAAGGTTAACGACGAAATGAGTTGCTTGCATTAAACCAAGTCCTTTATAGGTATCCATGAATCCTCAGTTTTGTTAAACCCTAACCACCGCACTTTAACTGCGTCCTTTTTTCTTTGTAACACTTTTTCAACAAGATATACATCACCTACTGTTGACTTTAACATTTCATGTCCATAAAAAGCACCTTGCAACAAATCTCCTTTGTTATCTTTTAAGATATACGTTTCAGGTACAGTCGGTTGCACTTTATACACTGTAAAAACTTCATTCGTCCAATTGGGAAGGTATTTCTTGGTAAACATTCCCTTATATTTACTAATCCGTACTTTATCACTTACATTAAATTTTCTTGGCTGCATTTTTTCTACTTTAGGCTTTGTATTTTTCTTTATGCGTTTTAATACATCTTTTGCATTTCTTCTATTTACTTTGTTAGGTTTCATACCAATAGTTCTATGAAACCTGTTGTTATAATCATTTATTAATTGTGGTAAAACATCATACCATACGTAAGAACCTCTTTTTGAAAATTGTTTATACAGTGCTCCTTTTAAGGTTCTATTGAATCTTTCTACAATTGCTGCTTTTTTCTCTGAATTTGTAGAATAATGATTTATTTTATATTTATTCATTAACTTTGCAAAGTTTGTATTAAAGTATTCTGTTCCATCATCAGTTTGTAAATGTTTAATTTTGTTTTTATCTCTTTTTATGGCTATTTCCATGGCTTCTGTTACGCTTTTACCAGTCTTGTCCTTTAGAGGCAAAGCGTCTGCAACTTTTGTAAAACAATTAATAATTGTGAGTATATATTTAAATCCTTTGTTTATTCTGCTATGCGGTCGCATTTCAATTAAATCCGCTTGATATAGATCATTTATCCCTTTTATAACTGTATTTCTTCTTGGAAACTTTATTCTTGCAGGTTTATGAAGTTCATCAACAATTTTATCCTTTAGATCCGTCATGATGTTTCTGCTAACACAGCTACGATAGTATTAAATATTCATTTTTAATACATCACCTTATATAGGTCAAGGTCATTACAAACTAATGTATAAAAGGGGGAACACAGCAAAATACTGCTGTGTTCCCCCTTTTATACGGAAAGGAAAAGGAAAAGGGATGTAGGACGATGAAAGGGTTACTCGACAATAGGGTTGAGGGAGTAGTGGCCGAATGGTAGAGTGTGGATGTTGTCTGCAAGGATGTGGCGTTTATTATCATTTGAAGAGAGAGCTTTTTTTACCTCCGTCACGCTGTACAGCTGATGGTTGAAACTTCTGATTGTGTTGAATTTTGCTGTTATATCTTGATCTTCAAATAAACATTTCTTATAGTGATTAAAATGCACATTTTTCTTTAAATACAAACTTTTTACTCCTTTAGCTTTCTTAATGACTTGGTTTTCATTTAGTTGTAAAGAATATAATTTTGACATTAGTGCAACAATTTCTTGAAGTATAACACCATTGGCTTCATCTTTAAATTTGCCAAGCACTTTTTTGTTTCTGTCATTGTCGTAGTTTGGATGATCTTTTGGATAGTCGGAAAAGTCAAAATCGTTTTTGTAATCAAATGTCCGAAGGTCTTCATACATATCGTTAGTAATTATCCAATATATAAAAGCGTCTGTATCCATGTAGGAGATACCGATGTTTTCTCGTCCATAAAAGGTGACCATCTTTTTGTAATGAAAATCGTACATATGAGTCTTGGAGATATCCAGGATTGACATACCTATGTACAAAGGACGATCCATCTTCACACTGGTTTTCTTCATAGATACAGCTACAATATTTTCGTTAATAATTATAGATGTTCCAAAATTTGGCTGTTGTACAAGTTTCTGTAGTTTGTTCGGATCTGTAATAAGTTTAACATTTTTATGTTTTCTTTTATTTTCCAATGTTTTACCGAATATTGCATTGTTCATCAATTTAAAAAAGTCTTTTTGAAAGGCTGATGTAGCGGCTGCTCTTCTGGTAGTATTTGAGTCTATGTACGGTTTCAACCAGCACG
The DNA here is from genome assembly GCA_963675035.1 of Allygus modestus. Lineage (NCBI taxonomy): Eukaryota > Metazoa > Arthropoda > Insecta > Hemiptera > Cicadellidae > Allygus > Allygus modestus. Next base: position 297,786,656 of record OY776111.1, on the reverse strand, counting down.
ATTGGGAAAATTCCACAGCTCTATTAATTTTAGTAAGACGTAAACCTAATTCGATAGCTTGTTGAACAACCCAATAGTGAGCTACGTATCGTTGTTTATTGTTAAGGGTCATCATTAATTTGGGGTGTTTTCCAGTTGGTGAAATTTCTGTTCTTGCAAGGAGTGGAAGGTCATAATGAAGATCGTGTAAATGTTCTGGATATTCAAAGTCGCAATCCAAAATATATCCGGTATCTCAATGTTTTGGAATTTGTGATATATCGCCAATACAGTCGGGATCAACCCATTTAAAGTTGTCAAATGGAAGTGGGTTCGACATGGCCCATCCATACAGATTATTTGCGTCGAAATATCCCAAGTACGTTGAAGGTTTCTCTTGATCATGGTCAGGTAGATATTTGTTGTTGGCTTTAAGATGTCTCGTTACGCTTTGAGTTAATCCACCTCTAACACCCGACTCAACCATTAAGACCATATCTATATCTGTTAACAGCTGAAGTTTGCATTTTGTTTCTTTCAACATTGCTTGCCAAGCTAGTCCTGGAGATGTATACGAATGTAGAGGGTCCAAACCGTATGCTGCAAAACACGTTCTTCGGAATTCTTCCATAACATCGCAGAGAAGAGTTACGTCGAGTTTTACATAAAAGTCTGAATACTCTCCTAAAGTCTTCATATTTAACTCATTCCATACTCGAAATGCGTGTTGATAGTGTTCAAGTGAAATTTCCGAATCATTAAGTTTGTTGTTAAATTGTTCTGGTGGAGGAAGTGTTGGTTCATTAAATCTATGAAGTCCATCGATGTAATCGTAGGGGAAGACTCCTTTTCGAAGAACCAGATCCATTTTACTACTGGCTACAATTTTGCTTGTTTCTATCAGATCTTCTCTTTTTAAATTATCAGTTAATTTCATCAGGCTAGAAGGCATAAATCGAAACGAATCAATAAATCTAAGTTTTATTTTACCAACCTTTTTAGAGAAACTTATAAATTTTTCCATTGTTGTTGCCAAAACATCTATTGCTCCATCATCTCTTCCTAACTCCGGGATGATGAAATGAGAGTCATATCCACTAAGGTTATGTAGAACAACGGGTATAAAAGATTGTACTTTGTAATTTAAGTTGCAAGCGTTACAGGCTGCACCTCTGTAGGCTCCTGTAAGATGGTCGTGATCACGCACTTTAACGTTATCTGGTGTAAATAGGTTATTACACAGATAACATGTTGTTGCCAAATTGTGATGTTGAAGTTGGTGTTCATCCATAGGCTGCATCGGTATTTTAATTTTGTAGATTTCTTCCACCTTGGAGGCAATGTAATACAACTCATCTACAAAGTGTTTCGCTGCTTGTTCACCACGATAAATCTTCAGAGCAGATGATAGTCCAAATTCTTGAAGATGTTCTTCAGACAGCGTGGATTTTGTTAGTATACAATAACTGTTTGGTGCATGTTTTTGATATTTGCTTCTTTTTGTGATATCCTCTTCTTGTTGTTCAATAGGAAGTAAAGATGCTTCGAAGTCCGCGTACACAACAAATGGAACAGGGTATTGTTGATTTACTTTGTCAAATTTTATCTGTGCTCTGCTGGGATGTGGCAATTTAATTCTTACCTCATAGTTTCCACTACATAACCTTTGATGTTCTACTAGCCATTCTGAACCTCCTCTTCTTAATTCTTTGTTTACATGACAAAAACATCTTTTAAAAATTGTAATCTTTTTTTCATGTTTAGATAATTGTTTAGAAACAAGAGCTTCAAACTTTTTAATGTAGACATAGTGGGATATGTCCCCTTTAGTGATCAATAGCAAATCCGTATGATCTCTGCGCTCATTTGATGTTATACGCAAGGGGTACACATTGTTTGATGAATCCAATCCAAATAGGTTGACAGAAGCTGAAGGATTTTGTTTTTCAAATTTTGAAATGTCTGTTATATCAACAGGGTAAGTCATCCCTTGAAAATTATATCTATGTTGTACTTCTTCATATTTGTGGCTTGGTCTTATCGGATTGTCTGTTACATATTTGACCAACATGGCATATTTAAAACATTCAGTATCTTGATTTTGTACGTTGACGCAGGATAAGGTATTTCTAATCTTTGTTGGTAGAGGGATGTAGCTACTTCCTCGAATTCCATAGCCGTGTTTGTGTACTCTTAAGTCTAGCCCTGTGATGCTTAACAAACTCCATCCAGAGCCTCTTCCTTCTTGTTCTTGTTTTTTGTCATTAGCTCTTCAAAACATTCAGATACGATTGAATCAATATCTGACGAAAACATAATAGTTCGGTTTTTTGTTAAAAACCCTCTCGGTGAAGTTTCATTTTGAATGTTTGTAAATAAAGCATCCATCAATAGTCCAAATTTGATAAAATTTAATCTTTTTAATTCATTTTGCAAAGTGTTGATTACCAATCCTTTTGCGTTATTTAAAAATTCTTCGAGTTGTAATTTTGCATTATCAATTTTGAAGTGGGTTACTACATTACCCGGAAGTGCTCGGGCATGTAATTCTACATTTACTGCTGTTGATGCTGAAGGACGGTGAAGTGTGGACAGAGCGTGCGTATAAGTCGATGCAGTTGATGATGTTGAAGGACGATGAAGTGTAGACAGAGCAGGCGTAGAAGTCGATGCAGATGACGATGTTGAAGGACGGTGAAGTGTAGACAGAGCAGAGGTAGAAGTCGATGTTGATGGTGCATATTGAATAACACTTGGTCTGGAATGTTGGTGTTGAGCTAACATTCGATCTATTTCTTTCAATTCTTCTTCTTCATATTCTTCATCTTGGTTGTTGTTATGTTTTAGTTCTTTATGAATCATTAAAAGAAATTCATCCTTAAATGAAGACTTACAAATATCGCAGTGATGCATAATGTAGATGCGTTCTCCACAAGGGTCAACGCAATAATGAAAAACACTGCAAATGCCCCTCTATTTATACCCTAGCAAAAGTGGTGGGGGTACGTATCACGTTAAGTTTACTATTTTTTACATTTTATATTTACTATTGTAGCTGGAGGCTACAAAGTTCTGTATTTAGGTCAAGGTCATTGAACATATTTGCCAAAACGGGGAATAGAGCAGTAAATGATTTCATTTTAAACCATAAACTGATCTATTCCCCGCTTTGTATTTAACAAGGACAATTTTCTCCAACAGGAAAATTTAATATATTTTAAACTCGGATGTGAAATCGGATTGTACACATTGCATCTCGATCAACTAAAAATTTCATAAAACAATAGGGATCTTCAGTTGTAGATTCATCTTTAACATATTCGATGGTCAACATTGCCGAACGAAGATCTTGTGGAATTACGTCGACTTTTATTAGTCGCCTTTCCATTTCAAACCGTTTTGTTATTGATGTAAGTTTTATCACATCATCGATATCGATGAGGGGAAAGCTGTAACAAACTGACTTTGCTGGTGGGTTCATAATGCCGATATGATAAATATGCACTGTTGCATCGACATTAAATAGACGTTCCCCCACCATTAAATGTATAAGTTACCCCCACTTTTTCAAAACAAACAAAAATTGAAAGCTAGTAAATATTTTCTGTCTTGTAAATGGGTCAAGGTTATACAACGATATTACCAAAACGGGGAATAGAGCAGTAAGTAGTTCTCACTTTGACTACAAACTGATCTATTCCCCGCTCTGTATTTAAAGTTTGACAGTTGACAAGAAACAACAACACTTAATCAGACTCATTTGATGAATCGGAATCAGTTGTATCAGAAGCATCGGAAAGAAATAGTCGTCGACGAATATGATATACCCCTCGTGCGCTATCTAAAAATAACCCATCCAAACTACTACTAGTGGTTGGGCTTTCATCATGTATTTCTTCAGAATAGAGAAGATGCTGATAGATTCTATAGGTTTCAGATTCCACGTCACTTAACGGTTCAATTTGTCCCATATATCCTGCTTCAAGATCATCACTGTCCATATCACTTAATAATTCAAGATCTTCCATTGCATCCATATCACTTAATAATTCAACATCTTCCAATTCGTCTTCATTTTCATCCTCACTTTCAATCACAATATGTTTTATAATTCCCACGATTGATTTTGCAGAAGGAAATATATTATCCTTTGGTGACATAGCTGCTATATATCCTAGTGCTAACACAAGTAGCAGAATGAGATAAGCAATGATGAAAAACCTCTTTTTATACCCCCCGATTTAAGTGGTGGGGGTAATTAGTGATAGGGAAGGGGTATTATTGTAACAATATATGAACAATTTAATACTAACAGAGTATAAAGTTCTGTAAGTGGGTCAAGGTCACCTTAAAGTCTGTTATCTAGGTCAAGGTCGTTGTATCATTGTAAAAAAAGTGTGGACAATCTATTTACACTCTGCAGCATATGCTACAAAATGTAAATAGGTTGTCCACACTTTTTTTTTAATTTGGAAAAAACTTTAATTTTTAATTTAGAAAACTGTTTGCACGTTTTTTTTTTTTTACTGTAATTTTTTCCACACAGTGGTCCCCGAATCAACTCGGATTAAATTGTCTTTTTTGGTTGGGCGTGGAGGATGAAACATGCCTCTAGGTAATTTTAAAATGTAGCGTTGATCTCCACACTTTAAAAGTACTTTTGCAAAGCCCATTGTTTTAACAAAGTAGTATCGTTTATTTTTAATAAGCCTATTAATCCGAATCTTGGATGGTTTCACTGTTAGGTGTGGTGAAGAAGGAGAAACGTTAGCATTGTGTTTTAAATATGAACCGCACACTTTCTCATTTAAGACACAGGATTTAGCACAACGTTGACCTTTCTTTGCACCTTTTTTAAATACATAACCACATTGTTGTGCAGGAAGCATACACTTCCTCCTCAACGATTTTAGCTCATTAAATCTTTCTGAAGGACGGTTAATACTTGTGCAAATTACTGAAGGACGAAGACTTGTAGAAGGTGGAGTGACGATTGGAGAAATTATTTTTGGTCCAGTAGTTAAAGGCTTGGTAGGTGTTGTAGATATCTTTGAGCTCGATGTCGAAGAAGACCCTGAGCTTGATGATGAACAAGATGACCTCGAAATCGATGAAGATGAAGAAGAAGATCTTGACCTTGGTGATGAACAAGATGACCTCGAACTCGATGAAGAAGAAGACCTTGACCTTGGTGATGGGGAAGATGGCGAAGACTTTGATGGAGAAGATGGCGAAAACATTGATGGAGAAGACTGCGAATACTTTGATGTAGAATCGTGTGGTGAATCAGTCATCTTCTCCGGAAGAATTAAAGATAATAATAATGACTGGCGGAGTATATCTGAAGGGCCGAAGGATGATGTAGAAGGAGGCGATGATATAACCTGGTGGAGTATAGACGGGGCAGAAGAAGTTGATGCTGAAGAGGTAGTGGGTAAAACCAGCGGCGTTTTCTTCACGTTAAATTTCATCGGTTTGGTGTGTTTTCTGATATGCGTCATGATCCTGTGTGAGCAGGCACAAGCAGCAGAATGATTTTACCAGTGATGGGGAACTTCTTTTATACCCGAGTCAGCCAAACCAGTTGAGCCCCCACCCAAATGGTTCTGACCTTGAGAAGGGGGGGGGGTTTGTTGTAAGAAATAAATACATCTTCCAATATCTTACCAAACAAAGATTTTCTAAGTCCCGAAGTGGGTCAAGGTCATCTGAACATGTTGCCAAAACGGGGAATAGAGCAGTAAGTGATTCCCACTTGGACCACAAACTGCTCTATTCCCCGCTCTGTATTAGGGAAGTGAATTTTGAAGAAAGGTCACAGTTATAGGCAATAAACCTGATAACAGAACCTTTTATTAATTTATCCAAACAAAAGGATGTTACAAATGGTTTGCAGGGAGTATTTTCAAAAGTTTCTCGAGGGTAAGATGGGTAATGTCAATCGGTTTTCGTGCCATATTGACAAAGGTCGGTTTTCGTGCCATACCTTTTTGTAAGGGGTTAGGAAAAGGATGAGAAACATACTGATCAGTTAAAGTTAATTTTACAAAGACCAACCAAGGTCGGTTTTACAAAGGTCAACAGCATCCTGAAACCCAGTCGGACTTTGGTCAGTAACGGGCGCCAGGCAACTGTGAACCAAAGTTTTGACCAAGGTTAGTTATAGCGTGTAAGAAAAGGACATACCAACCAAGGTCGGTTTTACAAAGGTCTACAACATCCTGAAACCCAGTCGGACGTTGGTCAGTAACGGGCGCCAGGCAACTGCGAACCAAAGTTTTGACCAAGATCAGTTTTAAAGCGTGAAAGAAAAGTACATATTTCATTAGTAAATAAAAACACTTCAAAGACACTTTAAAACCAACACCAAACTAACTACAGTTAAACTAACTACATTTACTAGCAGCAAACTACAAGCGTTATTCTAACATGCTTAATAATAAACAGACATGCCTTAAGCTAAGGTAGCATCTCTAATATACAGTGGTACCAACTCTATACTAGAGATACTATTGCGGACAGCGCGGGCAAACAGCTAGCTAGGCTGTCGGCCTGCGACTGCGAACCCTCTGCGGGCTGCTCCCGCTTTTATAGGAATATATCATGGGGGGGGCAAGGACTTCGACAGTAGTTTGTTCCAACACTGTATCGCATACTCTGAATTGCTCCAAGTCCGGTAACTGGGTCAAGGACACGTTAAAATATTTTGTAAAATAGCAAAGGTGTTACCTTTGCCATTTTACTTTGGAATCAAGCTGTACTACGTTTAAACAAGGGAGACTATTATCCGTTTTACATAAAACTCCTTGCACGATCTTTTGATAAAATGGAAAAGATTAATGTCGGAGGGCGATTCCCATTCCACCAAAATACAATGCATATCATTTCTATGCAACGGTCTCAGCTCTACCTTTACTTTTAATTTAATGCCTCGGAACTCATAAGTAAGGATGGACAGAAAGGCTTCTGAAATAGCAAGCTCGGAAGGAACAAGCCAAGTGTTTACACCTACAGCTTCCATAGCGATATGATGATTTTTACCACGCTGTTGCAGTATATAAAACATTTCCCCCTCCAGTTTTTATTTTTAATACAACGTTTTTATGTCAACCTTGTCCGCATGAAATATCTCTAAGTCCACATTTCTTCCAATATTTGATCAAACGACGGTTTTTCTAAGTCCCGTCAGTAGATCAAGGTCATCTGACATAATGCCAAAGCGGGGAATAGAGCATAACATACTGCTCTATTCCCCGCTCTGTATTGGGGAAGGGGACAAAAGAAAACAAACAAGAGACTGATTTTAAACAAGAGACTGATTTTATATTTCACAAACGTTTCTCATGGGTGAGATAGGTGGTGTCAACCGGTTTGCATGGCCGTATTGATCTTATTGACAAGGCCGGTTTTCAGGGCCGAACCTTATTGTCAGGGGTTTAGGAAAAGGATGAGAAACAAGATACATTACTTTGAAAATAAAGACTTTACCAGCAACTATGTAAAAGAAACAAATTAATCAGTTAACGTTACTTTTACAAAAACAGCCGAGGTCGGTTTTGCAAAGGTCAACAGTATCACTGAAACCCGGTGGGACGTAGACCCAAACACCCAGCGTCAGGCTGCTGCGAACCCAAGTTTTGACCAAGGTTGTTGAGGGACCTGTAGGGCCGGGAGTACATATGTTATTAGTAAATAAAACACTTCAAACCAATACCACGCACTAACATATATATTAGACTAACTACATTACCTAGCAGCAAACTACAAGCGTTATCTAACATGCTTAAACAAACTAACTAAACATGCAAGGGCGTGGATCTCTTAATTGCGCGTCGGGCCCAACGCACACTTAACAGACCTACGCTGCAGCAGAGTGCAACCCACTGGGACGTATATCCAAACAACGGGCGGCAAGCTACTGCGACGAGACTGCGGACTGCTCCCACTTATAAAGGCAAAGTGACGTCACCGAAGCGGAAGGGGGGAGGTCGAAGGGGGGGGGTGACCTTGAACATGACCCAAATCGGGGGGGGGATTACGTCAAGGGGGGGGGGGCTCCTCCCCGTGACGTCAAGGGGGGGGGTGTCGTCACGGTGGAAGGGGAACAGGATGTAGACCGGTCTTTAGCTTTCTACCCGTATATGGAAATGTCACGGTTACACTTGACGACCCGCTTTGCTCCGTCTGGTACCTCATTCCAGCTTTGCCTTGCGAACTGTATACACCTCTGCGCTATGTCTTCTCCCATCACACCCGAGAAACTGCAACGTTTGAAGGAGACTCAGCTTTCTAACGCGACTCGATTTACTCCTTCTGCCACCTCATTCCAGCTTCAACCATTGACTGGTACACTTCACAGCTCTCGCTCTCTCTCTTCTTACAAAATGACTTCGCCGATAACCAACGAGAAGCTGAAAAGGATTAAGGAATCCTTGAAGAAGACGGCTCCAAAGACAAGCGGATTTAAACAACCTTCTTCCCTCAGAATGAGGCTAAAGAGGGATTTTAAAAACCACCCTCTTTACTACAAACAAGGTTCTTCTGGTTCGACTTCTTCATCAACAACGGAACGACACTCTGCCACACGGGATCATCTGCACGTGTTGCAGAAGATGAAGACCTTGACGGAAGACGAATTGGTATCACCCATTGAAGTTACCAAAACAAAATTCAGACATTTGAGAAGAAACTTCCCGTACAGAGCGGTGCTGAAGAACGGAAGCACCTACTACTTAACTGCCGGTGAAGTTCTCTTTGAGGTGGAATTGCCACGATCAATTCCGGCACCACCAGAAGTGTCATACAAGCAGACCTTGTCCTTGGTTAAAGAAGAGAGTAGAGTGAAGTGGACTGTAAAGTAAAATCCCTTACCATCCCACCCTCCCTCCACAAACGGTCCTTTTCAGGACCACCCTAAGCATTTCAAGTTAGGGACTTGGCCTGTACATAGGCAGGAGATTTTGTTAGTCTCCGGTTTGAGTACAGTCCACTTTGTGAAAATTTCTAAGTCCCAAGGTCCTTGAACTTGACCTTGACCTTGAACATGACCCATGTTGGGGGGGGGGGGTACATAGTTTTTCCAAAGTATGTCATGTGGGTACTCAAATTACGCGAATTGATCAGACGAACAAGGAGGTGCAAACAGAATTTTGATCCACCCAAGGGTATAGCAGCAGAAGCGAAAAAAGTACAAAGTTTGTCCAAAGTATGTCATGTGGGTACTCAGATTACGCGAATTGATCAGACAAACAAGATGGTGCAAGCAGAATTCAGATCCAATCAACGGTATAGCAGACATAGCGAAAAAACCAATGTTTTCAAGGATACATACTAATAACTTCTTTATTATTGGGTTAAAGTACAGCGAGTGGGTACTCAAATTACGCGGAATAATGAGACGAACAAGATGGTGCAAACCGAATTCAGATCCGACCAACGGTATAGCAGAAATAGCGAAAAAATAATGTTTTCGAGGTTACATATTAATAACTTCTTTATTATTGAGTTAAAGTATAGCGAGTGGGTACTCAAATTACGCGGGTTAATTAGACGAACAAGATGGTGCGAATAGAAATCAGATCCGACTGAGAGTAGGGAAGAAATAGCGCGAAAACAACACTTTCAAGGCCTGACATAAATAAATACTTTGTTTATGGATTAAACTACGACAAGTTATTTATAGTTTAAAGTATACCGAGGTAACGTTGTGGTGCGGGTAGGTCGGGTGGGTATCATACACGCTAGCGCTATATCATTATACTTTCAGCTCTTGCAGGATTAACATCTACCTATAGAGTTTGTGTTATTCTAAAGATGTCACAGTTTTACAGAAATATGACGAAGGTGTCCTTCAACAGTCCGCCTGCCACCACCTTCTACTTCTCCGACTGTGAAGATAGAAGGTCTACGCTGTTAGTGGATTGTGAGCGATTTCGCCGTAGAATACTCCAGGCTGAAACATTCTTAGCAAGTTGTCTGCTACGCAAGATGCATCATATGAGTACATGCAATAAATTAGATCACAGTGACTGTTATGATTGCGCAAAAACAGTGTCGAGCAAGAATTGTTAATGTTTTCAGTTACGGAGCTCCGATCCTCACAGAGTCAGAGCTAGACCCTAACTAATGCATGTCCCGTAGTTATTGTGCGATGTGAAAACTTGGTGGGGGAAACTGGTGTGGTGGGGGTAAAGGCGAGTGCCTATCCTACATGCTTGTATCACTTCAGTATACCTGCGGCTCTTGCATAGTTCACATGGATTCGCAAATACAAGGCACTACTGTTTCTTCCACATGTTCTTCTTTTAATATTGAGCAAGCTGACAATACAAATGATGAAATACAAGTACATGAAGTTTCTAGCACAATATCTTCTGATGCAGAAGCAATAATGCCATCCCTAATAGGGTTTGACTAATGATGGTGGATGTAGTAGCAACCATCTGCTCGCACCAGCTGCCACCTGCCGCCTGCCATCTGCCGTCCACCATCTGCTCCGCCCCACCACACTTTTACCCCCACCATTTTGTATGATACCAAAACGCTAGCTAGCGAATAGTCAGTACACCTCCGGCTCTTGACCAGTGTACTTCGAGCTCTCTGTTAAAATGTCCATCAACATTAGGTGTATTCATTATGACTCTATTCATCTGGCGACTTTCCAAGACCTCGAGGTTTGTAATGAAGAGTTAAGACTTCTCATTGCGTCCGGTTACGATTTATCTTTGGAACTTTACGCATCAAAAACAACATGGACTCTGCGCAGGAATCGAAGTATCTACCGTCTTTCATCAGAAAGCGAAGTGATGGCCGCAACTCGTCCGGATCAACAACATCGATGACAACGAACAACGGGGAACTATTGTAAACATAAATTATTGTAAACATAACTTATTGAAAATAAAAATAAAAGTAAAAAAATAAAGTAATAAATGAAATAGTACTACCTCGCACTCGTATCATTCGATTGCTTTATTCGATTGTTTAATTCGATATTTATTATCGATTAACTATCGAATCACAATCGGATTTCACGCGTGCGAGGTAGTACTTTTTTAAAATTACCTCCCCGTGACCTTGACCTTTAAACTTTCCCTCATTACGTCACAAAACCGCCTACGTCACTGGCTCAGCCTCAGATGACGTATTTAATGACTCAGCGCTTCCGGTCACGTGACCGGAAGCCATAAATCAAGTGAGCCAAAACCGGCAAACCCCCACTACTCATGCTGTTTGTCAGGTAAAACAAAGGTAAATTATTATGTCCTAATATATTGAAACAATCGATTAACACATACAATTTGTATCCCTTACTACTTGTTCTATGCACCTGTGTACGAAGTATAATCAAACGATTCTGGCTCGCTGTCGTTGAGTTGTAGAGAGAGAGAGTATATTCACTTCCAGTATATAAATATCTAGTATATGAATATTTGAATTGTAGGTGATACAGTTAACAAAGTTTTAAATTTTTGAGTGGTGAATTTCTTCTTTGGGATACCTTTTAAGCAGGTATATTATTATAAAAGGGTTAAGTTATTATAGTAAAGTACAAAAGTCTGTTTAAAAGTAGCAATCAACTTGGTCCAGACGATTCATTTTAATAAAAAACATACATTATTTCAAATTGATTAGCCTTTACTCATAAACTCAAGTTGCAACACTGACTGATGCTGCAGAGCATCGCGAGTCCTCTAGTGTCTTCTGATATTAAGAGTATATTTCCACTTAAACAATTCTCATATATTAGACTGAAAATATATATTGGACAGTAATTATCATTGTCAACACAGTAGCACAATACTGCCAGTCCTACTGAACTCACTGGCCGCAATTTGTGGTTCAGATACTCCTCTTGTACATGATTTCTCTATAAAAAAATAAAATGAAACTCTTTTATCCGTATTATAAATAATTAAACTAAAGTAAAGAAGTAAAGTCCCTAGATAATGTGAACATCTCATGATTTGTATGCAAGCTTAATAATTTATTTTTTCGTTTACTATCCTGAGTAATGTTAATTGAAACTAATTAATTATGGTATTTGTGGTCCAAAAAAATCTAAAAGGACCTAACTACTAAGCTTGTGCTAAGTATCGACTATACCGAGAGTTAATACGTGTGCACTGATGGCTTACCAATTCTGGTGGACAAATTCTCGAGTGTAATTACGCTGTCGCCCACCTGCGCAGATATCCTCTTACTAATCCATGCTTACGTTATTACGGACGCCAGGGTTTCAATAATAATGCTATTTTCATGGTAAAATAACTACGATAAAGTTTTATCATCATTTAAATTGAAAACAGCTATCTTGTTATGTGGTATAATGGGTTTTGTAACTTATAAAAATTGGAAGAATTTACTTTGTTTTACAAAAAAATCTAATTCTATGCACTAAAACTTATCCCACCGTTTGTTTTTCTGTTGCAGGATTACAATATTGACAATATCTTGAATGAAACATAAAAAAATAAATGTCTTTTAATTCTCTATCTACAACTATAGTGTGATGAGTTATCTATACTTTATTAGTGCGATGAGGAGTCCAGTTACTACTTTGCTTGTTTCTATATTTGTTGAATTATTGATTGTATGTCACTATATTCAACAGTGAGCTTGTTTCATGTTAATAATTTTCTTATAACTCGTACATTTTTAGGGGAACGGACTTAGGCAGTCACAAACTAGTACGTGGCCATGAACGCGGGGCAGTGTATTTATGGACACAGACTTATAGTTTTTGTGTTTAAGATGACAATAATAATATAACAACCATTTAACAATCCACATTCCAATATTACACTAGTTAAACGTTAATTATAATTAGTACCAACTTATTTTACTTCAAGACCAATAGTTAAAATAATAAGACAATTTGTATTTTCAGATCTCCTTTTACTTCGCGAAAGCAGCAAAAGTTAACTAGCAGCTATTACATTGACACTGTAAGGCATCTAAAACTTTTTAAAGATAATGTAAGTTTTTTTATAAGCAAAGAAATCTCTTGACAGATGGATCAATACAACGAAACTTTTCCCTTTTCACAAAATATCTCCCCTCAAACATGCTTTGAATTATTTATTGAATTTTAAAATATGTCCATAATGCTGATATCGAGGAATAACAAAAGGTTTTGTAACATTTAATATACAATATGTTTATAGGCAACATATAAAAAAGTCACATAAACACAAGAATTATGTGTTTTTCCTTGCGTCAGCTAAATAATTTTGAATGAAGATTAAAGTAAATAAAATATTTTTAGTACAGTGTACACTTACTTTAGTAAGTGTAAAATCTATCAATAATACCTTGTACATTCAAGCCAACACAGCGGGACCAAAACTATTGTAAACACCCTGCATCATGGTTAGAAAACAACTTAACATTAGTTTAAAGTTCTAAATGTAGCCTTTTATACGTAAACTAGTTATACACTTAGGTGTCAGCCTAAAGTTGCGTTACTTGAAAATTATTGTTTATGGTAAAACATTTACCTCAAAACAAAATTTTTAATTCCTGAAAATATATTGTATGTATTATATGTTAAGTAAAGTACCTATTTACATCAAGTGACCCACCAGCTAAGTACTGGTAATTAGTACTCGCTGATTATGTTTATTACCGTCTTACAGAAGATAAACGAAAGATAAGTGATATGGGTAATCGGCAAATAATCTACCTTGCTAATTACAGACTATGATAATACTTTTTAGATAAAACAAGGACCTAAATTTAAAGTTTAAAGCTGCAGCACTTATTTATTAAGGAAGTGGTTTCTGCTAAAGAAACATCTGTATAACTTAAAGAATATATAAGGTGAGAACGTTATTATCAGCCACTCAGGCCAGTCTGGGTGAATATCGAATAATGCTAAAATAAATGTATGTTAAAACTGCAAACGCGTAAAGAGAAATAAATCATCATCATTCATTGTTGCGGATTAGGAACCCCAGCCTAGCTGCTAGTCACATCTTCCAAATTCGGGAATATTTAGCAGATTTCGCAGGTTAAAACATAATTACATAATTAAACATAAAAGTTGTTCATTCCATCTGATTCCTGCTACCTCCTTGTATTAAAAATAATCTTCAAACATAAAATAGATTTCAGATTCCACATGATTTTTTAGCAATATTACCAAAATATCAAAGTTTCCATTTTAGTTTTGAAAATTCAACATAAATATGCTATAATTATAAAGATAATTAAGAGGATTAGAGTAGCTATGTATTATTTGCATAAATTAAAAGGTAAATGTAAAATATAAATTTAAAACGAAAGTAAGGAAGGATTAACGTAAATAAAAAATGTGGAAATAATGTATAGGTTTCCCCAAGGGTTACAAGCATTTTATCGCTTAATAATTTCAACGTTTACATTAAAGTCTTTATGTTACAAACAGAATAACTCCTCGCTAACGGACAGCATTAAATATAAATAATTTGTTAGGGAATTGGTTGAAATGTAATTGGTTAACTGATGATAATATCAATGAATAAGTAAAATGAAATAACACATTATCAATGTTCAAGTAATGTACATTATACACAGATCTGCAGCTGAGGTAACCTGTTATCTCGCGTGAAAAAATTTAAACAAATTTGGTTACTCTGATAAAACATCATTTAGTTAATTCATAAACATTTTGGAAACAATAATTTAAATAAAGACAAATCACTATTTCAAATTAAGGTTAATATATACTTAGAATAATGTGATTGAAATCTTACTGTAGGGTGTCTCTGAACTCTCTACCAACCTTTTCAGGTATTATTCCTGGACCATAGACAAGCCAAAATATCATATTCAAAATTTCGAAAACTCAAAAGTTACTCGTATAGCCGCCATTTTGTTTTTTTTCACATAGGAAATTTTAATTCGAGAACGGCTAGTTATAATTAAATGAAATTTGGTATTTAGCTTTATTCCCTAAGGACCTAATTACAGAAACAAATTATTTTTTTACAATCATTAATTTCAAAATGGCGGCTGCCTAAAAGTTTCAAACGTAAATATCTTAAAAACCGTAAATATCTTAAAATATCTTAAAAATGAATTTTCTCCATTATTTATGAACCGCATTCCGTACATTTGGTGTCATTAGATTTGCAATTAAATTCTCTAAATAAAAAGTAATTAATGTAATTATTTTACTATAAGCGGTTTTTAAGATATTTACTTTTGAAACTTTTAGGCAGGCACCATTTGGAATTAATGACTGTAAAAAATAATTTTTTTCTGTAATTAGGTCTTTAGGGAATAAAGCTAAATACCAAATTTCATTTAATTATAACTAGCCGTTCTCGAATTAAAATTTCCTATGTGAAAAAAACAAAATGGTGGCTATATGAGTAACTTTTGAGTTTTCGAAATTTTGAATATGATATTTTGGCTTGTCTATGGTCCAGGAATAACACCTTAAAAGGTTGGTAGAGAGTTCAGAGACACCCTGTATACATATAAATGAATTCTGAACACCATAGGATTGGTACTATCTTCTTCATTACTTATTTTTTCCTCTAATATTTTTTATCTAATGTCAGTGAAGAGGGTTGAATTGAAATACAAATCAATATCGGAGAAATAATTCCTTGCGCCAACAGAGGAAGTGAAACATTCATTCATCATTTTTGCAATACTTGGACAACTTATTACAGTAATAAGATGTCCCGGTTGCAATTTAGTAGTTCAAGAGCAAGAATAATTGTCTATAATAACAGTAATCTAATAAGTGGTTTAAATGACCTATCATCGTACATTTCTAAGGCAATATTACATCTTTATGATATAAAAACTAAAAGTAATGTGTTGTTTTAAAATACCGTGTACTTCCTCAGTGGTACTCTTAAGCAATTTTTTAATTACACAATACTTAATAAATAAGTTCCCAAAGGAAATTTATTCATCCTTTGTGCAACGGTATATGAACAAAAATCAAAAATGTTTACAAGCAAAATGCACACTTATTAGATGATTCATAATGCCGGGAAATAAGTAAATTTA